>VZRJ01004555.1:674144-1027687 GCA_013397565.1 Ptilonorhynchus violaceus
TATTTTTTATATATATATATATATATATATATATAAAATATTGTTTTCTGCATGTCTTATTATTCTAACTCCTCCTGTGCTCAGTATGGGACATCTACAAGATGATCAAAATTTGTGACTGTTGCTTCAATTGCCTCTGAGTGGTAATTAGAAGTCTTCATGACATTCCACTACGGTCAGGTCTAGAGAGAAGTAGGAAGTCATTCCTTACCCTGAGAAATTTACATGTGTTTCACAATTAGATGACAGCAAACATAACATGGAAGTGGTGGTACAATTCCACTAGCTCAGATACATCCTTTATGTCCATAGCTGAACAGAAATTATGAGCTATGTTGTGTTCTTATAAAAAGAGCTGACTCTGGATGCCACTTCCAGTTGAAGGCTTTATTGAATATCCAATGCCTGAGAAACATAGTCAGTCTTTGCGCTCTGTGTTTTGGAAGTATGAATGTTCTCCCTGTATTCAATTGTTAATTATTTTAGTCAACCTCCACTGCCAAAACCCCCCCCAAACCCCTGAACAACCCAAACTGGAAAAGATAAACATACCTTTGTCAAGAAGGAGTATTTAATAGGAAGTGTCTACTTTTTTAAGAGGTCAGAAAAAGATTAAATCATAATTTCTACCTATGCTTGTGACATTTTCCATGATACCAGTATAAAGCATTTATAAATGAGAAAATTTAATACTAGTGAAATAAAGTAATTTGTGGCCTTGAATTATAATATCAATATTTCTGTCTTTAGGCAAACCTTAAAATCTCAGGCTATGTAGGTGCCATTCAGCCACTTCTTCAAGGAAAACTTATATCAATTTGAACAGAAATGTTAATTGCAAATGAACTAAAACCTCTAGATTTTCCTGCTTCCACGGCTTTACAATCTTCTGTGACATATTTTCTGAATGTGTCTCTCATAGAATCTACAATTTTTCTTTGACCCTCATGAACTGCCAATGCAATTACTGTGTTATTCTTTAGACAGTGCCTTTAATAAGCACTGTGATCTAATGCAAAGCATCTTCAAAAATCAAGCAGCCACACACAGTCTTTTGAATCCTGATTATTAGTGAAACCTACTGTTTTCACCGCTGAACTTGAACAGATTGCTAACACACCTTACACAATGAACTTGAGAAAATCAGATGTAAAATCTATGAAAAGTTAAAACTAATTTTTATGTGCCTATATACTGTAAATCAGTGTCAATAAGCAGCAATTTGTATAGGATTGTTTCCTATTGCATTACTTGTACTACAGTGTACTGTAATACAGTGTCTACTACAATGTAGTAGACAGTAGAGTTCTATTACAGTCTTCTCTGATTACAACTTTTCCTCTACTGAGAAAGACATCAAGCAGTCTATTTTAACCTTCAGCATTTTTAAAGGATGGAATACATTTGTCTATCATCCTTTTAAGTAAATTGAAAGTAATTTCTAATCACTGGAATATCAGAGAACATGGTTCTCTGATTCAGACTCCAGACTGAAGTGCTCATAAACCCATGCAAAACGTGGGAAGGCACAAACTGCCATTTAAAGTGCAGCTAAAGCCCATAAATGTATCCCATATATGTCACAGCTCACTTCAATTATGCATGTAGATTATATGAGTGATGACAGAAATTAAATTCGGAGCTCTTTGGATTTTACTTAAGATTTCAGATTGTGGTCTTCCTCACTAAAGGAAGTTATTTCATTCTATCTATTATTCAAAGTGACAGATTTCATTCTATTGATTAAAAATCAATTAAAATTATTTTGATAGAGTTTAATTAGTATGATTTACATGATTAAAAAACAAGAACAAAATTTGTCTTGTGTCTTGCAGCATCTATTATGAAGAAACAAAATAGACCAGTACTAGCAAAGTTAGAAGGAGCTTTAAGGAGACTTGAACAGTTCTGAAGGAAAATATCACAGAATCACAGAATAAGCTAAGTTGGAAGGGACCCATAAGGATAATTGAGTCCACCTCCCAGCCCCGAAGAGCATCACTCCCAAGAGTCACACCATGTGCCAGTCTCAAAATCTGATGCCATAAGAGACTGTACCCATGCTAATCAAAATAAGCGAGGAATAAGTATAAATTAAAAGAATGCTTACAGAAATTACAACAGGAAAAATGTACTGAATTACATAAAAAATTCCAATAACCGATTTTAATTAAGAATAATTTTCTAGATTCTAACATTTTTAAAATATTTTTCTGAACAACGTTATACAGTAAAATCTATAGTAGTATTTTAGTATAACATGTTGCATCAGAAATATCAAGTCTGAAGGCTAAATTTTTATCCGTAACAAAACCGGACTTGAAATTGTTTTCAATAAATGAAAAAATTAAAAGCAAACATATGCCACTATGAAAACGTTTCAAAATGGAAGTGATCTAACAATTCCAGATGTTGTTTTCTTCTGCTGCCTACTTGCATTTTTCTGTATGCTAGCTGCTTTGCAAATATAAAAGAAAAATCAGACCTTTTTCCATACAGAAATAAAAATTAATATTATTAATAACATATGAAATGGGAAGCTGAAAGAACACATAAAAGTGTTTGGTGGATGTTTACACAGGTGTACTGGTGATGGGGAAAGCTTGGGAAGCTGTAAAAAGTCTTCTCATTCCTTTCCTCTTCACACAACTGAATATAGTAAAACCTACAGTAGAAAAAGGTCTTGAAAGTGCTCAGAGCCATGTAAATGAAAGATGATGAACTCCAATTGTGATAATAATTTAGACTTTTATGGATCTCTAACTCCCATTGCAATCTGGGATAGCCAGTTACAGAATTAGGAAAATGAGGTAATTTCTGATCTTCTTGTAGCACACTAGAGACCAAGAAATGTGTGAAATACTGACTTTGAGATCTTTTATACTGGGACTTCTACTTCAGATTTCCCTCCAGTATTTATTAAATAGATAAAAAACCCCAAACCCTCAGAAAACATCCCTTAATATCTATAAATCGACCATCATAAAAATCTTACCAGAAAAATCTGGCATAATCCTGAAACATAAGGATTAAAAGGCCCTGTAATGTAATCCATTTTATCCTATTAATGTAATTGCAGGTGCCTTTCTTCCAGAAAGTCCTAATCCTTAAAAAGAAGAAAAAAAAGGTGGCTTAAACCATTTCATTAAGTCATTTGCCTTTTACACTTCAATTTAAGTCAATTTCAGAGATTTTAAATGCGGATTTTGATTGCTTACCTGCACCAAATCTAACAATCTCTCATCATGTCCTAGGTCGGTCATCACATTGAATGAAACAACAAAGATGAATCACATTTAAATAAACATCTAGATTATATCATGCAAAACAGAACAGGATAATATTTGTCTCATGCTCAAAAGTTAACAATTCAGTACTAACATCCTTTTTGTTTTCTTTCTCCTGGATTAGGTAGTAGAATTGGATTTGCTGTGCTGTGAATTTGGATTATTAAAAATAATTTCTCCTAACTTTCAGATTCCTGTGTTTATGAAACAGTAGTATCTACCCATAAAATTTGACTAAGTGCCCAGATTATTATACTTCTTGCTTTTATTTTCTCCCCACGCTTTTGTGATACCATAGGATCACAGAATCATTCAAGTGGAAAAGAGCCCCAGTAGGCATCCAGTTCAGCCTCCTGCTCAAAGCAGAGCCTACACACATTTCACACCAGGTTGCTCAGAGTTTTGTCTAGTTGGGCCAGAGCTCCCACAGGCCATCTAGGTCCAATACTTGATTATTCTTTTAGACGAAACTTTTCTTTATCTAGTCACATCCTGCCCTGCTTGACTTCATAGCTGTTGTCTCATCATCCTGCCAGGCACCACTATGAGGAGCCTGCCTCGTTTCCCACTACCCATCCTGTAGGTATGGACAGACTGCTACTAGCTCTCCTCAGAGCCACCTATTCCTCCAGGCTTAAAAGTAATAATTTCCTTAGCCTATCCTCATAGCATCTTTAAAACCAAATATTTATTGTCTTCTCACAAGGAGCTTCCTCACAAGGGCAGGTGGAGAGGGGCACGCATTGATCTCTCCTCTGGTGACCAGCGAAAGGACCCAAGGGAGTGGCATGAAGCTGTGTCAGGGGAGGTTTAGGTTGGATATCAGGAAAAGGTTCTTCACCCAGAGGGTGGTTGGGTACTGGAACAGGCTCCCCAGGGAAGTGGTCACAGCATCAAGCCTGACAGAGTTCAAAGAGTGTTTGGACAATGTTCTTAGGCACATGGTGTGACTCTTGGGGTGTCCTGTGCTGGGGTGGGAGTTGTCCTGTGCAGGGCTTTGTACACTGCTTGGTTTTGTGTTCATTTCCATTGAAGAGTTGCTGTTGACAGCAAATTTCTTTTTTTTCAAATCACCTAGAAGATTTCTTTAAATTGTCTGGAGAATTTGGAAAATAACATATTAATGTATTTCTCTGGTGAAGATGAGTAGTGATTCTCAAAAAATCCTAAATTCTGTTTGTAAATCAGTGGTCATATGTACTTCATGACTTCTTCGTAATTTTCTCATTTTGGTTGCTGAATCACTGACAAAATAATTTCAATCAGTCCTCCAGACCTAGATGCTTTTGAATCCCCCTCCCTTTTGAAGAACAGTGGAAGAATTCTTTGATGCCATTCATGTAATACTTTCTCAAATTATTTTCCCACTCTCATTAAAATGCTACAGCATTAGGTAGAAAGACAGAGAGAACCCCAGTTCTGGCAATATTTTTGAGATTAAATAGGATGTAATAATTCTGGAGAAAGTCCCCTCAACCACAGGAATTTTTAATAGAATGTTTGCACCATTTTGGCAATAAGACTTAAACCTGGTATCACTACTTCTATGAAACAAAAATTCCAAATAAATACTTTCTGTAAAAAACCCCAAACCTCTGAAGAGATCAGGAACAAATAAATGTATTGAGTAGTAGGCCAAGATGCAGATCAGCATGCATGGAGTCAGAACTTGTGCTCAGCCTTGGTGCAATTTTATGACAGACTAACAAGATCCCACAATGCGTACATAGAATGCATTCAGTGTTAAGTAACTTGAATCTGCAAAACTTCTCAGCTTATGCATCTGTCCCTTTAGCTTGTGCTAACACAGGATATACTGTGTTACCTTATGACTAAGATCTTCAAGAAGAATAAAAGCATATCAGCTTGCAGCTTGTAATAAACCAAGAAGAGGCAATAATTCTTAACATAATATTAAAAGTCTGTTTAAAATTCAATGCATCCAGCCTTGGCAGGTGAAGTATCAACTCACTTCACCTTCTGTTTTTGACAGCTTTTTTTCACATTTCACTTTTAAACAGCAATTTATAAATTGTCTGACCCTTTTCAGTCAGGTATGCCATTCAGTAATATGAACTGGCATGCATATTCCGACTGGAAAATGTTTTTGCTGTGATAAAAGCTGAATCAAGTAAGTAATTAAACATTTTAGTTCTTGCTAAATGATAGTAGCAGAAAATGAACAGGAAATGCTCCTTAAATCTGCCTGAAATGTAGCCCATTTTTTGTAGTCTAAGACAATTTTCAAGACTATTAAATGTTGCATTAGCTTCAGAATATTACGGAAATACTGAAATAGATTCAAATGAAACCTGCTATTGTTCCTTACTTTGAAAGTTGTACTTTTAAACTTAACATCAACACAGTGATTTTTTATATTGGAAAATCAAAACTCCCAAGACTGACTTTTTCCTAAGAAACAAAATTATTTCTGTTCACATGAAAAAATAATGTGTTATTACATTAGTCTATTTTCTATTTTTAATTCTGATTCGGACATCAGTCACACTACTGTTTCAGGTCTCTAGGTCTGGATGGCTGTAGTTTTGTTTTAGGCTTACAAGAGTCAATAATTATTTTAAATTATCGTAGGCAGGCTTCAAAATGTTCCTTCAGAAAAATGAGAATTGTCTATTTGCTCAGCTTTGCAGACTTTGAATGGTATTGTCTCTAGTTATTTATATATTTAGTATATAAACCCTTTTAAACTCAATCAGAATCACATATAAGTAAAACTTCTACCTACTTATTATTAACATCTATTCTGGAAGACAGTAGTGCAGGATAAGAAGAGTATCTAGATGCTACAAAGAGAAGCTATATGAATAGAAACACCCAGTTCAAACTGAAAGGCAACAGCTGAAAAGGGAGCTTTTGTCTGTGTTTTGCAAAGTGTCGAAAACACAGCATTTATTACAAATACAGCAGCCACTAATGTTTCTTAAGCCCTGATTCAACACTTCCTGGGTATGATCCCAGAAACTACTCTGTGAAAACAGATGCCTGTACTCATACAAAGTTTCTTGCAGTACTGGGAGTCTGCACCTGAACAGACAATTGCAACTCAACACATTTAAACAAAGGCATATTATTATTTAGACCTAAAAACTCAGTACGAACTTATCCTTTAAATTATTGTGTCCTCTCAAGAGGAATATGTGGAACTTTACAGTTTGATCATCTGAACTCTGAAAAAGCAGAGGATACAAAGTATATGTTTTGTTATGAAAAAGAAAGATCTATTGCAGAAATCAAGGAGGTGTTGGAAATGCATTATTTCCATTACACCACTTCTGTGATTAGAAGTTGAATTTATGGTTTCAAGGTCACAATGAAAGCCTTCAGTTCCTGTGAATTTCCAGTGTGCAAACAACTTTTAATTCCAATTTAGCTTATTCAGAACCATTCAATTCACTTTACATTAACATCAGATGGCATTATGATTTCTTCATCCATTTGATTCCCCAATATTTGGCCTATAAGTTAAAAAATACAGTATTCTATTTTTTTGTCATTACTAACCCTAAACCTCAGATTGCAGCTATCTTCCTCGCAGGCATTTAGCATCAGCCTTGTCTTCTTCAGATCTTTTGTTCCTGCCTAACATTACATGAGACTTTTTCATTAAGAGGCAAGCTACAGTGCTTTTCCTTTCTCCTACATCCTTTGGGCCTTTTGTCAGTAAGAGAGTGAAGATGGAAACTGATTTTCTCCATACCTTTTACATTTTTCAATGTAGGTAAGCAAAACTGAAACATTTAAAACAAATGCTGGAGAGGCGGAATAGCACCATAGTGCAACACTTCATGATTGTACTGAAATATCATATTTCCATGAGAGGAGTCTTGCATCAATCAAAACTAATAAAGGCAGTTGCTAAGAAATATGTGATTTTACACCTGGCACTATTATAAAATTTCTCTGTTTTCTTATGAATCTATTACTTCTTCTTAGCAAAAGCTTTTAAGACACTGATCAGAAATTGTAACCGTGTACAATTTATGAAACATGAATTACATCCCTATTGTGTTTCTAAAGAATGAATAGACTATAAGATAAATCTAAACCAATGAAATTAGAATTTAAGGAGGGATAAATGTTAGTGCCTCCACTTAAAACGTTGTATTTTCATGACAATTATACTAAAATAGAGTTAGTTTTTGAAGTGTGTTTCACAGTATTTTTCTGAGAATCTTGGCTAGATCTGAACATTGAGAAGTAACACAAGATTAATTAAAGTAGTGTATTGCTTTTATCAGCACCTATGAAACTTGACAGTTACCATCTCTCTAAAGTAAATACAAAGCAGCAGATATGTGTGAGTCATTTACTGCAGCTATATTGCTCCTGCTAATTTATGATGTAAATGATTTAACAATTACTATGAACATTAGAGCCTTAGGGAACAGTTGTCCAACATATTTCCCTCTGACAAGAGTCATCTATCTTGCTCTTGATGTGTTGGGAGCTTTAAGCAGATGCATCACGACCCAGCACTGTTCTTGTGGCTGACCTGTGGAAAATCCCATGTGTATCAATGGAAAATAAACCCCTTAAATTGCAGATATAACTCTTACATGGTTATGAAGATTCAATTTAACAGTAGAAGCTCGCAAAGGGAAAAAATAACTTCCAGCATCTGTGGATCTCTGTCTTTTCCTCTGCTCTTGAACATTTTCAACTTCTTACAATGTTTTGAAATACCACTAATAGAGATGAGATGCAAGACACTGGTTTTTTTTATACGCCTATAACATTCTGTGATGCTTTGAAAAATAACGTTGTTCTACATTCCTCTTACCTCCTCTTTTGCTCATAATGTTCTAGTTGTCCCCCCTCAGAGACAAGGCCAAATATGATTAATAATTATTAATAAATGCTTCCTTTTAAATGGCTTCATCAGCTAAGCAAAATTGATGTATATGTAAAAAATAAAAAACATAGTTATACTAAGTAAAAGCCTGAAACAACCACAACTGCATTGCTCTATGACAACCAAGTGATACTACACCAATAAAATCCAGTAGGTAAGCATTCAAATTAAAACATTAATATTAATGGCAGTTATATGTCTTCTACTACAGATGAACTGCTTCTCTGCACATTAACCTAAGACTGAAAGAAGACTGTTTCATGGTTTCCTATGATGGAAAATGATAATCTGTATTTCTTCAGATTTAAGACAACCAAAAGTTTAGTATAAAGTACCAAAAAGATTACAGATGATTTCCATCTATGGGGTATATTGTTTAACTGCTATACACTGCATTTTTAAGTTTTACAGAAAATCTGTGTAAAAAATTATGATGTTCATATTGAAAAAAGACAGGTAAGTTGTAAGACCTGTTGAGTTACTTCCAAGAAGAATCAGTTCTGGAGACCCCATTAAAAGATGTGTTTCACTAAGTTATGCAGCTAACCAAAGCACCCACCAAAGTATGGTGAGACTACATTTTATTCTGATCTAAAAATCTCTTTTGAGGTTTGAAGGAGAGTAAACAAATTATTTTTGGAGCATCCTTTTTCTCTATATATAGAAAGTGGCAATATGAAAGAGGAAGAAAAAGAAGAGTATGATTGTAGAGCTCATTGATTTGTGTAATTCCCTGTTTCCTCCTCTCTGCTCTCAGGACTATTTATTCATTTTACATTAAACAATCACTGGAGGATATACAAGGATTGGAAACCCAAGACTACTCCTCTTTCATCTCCCGATTACTGTCTTACAGAACTAACTCATGCTTTCACTCTCTGACACACAATCATTTATTATTTTCTGCACTGTGACACAGCAGTAAGAGTTATATCAATAAATCTATCAACCTGCCAGTGTAAGAATGCAGAACCTGGTGGTCCTCCCATCTGAAGAAAGGATTGCCATTAATTACTATTCTACCAGGCTGAAGAGAGAGTGGAAGGACCCATTTTAACTCCTACATTTTAGTGTTCTTTTCAGTTGATATGGTTGTGGCTTTCTGTGAATCCAACCATGTCAGTATGAGTTAGGCTGTAGTGACTATCATAACTTACCATTATTTACTAAGCTCTGACAACTCTATATTCATTACTTCCTACTTACTCCCTCCACTCTATCCCGACCTATTTGTAACTCCAAGATTTTAGCTGCTGGTAAATGGAAGTAGAAGGCCAGAGGAAACTAGAAAAAATTTTTTTTTATCTCAGTTGAAAACAGCTCTTGGATACCCAGAGACCACACAGAGGACATATCATACTACAAAAGGGTACCAAAGGAAAAAAAACCCAACAAAATACATAAAAAGAAACTTTCTGTGAGAAGATAAAATCATATACTTGTTCAGAAGAAAGAATAATAGCATAGAAGTGACCTAGCATACTGGGAAAAAAGAGAAGCTACACAGAAGACGCATTTTGGGAACATGATGGAACAACAAAAATTAGTAATAGTGCAATGTAATACCTAGTTATGAACTATACAGGAAGGACAGATTAGGCTGAAGAATAATAATATCCATGCAATATCATTAATCCTAAAAAAATGCTTCAGTATCTTGCTTTAAAGTCATACTTCTGCTTTACAGAACAAATGATAGTTTTCTTCGGCCAAATCTTCACCACTTTATTGCTTTTTTACTGATCCCATCTTTACTGATTATTTCTGTTGAGGCAATATATCAAATGTTGTGTTGAAGTCCTTACAGATCATACCTATCACATTTTCCTTATTGAAGAACCAAACCCATAAAATGTCTCTTTAAATTAAAGCCACACTACATTTTATCCCATCCTCGATTTGATGCTCATGCATACTTGAACTATTCTTTATTATTCCTTAAAGGTTCCCAGGTTGAGAAATTTCTCCTTTTCCATGGTGTTTTTACATTTAGGTGTAAACAACTCTCCCACTTATCTGCTACTTGTCTCTTCAAGTTTTCAGACCACTGAGTTTATGGAGCCAGTGACAAGTGAGCAAATCTATGCAAAGATAGCTATGCTTTGTGTATAATATAATATATTATATNAATATAATGGTACTAGGCACAAAGTAATGAACTCTGCTGGGCTGTGCCAGTTATGTGCAGAGTCCATTCACATACATCTGCATTTTTTTGCCAAGATTGCTCTGGACTGCCTCTTCTTATTTTTCCATGCCTAATAGATTGAGGAAACTAGAACACCATAATACTTCATTTGACCCTGCATTAACTCCACATACACTTATATTAAGAGACTTAATGCCATTCCTAAAATAATAAACTTTCATAATGAAGGGTGCTACGTACTGGATGTGTTGCCCAGAAACTTCCAAGCAGGTGTCCAGAAACATGCTCTTTCATTATCTGGGGCATTCCAGCCCAGCTCTAATTCAGATAATGAAAACTGTGACTAAAATATTTACTGTTCTCCCATCATAATATATGTCATACTGTTCAATAGATTAAATAAAAACCTTTGTAGTGGAGCTGCTATTTCTTTCCATATTGTTCTTATTAATTCAGCATTGTGTATGAGGGATTTTTCCAATTTCCCCAAACGATACATAATAAACAATTGTTTGCTGTCACCTCTAACTTGGCATCATTAACAGTACATGAAAGTATCAGGAGCTTTTGTTATTTTGAAAGTGATTTTTCTAAATATTTAAATAATCTTTCTATAATGTCCCTTTATAGACAACCTTAAGATAGTCGGACCTATCAAATGTTTTGTATATTTGCAGAAGTCCCAATAAAGATGGATGAGAAGATCCTCCAAATACATTGATTAATGTGAAACAGAAGGAAAACAACCAGTAAGTGTTGTTTATGACTGCTAAATCATTGCATGTTTGTCATTCTATAAGACGTCTGAAGCTTTTAATTGATGGGGAGAGAATATTGAATGACATGCACCACAATATGAGATTTCATGAATTCTGACTGAAAAATGCATTAAAAAACTTGGAATGATTTAGGAAATCAGTCTATGCACAACCCATAAAAACATGTAGGTCTGAAGTCCTCTTTTGATGCAGATCAAGCATTTGCTGACAGGTTACAACACATATTCTTCAGTCTATATGTGTAAGGAAACCGTTAACCTTAGCAACTGGTCTCCAACAACCAAAGAATAACCAGGCTAAAAAGCATCCTGGCAAGGAAGGCAGTTGTGTCAACACTGATTGGAAAGAAAGGAGGTTCTGGAGATACATAAGATTTGCTCTAAGAGAAAAGGTGCTATATAAACTTGGATAGGGCTCTTAGAGAGAAAAGTAAGCAAAAAGCCCCTCACTTTAAGAAAGATATCTTCTTTAGTCAAAGGTCAGGTCATGGAAGTGAAATACAATGACAGGTGTTTACGAAAGACCAGACATGCTCCAGAAATTCTTATAAGTCGACAGAAGTAACATGAAAAGGAGTAATGAAAATTTAGCTCAGATTTGCACCAATATAGAAGACCTCAGAAAGTGTAATTTTTTTGCTAAGTCTTTTATGCTTCTTATCCCAGTACTATCAACAGTTAATAAAGGAATTCTAGGTCTACTGATTGACAAAACTTGGAATATGAACTATTCTGTGGCTCCCTAGAATGAGGGACTGGCCAGTTGGCATATTAAAAGTTCATCCTTGTCCACAGAGGATTAATTCTACTTCATGGGTTCCAGCTAGACTTAGGCTAGTACACATACATTTAAAAGTTCTGCTGTGCTAAAAAGAGTCAACTTTGTTCAAAACAGAACTGTTTACTGTTAGTTCTACTGTCAGCTTTATTCAGATGGACAGATCAATGTACTAGGTTTGCACATGTCAGTGAGTGACATCTGTACACAGCAGTTTTCCCCACAGACATTCTCGAGCTAAAAAGGTGGTGTGTTTTTGGGAGAAGGCAAGTCCTCCTTGTATATCACAGGTAGAAAGACTTTATTCGAAAGTACAACTCAGCCCCTGTAACTCTGCTGGACATCTGTGATAGCTATATTGCCACAAAACCATTCATGCTCCAGGAGAAGAAAGCTATTTCATGTTAAAACACAGAGATGTAATAGCAGAGGTGATCCTAAGATTTGCAAACCTCATGGACTTTAGCATTCTAAACCTGGGGATAAATAACAGCTTGCATCTAAGCGCTAATATTAACAGTGTGTCTATTACTAATTTTTATCCTTCAAGTTTTTCATAGCACAACATCTTTCTTTTCATATAGATTATACATGATATGAGCTGTAATTTATATAGATTTTTGGGTTTCATCTCTTTAGGAAATCCTAGCATCTAAATAATAATAAATGAAGTCATAGCGGAAAGACCTATTGTCTAGATCAATATCTCAATATTTTCTTGCACATCACCTACTCGGCAAAATACAGGTTGGTACTGTAAAAAAAGCAACAATAGAAAATAAGTAAGAAACTCTGTCACATGCTTTCACATTGTCTGGAAAGAATGAGGAAGTGAAGATGTTAAATGTTTTTTGATCCCTCTCTCCCATCTTACCTAAAGGATCAGTGAAATCCATAAGCTGTTTCTAATTAGTTTCTAATGGCCTGAGAGTTGTGCAAGTTTAGCATCTTCTGTATCTCATTTGATTTCCCTTTTGGACTAAAATGATATCAAGAGGGCTAAAATGAAGATAAAACACACCTCTATGATCCCTCTGGTTATTGGACCAGAGACATAAATACAGGAAGGGCTAAGGGTAAAGACCACCATTATCAGTAGTTTTATAAATTGTATTAACAAGAACATACAGAATTGATTGTATGACCATAGAGCATATTGATTTACTCTTTAAAAATCTCAGAGTTAAGTCCATGTCTAGAAGATGGCTCTTTAACCTCTTGAAAAGGATTGCAAAAAAGTTACATCTTTCCTGGGAGATTCAGTAAGTACTAATCAGTTACACTATAAAGAAGAAAAGTGTCTCAGCAACAATCTGTTTCAGGTGTGTTGAGAAAAGAAAAAATTGATAAAGGATCAGATTCACAGTTTTTGTTCATTAATTACCATTTGGTACCCTGAAAAATTTAGCCATTCAGGAAGTGATCGAAGTAATCATGAAATTGGCACTGACTTTAGAAAATGCATAAAACCCTCCAAGGTTTCAGAGTTAATTAACTAAAATATTAAAGTAATCAAATTGCTGAATTTTTTAATTTAATGATAGCACCACTTGTGAACACTATGGTTACATACCTGTTTCCTATTTGCAAATAAATGAAGAGAGGGTAATGTTAGTCTTTAGTAATCCTTAGTGCAACATTTTTTTATTTGGTTTTTAAAATTTGGACTCATTATAGCTACATAATTGGTTATATATCATACTAAGAACTCATTCAGCTGTAAAACATCTCCACATATTTTAACTAAGAACTGCCTCAAGGTGATAAAATAAACGTGATACAAAATTTCAGAGTTATAAAGCAACACAGAAAGTCTTTGAAGAGCTGTTGAACCCGTAAATCTCACAAACACTCTAAAATATACCTTAAAAAAAAGTGACCAAACTTGTCATTTAAAAGGAAAAAAATACTGACAATATTACATGCCATGATTGAGATGGTAAAGTCATCATGATTAAAATGGAGTAATTCACTTTGAACTAACTCTAGTTGACTCCTCTAATGTGCCTGAGGATTGTCTGTGGCAAGCCCAGAGGAAATATTTTGTGCTTCAGTAAGCAATAAGGCTTGCAAATCATTATTCTTTCAAAGACCAACATAGATAACTGAGGATACCAGTAATATTTGGGCTTTTTCTTGAGCCCCTAGGAGTCCAAGATACTATTTAAATACATGAACCTTTAAGGTTAGATTTCTATTATATGATTTACACTATTTGCCCTTCTTAAGACATGTCTAGGAGTGTCTCAATGGAAAAAAACAATAGTATTACTCAATAATCCACCAAATACAAGAAATAAGAATAAAATTTCTCTAAGCAATTCACACAGTGTGCAATCAACTAAAAACAGTATTATCAATAAAATCTCCAACTAAACTGTATTTTTTGTTGTTACAAAGGCATTGCCCACACATCATTACATTTTTTTGTTTTGTTTTGTTTTCTGGCAATACCAAGCAATCTGTTACAACCAGCTGTTTTGTAATCCTTCAGTGGCAGAACTGTGGTGGGATTAAGAAGCCCTTGTGATGCTTGTACTTCTTGCTCTGCAGTGATAAACATGCAACTTCCATCACAAGCATGCAGATTGATGCCTGCATATCCTGCTGTGCACACTGTAAACAGCAATCCAATAGTCCATTGCTCCTTCTAGGGAAATAATACTTTTGAATTAATTTTGCATCATAATTTTACAGGTTAGTTACTGTCACATCTTTTATTTCTATACTTTCAGGAAATGAATTTTTCAGCTTTGTGTGAAATGAATTCCAGCATTCATGTTATAAAGAGTGAGTAGGTAAAACTTAAAAAACTTAGCGTAGCTTAAACTTTGACTATACCAGATTGCCAAAGCCCAGAATTAAGTCACATATGTGGAAGTATAATAAATAAATGAAAATACATATTATGATCAGAGAAGTTGTGGATGCCTCATCCCTGGAAATGTTCAAGACCAGGCTCGATGGGGCTATGTGCAAGCTGGTCTAGTGGAAGGTGCCCGTACCCACAGCAGAGGGGTGGGAACTAGATGATCCTTAAGGTCCCTTTGAACCCAAGCTATTTTATGATTCTATGAATATAGTTGCAATAATGCCTTTGTTCTACGGAATCCAAATAGCAACATCATCTCATATACACCTCACAGATGAAATAGCATTAGATTTCCAGGAGCCTACCCACACACAACAGGGACTGAATGAGACTTATATTTACAGATTTATCCTATTCAAACATACTGGGCTTGTAGAAGAAACTTATCAGTCAAAATAGTACTCCATTTAAAGCTGCTGCAACATTAATGTTGCAGCTTGTCTCCATTTTTCAGCGAAATAGAGGTTTTCTTTTTCACATCACATAAAGTCTTCAACCAGCTCTGGCCTTCTAATAAATTGCAAACTCTGTTACAGTATATCTTCTATTATGCCACTTGTTACTTTAGTAAGACAGGAAATTAAAGCAATAAAACACTTTCAAAATGATAGGGCACACTCAGGCAGTCATTTTTCTTATGTTCCAGTATTATTCTTCAAAAGACCTTTTATGATACTAATATTAAATTCTTTGAAGTCTAAAGAATCTGTTGAAAGTGTTGAATTTCTAAGATATAAAGCTCAAATATTGCATCTACTCATGCATTTATTAAAACTGGGAATATGGGATGGAATTAAAAAAAAGCACAAAATGCAATGCAGCTAAATAATATATGACCTGATACATTTTAGATCCACATTAGAGAGTACATTGTGTGGAAATTTGATTTAATGCTAAGGAAAATCTATTTTGCTTTTGTCTCACCTTACGTGGCCAAATGCACACCAGATGTGGTCATTCATATAAAAGGTTGGTAACTGCACACTGAAGCACAAAAAACCAGACAAATACTATAATGGTCACTTATTCAGTGTGCTCACATTAAGGAAATTGAATCAAGCTTATGAAACTATGCATTCTTTATTAACCCCATATAAGAAGGTCACATTGACTGCTCTTCTAATGGAATGCACACTAAAAAGATTGAAAGACATTATGTGAAAGAAAAGCACAAAAAATGCTAAGTCTCCTGATGAAACATTTCCAAAATGAAATTAATAAAAATGTTGAAGGATTTGTCTCATTGTAAAGAACTAAATACACGTAATCACATATATTTGGAGAAAAAAAAAGAAAAAGAGTAAAGGAAAAAGGGAAAAGGAAAAGGAAAATGAAAGAAAGAAAATGAAAAAGGGAGAGAAAGGAAAAAAGAATGAAGCAAAAATAAAACTGAGCTAAGCTACCAAAGCTTATAATCAAGGTCTCCTAAGTATTAAAGATTGGACTCGATGATCTTAGAGTTCTTTTCCAACTGAAATAATTCTATGATTCTGTATTCATCATGATGTCAAATATATAGTAGAAGTAGATTTCTTGCTTACTAAGTGGTTAGAATGAAGGTGTTCAATTAGGAAGCCTCAGAGAAGAGTGACTATTCACTGTGTAAATCCTGATTTCTCTGTGATTTAAAGTTCTGTATTCATTTTCCATTTCACTGCAGCTATCAATTACTTTCCCAGTTTCATTTGATCTATTTTATAGAGATTTTAAACAACCTTCGGTGACAGCTCTAATTTACTACAGGGACACTTTCACTTAGCAGTATGTAACTATATGGTTAGCAGGTAGAACATTGCCATTCTGATTGAAATTTACAGATTCAAATTAAAAATAAGTCTTCCACTTCTTCTATTCACTAACACAATGGAAATGAAGGGTAAATACTAAAGGTAAATACTAAAGGCTATTTTCTCAATTCCCTCTAGTTCTGCAATGACCACTTTTTTCTTATTTAGCAAAATATTTCATGGTTTTTTTTCATGTATATTTGGCTAGAAATTTAGCGGGCCAAATCTAAGATAAAACTACTCAATAACTTCTGTTTCCTTTCTCATTTTTGACACATTTCTTCTCTGTTGGAATTCCAAAGCAATCAACTACCTGGGGATATATACTTCTTCAGAGATCTCTTTTCCACTATATCAATTAACTCAAAAGCAATTTTGGATACCTTCCAATGTACTACCACCATCTGGTCTCCCTTAAGCCTCACAAGCTGGAGTAGACTTGAATTGGTCTGAATGATGGTAATTTTCTAAATTATTAACAAATTAGACATGTTCCTACTCTGTTTCCTTCCTTCGGTTTGTTAGGAAATTTCCTAGTGACCTAAAGTATCCTTGGGAATATCTTCAAACTTTTAAAACAAGTGTCCAAGACTGCATGGGGATCACATGACTCGCTGCAATGTGATACTCTTCAAGAGCATGTCCCCTACAATTGTGACATAGAAAACTGTGAAAAATGCATTTCAGCTTCCACCTAATCTGTGAATCTACCTGTCATTTTTATGTAAAACAAGCTCATGGAGCAAAAAGTCAGCCTACTGGTCTCCGATATGGAAATGAGATACTGGGCAACATGATAGGCCCAAAGAAATGGAAGGTACTTCTAGACTTAGTAATGTGGAGACACCCATGAAAGAAATTTTTCAGGATTACAGAGGTCCACCTTCAAAGTTACTAAAATTTTAGCTTTTTTCTCTTTTTTTTTCAATCAAGAGAATGTAGATCTTTTCCTCTCTTTAGGTTTTATAGCATGATAGCTTGATAGCTAAAGAAATGTGACTAATATATGTCACGTGATAGATGTTTTTCTTTCTCTGCCCAGGAGAACAAGTCTTCTCAACACAGAAGCCCTTCTGTAGTTACGGGGGGGAAGGAAAGAAGAAAAGTAGAAGTCTTCTTACTTTATTCTGTATTCCATTAAGATATTTTTGTTTAAGATGGCAAGGAAATGTTGCATGCCACAGACTGACCTTGTGTACTTCTGTCTGTTCCCAGATGACTCTAGGTTGTTGTCCTTTAGCTTTTACTCCTTATTTTTGCCTCTTCCTACTGTCATGTATAATAGATTAGGAGTCTCTTCATAATTACCAATCCCTCAAGGCCAGTGCGTCTTCTACCACCAGATCTGAAAACTGCACTTTAATTATGCATTCAGAATTGGAAAAACAACTGTGACTATAACATCACCAGTAAAATTATGATGTAAAAGAGCTATGAGAAAAATTTGCTCTGCCACAGCTTGGGCTCTAAATTCTAACAGCTTCAGCATATAAACTTTTACAAGCATACTTCCAGCACTGGAGATTTTGTTAGTAAGAGAGAAGACTCTGCTATAGGAAATTATTAGAAACCCTGTAGCTTCTTGACTCATTGCTAGAAGGCATAGAACTTCTAGGGATCCTCTCACTGGCCAGAAGCCTTATGACTTGGTACTGCGGAAGCAAGAAAGCTATCTTTGAGCCTTTCTTCCTAAAATATGGTATAATCATTGACCATTACATAAAACTTCAGTTTTAAAAAACAGTATTGTGCATGAGTACAGGTGTGCAAAGACACACGTATAAACAGATGCATGTGTGTCTGTGTGTGTCTATACACACAGATGGTCATATTTACTACTAAGTGTCACAAGTTATGAAAAATCGTATTCTGGGGGTATTCTTTTATCATAGGTCTTTTTGACAATTCTTTATAAGAACTGAGCACTGAAGAAATAATCCATTGCTAAATATGAAGATACACTAAAAAGACTCATTTGTTAATGTCGTTATGTACCACATTCACTGAAAGTGTAAATCTCAAATGAAACACAAAGCCAGAAAAGGATTTGTGTTCTATGTCCAAAAAAAGGGTGGGCTGGGAAAAATATCTCTGAAAATCTGAACGAAAAAAGGGAATAAAATCCATTAGAAAGAAAATAAATGTGAACTATTCCCCCTGTTTTGCTGGGGTAATATGAAGGCAGTGAGGTTTCCAGTTTAGAGCAAACGGCTGTGGGCAAGAGGATTCTTGGTTCTAATCCCCACTGAGCCAACCTCAGGCAAGTAATTCAGCTTTCCTTTGCTTCAGTCAATCCAGCTTAAAACCACAAAAAGCAGGTCCTCAGTGAAGCCAGATTCTGCAACTATGCCAAGATATCTCTTGGGCAGACAGGGAAAAAAGGTGTAAGAAGAAAACTACATAAAGAAGGGGGAAAAAGTGTTCTTAATGGTTTGCAAGAGGTTGAACAGTGCCCAAATACACCACCATGCTGACAAGAAACATTTCCTAACAGAATTTGAGATGTTGTGCTAAAGTAGGTGCATTTGCTATAGAGATTTCTCAATTTATGATACCATAGCCTGCATAAAATATGTATTGTATTTTGATAATAATTTACTAATTTACCATCAGGAATTAGGACCCTCCCAGAGTTACAAATATTGGAAAAATACATTAGTAAATTAAGACATTAGAATTTTTAAAATACAGGGATTTCTTCTCACATAAAGTGAATCAAGTTGTTCAGCAAATTCCCCTCTGCCTCCAAACATTTTACTAGAAAGATGAATATGAGAATAGAATCGACAGCTTTAGGGTGTGATACACAAATAAAAGATAATGAAAACTAGAATTAAATTCATGGGCTGCATTTGTTTTCTCTGCATGCTTAATAGAGTCTCCCATTGTTAAGGACTCTGTAAGTAATCATAGATTTCTTATTTAGTCTACTGGAAGAAAAAAATGAGGTACTATGAGGATTAAAATGACACAAATTATAAAATAGATAAAATATACATGCATGGGCTACTCAGTTGGTATTTTTTCTGCCAGCATGTAAAAAATTATAGATGCAGTAAATATTTCAGAAATCATTCTCTTTACAGCATTATGCATGGAGTTGTCAGTTTTCACCACTGAGCTTTGTTGATTTATATCAAATACCTAATTTAAATATAAAAGGGATGGTTACATTTATAGCACACTTGAGTATTTAGGAATACCTACTGATATTGCAGCACTTCTTTTTTTATTCATATAAAAGTAATCCACACGAATAAATAGGAGCAATCCTGATCAGGAGAAGAAACAATGGCCATTTTTTTGCTTTTCAGACACATTTCATTACAGGCTGTAAATAAACAGAGTAGCCAGTGTACTACAAAATATTAATTCTAAACATATACTCTAATTGTCCTGATGAAGAAACTATTAGGTGAGACAGTTCTATAATAAGCATTACTTTGGCAAACAGAACCATCCCTGTGTTTCTTCTAACTTGAGAAAATATTCTCGAACACAGCACATCTGTGCTGCAGTTTACTTAAAGAAAATGTGTTAAAAGGTACTATTCTGCCACATATTGCAAATAAAACTTTGGACTGCTGTATTGTCAGTGAAGAATGAGATTAATTTACTTTCTTACAACACTGATAGGACACCACTTGCAGTAGGGGTCCAAGGATTCCTTGTGCTTTGGATTCTTTTTTCTCATATCTGTTGGAAGATCACTGTAGGTCAGTCATGCAAATTGTATCTCTTTTCCTCCCAAGGAGGGCAGTGAGAAAAAAAATAATATGTGTGCTATGACACTGTAGAGGAGGCAACAGGTTTGGTAGGAAAGGATGGAGTGAGAGTGTGGACAAAACAGTTACTCTCCCACCAGCATGGTTCTATGGGAATCCACTATGTTGACAGCTGTCATAGACTTTTATCACTGACTTGAGATAAATGAATGAAATATAACCAGAAAACAAGCTGTCATCTCAAAGAAAAATTACACAAAAATATATGTGTCATTTTGTATACTTAGAAGTCTGCTAGCAAATGTAAAATAAACTTGAATAACTTCATTTCTAACTTAAGGAAAAAACCCTTTGTTTGGACCCATTAACAGGTCATACAAAATCTCTGCCTTTTCTCCTTAATCTGTAAACAGATACAAGAAGAAACTTCATCCATTTCTTCATGTCCAGTCATGGGATTTTAAGAAAATTGTGGAGCCAAATATCCTGAGGACCAAAATCGTCTATAAACAACAGACAGGAAAAAAAACAGTTCTGCAGCTGGAAATCAGAAAATGTCATGCCTGCCAGATTTTCTCTGGGCCTTCAGCAAGTCCCAAATCAGTGAACCCCAAATAAACCTGAATGCTTTGAACAAAGTTTGCTAGAATTTAATCCTAGGGTTTAATCTTTCACAGCAAGAAAACTTCATGCTAGAAATTTGAAAATGCTTAATTAATTCTGTATAAATTATTCCATCACCTCTTCTGTAAGGTTCAATATTGAGCATAATTTAAAATTCAATTTTCAACATAGTTTTTTTTCTAAATGCAGGGCACTACTAAATGAGAGTCCTATGAAACAAGAAGTGCTTTTGAAAAATTCTCTTAACAGATGTGGTTCCAGTGGATCCACAGTCCTACTCCAGGTTTAAAGACTAATCATTCTCTCACACAGTTCTCCGTCAAGTCAGAGTTTTGGGAGTAATACATATCTCAAGTTATGCTTTGAGAAGGCACTAAATAATACCTTGATTGGGTGTAGTCCTGGTTCTGCCCCAAAAATGTAACAAAAAAGTACTCTAATAAATGCATATTATAATTAGAATCTATTTCAATAATCAAATGCATAAAATATTAAAAAATTGTTTGGGAAGTTACACACCACAAAGGAAAGGCAAGTTTCTTTCCCTCTCCTCATTTTAAACTTAGAGCAAAACAGAAACTAATTACTAGTGAGGATGAAGAAATACGCTCATGTCTGCTAAAAATGCCACACATGGGCATCGGGAACTGCTTAATTATCTTCCATTCTGGATTGGACTAGACAGGGCTAAGAGTAAATTTTTTGTTTCTAAATCAAATCTGTTCAGACATGCTGCATGCACTTGTTCTCATCAAGGATTAAGTGCATGACAAGCTTGAACTTTTAACACCAAATTCTTTTGAGATACAGGAGAGCAAAAAAAGGTCACAACACTCCTGTAAAACTGAAACATGTAAATTTTTCACAACGTTGTCACTCAGAATTGATTCCCGTTATTTTCTTCGACTTTTCCAAAATAACCCACCATTGATCTAAGACTAAGAATGAGAAATAAGAAATTGAATATGCATTTTTTCCCTCCATGGAAGTTACAATGGGTGAAGATAAGCCTTGGAATACAGTAGTTCATGTTACCTTTCCTTGGGAGTTGTTGCCCAAACTACAGCGCAATAGCACTTAATCTGAATTCAGAGGCAACAGCCAGACACCATCCAAGAATAAAATTGCATGTTTCAGAAAAATGAAAAACTAGCTACCTCCTTGCAGAAGCTGGATGCACCACTGCTAGCAGGTAGGGATTCTTTTTGTCAAATGAAGACAATGGTGAACAAGAGGCTAGGAGTAAAAAAACACAAGTAAGTTTATTGCTACATCACTATCCGAGACCACAAATATAAAAAGATGTCTCTATTGCAAATTAATCAAATTTTCCATTTATTCAATTTTCTATGATGCTTTTTTCAGGTATGATGCTAGCTGTTAAATAGTAAGAAAACATACAGCGAGATAAACATTTGAAACGAAATGAATTAATATTTTAAAAATGCAGTAATAATAAAAGCCTGCATAGAAAAAAAAACTCATGCAACAAACTTTCAGGGATTCTTGGCTTGATTCACAGTGCTCTGTTTCCCCCATACCTCTGCAGTACTTAGCTGTAGATTACCATAGAGTGGCTCATCATTATGGTTCTCACTTTTAAATGAACTTTTGCTTCACTTTCCTTTTTTAAGTTTTCCATCCACATGGAAAAAAGAAGGGGGAATATGGGTGTGAGTATTTAATTAGCCCATGCTTTCCTGTTGAATAATATGATAGCTACTGACTGTTAGACTGTGTTGATGAATGAAATAAAATGGTCACACAAAGCCAACGTGGATGCAGTATTTCAAACTTTCAACTTTTCCAAAGAGTTCTAACTTACTCTACCAAAATGGGTTTTAACTAACTACATGAAAATCCTGTAATTGTACAGCATTTTCAGTGCTAACCTAAAAGGGTGATTAATTCGCATGCTGTATTTGAACAAAAATAGAAATGGAAAAATAACTTTGCAGGTTCACAAATGACTGATATCTTGGCAGAATAACAGAACTAAGTCTGTAAATTACGTATGGGGGTGCCAGAGATATAAAGCTCAGTGAAAGCTGGATTGAAATATGCTATGATTTTGGTAAAATTTTTACTGAATTCATTTAACTAAAGCCATCAAACTTTCTACCACAAATCAGCTAGCAGAATTTTATGGACTTTTTCCTCAGACACTGCCCATTCCCCTACTTCTTCAGAGGAGAAAGACTCTTTCCCCAACTTGCAGCACTCTTTAATGTGAATCCCCTACAGCATGCACTCATAATAAACTTCTACTTTTCTCTGTTTAGTGTCACAGAACGCTTTTTGCACTGCAATTAAGATCTTCTATGACGAGGGCAAAGGGAGTAGCTCCTGCTCCTCCAGAGCTGCCCCACAGTCCCCCTGCCTGAGGCCAGGAATGCCAGGCCAGGGCCGAGAAAATATTGCTATCAGCAGTTCCCTATCTAGACAACCATCCATGCCTGTTTGCCACAGGTACGGCCCAGGAGCGGAAAGAGAAAATCCTCTCTTTACCTCCTTGCATTTTCATGTGTGTTCTGAAGGCTGGCAGGCTGGGAAGGCAGGGCCTGGATACCCCCGGGGCCCTGCAGAGCTCCCTCCTCAGCGTGGACCAGGGAGGCACCGTGTGCTGCTGTCTGGGCAGGGAAGGGCCCGTCCTGCACAGAGCCTGGCTCTGACTCATCTGTAATTTGGATGTTTTAATAAAACACATCCTGAGAGAACAGAAGCTTCCTGAAATCCTTTTTTTTGTGCCCACTGTAAAAAACGCTGGTGGGCGCAGGGACGACCCCGTTTCAGAGCTTTCACGACTCAGGGTTTCAATCTGGCATATGCATGTTTTGCAATACTTTTTTTATCTCAACACCTCTTGTTTATGGAGGCACTGCTGAATGTCTGACTATTGTTTCTAAATCTGCTGAAGGGCAGAGTATCACTCATTGTCTTTCTTCTGCTTTGCATTTGGATTCAAGTAGTGCAAGACTTGTGTGTTTACATCATAAATGACAGAGAAAAATCATCAGCTTCCATCTTCTTGCTGTTTTTTATCCTCATGTTGCTATAGCAAGCATGTGATAGGTAATTAACTATGAGTATAACAACTAGAAAATATTACAGCACCAATTCATCAAAGTACAAAACTTTACAGGCAACCAAACTTCCTCCAGCTTTTCTGAAACTCGTTTATACAGCTAGAACAACTTCAAGAAAATCTGCAGCCCAGAAGCTTTCACTTAAAGCTTCAGCAGTCATCAGCTCCTTTTCCCAGCTGACATGCTCCCTACACAAAATTAGATAGCAGGTCTTCTCAGGGCTGAATGTATTCCTGGTTTATATGAAAGGTACTGTTACTTTGTGTAAAAAGGAGAGGTGAGCGAATTAACTTTTTAAAATAACGGAGTGACAGCTCAGATTTGAAGGACAGCCCACTTGGCAACACTTCCTAAACTGATTCTTAAAATGATATGGATAGGTCAAGGAAAACATTCTCTTTAACTATATTCATAAAGTCAGTGCACACAAAGTTTTCCTTTGTGCATCCTTCCCAGTTCTAATGCTCCTTAATTCTAACACAAAAATATAGCAAGCAGCACTGGCAGAGCTCCATCTTTCATGCACTGGGAGTTTTACATAAAAGGCCAGATCTCTGACTGTTTCAAAGGGAATATTTTCAACAAGATTTCTGATTTTGTAGTGTAATGATGTTCATTTTGATAAGCTTTTATGGCTGTCAGCATACTGATTGTTCACACTGACACAAGGTTTATACAAATAGCAAATAGGAACTACCAGTATATGAAGAAAATATAGCTGTTATATTAGAATCAAAGTATTATGAAGTTAATCAATCTTTCTGTAAGTATTATAATAACTTCTGTCTATCCAAGTTTTAAAAGAGAAAGTTCTGAGGGAGCTTGACCTGTTCAGCCTGAAGAAGAGATGACTGAGAGGGTGGCCTCATTAATATGAATAAATGTCTAAAGGGAGAGTGTCAAAAGGATGGATCCAGGCTCTTCTTGGTGGTGCCAATCAATAGAATAAAAGTCAATGGGCAGAAACTGATGCCCAGAAAGTTCCATTTGAACATGAGGAAGAACTTCTTTACTGTGCGAGTGACTGAGCACTGCAGCAGATTGCCCAGAGAGGCTGTGGAGTCTCCTGCACAGTGGATATTCAAGAACCACCCGGTTCTGAATTTTGTGCAATGTGCACTAGAATGATCTTGCTTTATTAGGGAGGTTGGACCAGATGCCCACTGTGGTCCCTTCCAGCCTGACCTGTTCTGTGATTCTGTGATGTGCTCTAAAAATATCACTACATAGAAATTTTAAAAAATCCTCATCAAGAGACAAGACCACAGAGTAAATTTACAGTACATGCTGAGAGTGAAGTGCATCATTGCCTGTGAAAAAGTAATATTTGGAATGCCAGTTTATAAAAATAATCAGTTAAATGTATAGTTATTTCAAATTCTTTCGATGTGACCATAAGATCACTGGACATATGCATTATAACACCTTATTACAACTATGAACTATTAATGACTGTCTACAATAAGAAAGCTAATGTTTACCACGAGTTAATGGATATTAATTTTTTTTTTTAGTTTGGATTCAAAGATAAAGGAGTACTTTCTAAGGAAAAAACATGTCATGCTGATTTTTCATGTCCACCATTGTAAAGATGTAAGTATCTTATATCGTTTACAGTACTTGTAGGTAGAAGTGGCACCCTTACCTGTGTATGCAGCTTCTCTTTTAAACAAATAGCTCAACTGCCTTTTGCTAATGTAAATTTAGCACTCTATCTGGCTCCTACATCAATGATACATACAGTATCCTGTAAATTTTGTATTTTTGGTTACAGAGCCAATCAACTTCAAATTGTGAAATTTCACAAAGACACACTAAAATATAGGCTAAGAAGTCCTTGAATGCCCTGGTGTTTTTTCTGTCAGATAGCTCTAGGTATATCGCTTGGCACATAGGCTATCTACCTAGAGAAGTGTCTACTAGTTTCCATTCAATGTGTTCGTAGCTGAGACACTGCATTTAGATGGTGCCAAGTTTAATTGTGGTATTGTCTTAGTTAATCACCTGAAGTGATTTGTTTGGATAATGGTCAAAAGCTTTGGCAACTCTTCTTTTTGACACAGACTGGATAATTCACCTTTTGCTATGTCCAACCATGAAGAATACTGGCAAATAATATGCAAGATAGTGTCTATTGTGATCTTCATGGCTAAGAAATAAAAGAAAAGATGCTGATGATCTAATATTAACAAAAGACGTCCACACAGAAGATTCCATGTGTGGGTTATGCCCAGTGAATCCTCCATGTTCATGTAAAAATTCCTTCAATCTTCTATAGCAATGATAATCCAAAGAGCTTCCCTTCATTTTTTATTTTTTAGAGAAAGAGACAACTCTGTGAAAAAGCCATGTGGAATTATGCTGAGCCTCCTTAAAATCCTGCAGAAAGTTCTGTGCACATTCTTATTGATAACCTATGGCAGCAGATACAGATTATAAGGGTAGACTGTAATGGTTCCTTACACTGTGCGGGGTGCTGTGGTAGATTTACTATAGGATCACAGAGTGAACAGTTTGAAAGCTAGTGGAAAGTGCCCAAACTACAGTTCTTCACTCCCTTTAACACCTATAGAGTTGAAAAATTTGGATGAGGCCTTTACATGATGATAGCATTTCTGCCTACTATAAAAAATAACTCGTTCCCCTAACTCATCTAACAGAAGACAATACTGACTGCAGAAGAGAGCCTTGTTGCTTCGAAATAAAAGTTTAGAATTAAAATAAATCTGGCTTTTAAAATTTCTTTTTTCTTTTGATTTTCTGTGTTTAACAAAATGATGCTCATCAGAACAGTCTCACCTACAGCTTGAAGAAAAACTGATTTGTGTAAAAATGTGGTAAATGCCTTGGTTCCACTTGTTTTAAAATTTGTTGTACAGTGATCAGTTTGTTGACAGAACATCTGCTCATTTCATCCTTTGCAAGCTCAAATCTGTATTCCACTTCTGCTCTGTTTTCAAGATAGAATATCTTGACATATTTTTGGCTCTACAGTCATATTCAGTGTCAAGAGAAAGATTTCCATATTTGTCTGTTGCTCCTATGAAGAAGCACTCATGGAACTGATCTTTCATACATATTTTCCCCAGATATTAAATCAAAAGCTGAACCATCCCAAATATGCACAGAACATCCAAACTAACATGAAACGTCATTGAAGACTTTAAGATTTTTCAACAGCAGGACATGGTTAGAAACCATTGAACCTTTGGGATAAGTTCTAAGGCTGTATCTAAAGAGTCCGTGCTCCTGAATCACTTTGTGGTCCCACATTGTGTTCATGTGGTCCTGTAATATCGTGTTTACTTTCTCAGCACAGAGGGTCTGTGAGGGCTGTATTGCTGCCCCTTGCAATGCTTCTCTGCTGTCAGGAGCCTGCGGCTGGTGCTGCTGGCACACAGCAGTGTTTCAAGGTGCCAGGCACGCTGGGGTGATGCTGCGCGGCTGTAAAAACAGTGGGAGCTGAACCTGGTGCAGTCTGTTCCCCCTGCTCACTAGATCTGATCCTTGGTTACACTATTGTGGGGCTGTGCACAGGCATTGGCCCAAATTGTGCTGGTGGGTTGAGGTCTCATTTGTCCCAATAAAGACACGAAAAACAAGAGTGTATAAATGATAAGCAAATGCAGTGTTTGAGGTGGCTTTTTTTTTTTTTAACTTGACAAGAAAATACCATTTTATTGATATATTAACCTCTATGGGACTTATTAAAACCAAATAATAGTTTTTATAATTGCTTTCCTCTTCCACAAGAATAGTTTTCATTTCTGCATAGTTTAGTAAATTTCATCTTTAATCAAAATGAGAAATAGAAATCTAATTTTTTCAATACCAGTCTTACAAAAATACTCATGATAATGATAACTTTCCAAAATTGCAAAATTGTTTATTTGTATTTATTTTAAATAGAAATTACAATTTATAAAGTAATCCCAATTTCAATTTGCAAAATTTAAAAAATTGTTTTAAAAAGAAAAATCAATAGTACCACAATCTTATTTTTTTATATTAAAGGTTTTCCTTGGCATCTCACCTTACTTTTCTATTTATGTTCAAAAAACGTATTCTTGAACTGTCATCAGTTTCATGACTAAATAGTCAGGATCCAAAAGGGAAAAAAAAATTGTGCTAACCATAGATCCTGACTACGCCTGAAGGATCAAGCACTTCACTGAATATAGTGAGTTTATAGACTTCTTCTAAATCTAAATGGATGATCTCCTCATATTGCTTTTTATTTAAAGCTCACACTGCAAGAAGATACAGGACAAAGATTCTATTTTGTCTCTGCCAAAGAGCTATCAAACCCACATCTCATAAGCTATCACCATCAATCTACTAGGCTTTTTTTATATAAGGACTCTTAATCCTTCCTATTGTAGCAATTCCACTGTATATGGAATAATCACAAATCACAGTGATTGAGAGACGTTAGAATGAGAATACATTTCTAGCTGAATTGCTCAGCTCCTCAAAACCTTTCCACTATGGTGGCTCATTAAAAAGTTCCATTTGGCACTTATTAATTATTGGTAAAATGCACAAATAAATTTTGTGATAAAAATTGCAACTAGTATCTTCCCTCCCTGTACAGAAACTTTAGCCATTAGGATGGATCTTTATCCTCACACTCCTGCATTCTCTCTGAGTTAATTCATATGCAATTCTTTCATGCAAAGTAGACTATCTGAAACAAGGCAAGGGGAGCATTTCTGTCTTATGATATTTCATAGGCTGGTACTTAAACCAGTGCTCAGGGAGTGGAAGGCTCACACCTCTGTCTATCATCTCCTCAGAAGTTTTCTGATCACTGAATTTGCATACAGAAGATTATGCGAGGTGTTAGCAGAAATAGAGTAATTTCCAATTCCAGCTCTCCCTCTTCTTTATTGGAAACTCAGAATACAGTTCAGAAAATTAATTCTATAAATTTTGTCCATTTTTAAATCTCTCTATGATGAGGCCCCTCATACTTCAGAGGAGACTGGAAACCTTTAAATAGTGACCCAAAGGAATAGAGTGTTTGACATGAACCAAATTACTCAGATTCAATTTCACCGGTATAAAAGATTTAAGAATATGAGAATATGCTTACCTTCAAGTAATTATTGACTTAGGATAACTATTGACTTAAAATAACAGCATGCATTATAAACAGTAACCTTAGGAATAAGGATATACCTTGTCTGCTCATACATCTCAGCGGGATATTAGATTTCTTGAACACATAATTAGTCTCTGAAAAGTCCTCCGAATCTATAAACCTTGAAGTGTTCCTAAAGTAATATTTTTGTGCTCCTCCTGTTAAAGATGGCAACGAGAGTCCCCAAAATAGCCACTCTGAGCCACTTCCACTTTTTCTAGCATAACAAGAATTATGACACATGCTTTCAAATGAGATCCACAAACATTAGAATTTGTCAAAGGTGGATCAACATTTTGCATGATGACTTCTGTTGGCTCTATCTCTTTGAGAACATTTACCTCTGCATGGATCTGAACAGGTAACATACAATCTAGTCAAGCACAACTGAGAGGAAACCAAGGTTGAACAGGTGCTGAAAAGAGGATCAGAGTAATAAAGTGTCTATCATAGGAAGGATGAATAAAAGTGCTTATCCTCCTTAAGTTAGCAAAATAATGGCTAAGAAGACATATTGTAGTTACGAAGACATATAATCACTCTCTATAAATAATTATGTTTGGAAAAGAATTTTATGCCATGAAAGGAGAAGGACTACTTAAACTAAAGGGCACTGTTGGCAGAAGAAAAATGTTATAAATTGTCCATGAATAAAATTAGGCTGGAGATTAAAAGTATTCTTAATGATCAGACAGCAGTGACGATTTGGAACAGCCTCCCAATAGCAATAGTAGGGTGAAGAAAAATAAAGTACTAAGAAGCCAGTTCCCATTAAGATGGAGTCTGATCTGTTTATGAAAGTTATACAATTATATTGAGTAACAGAAATTGGCTTCAGTGAACAAAGAGATGTATTTTCTATTCTATTTTTCTGTTTCATCTAATTGCTCTGCTCAGGACTCAAAGTTCAATATAGCAAGGCTCATTACATTAGTGCTTTCGTTCTTTTCTTGGTATGTCTCTCAGTGCCTAAACAAGAATTTTGTTTTACTAACAGTATTAGTTAGATATTTTTGCTCCCTCTAGATGTAAAGACATTGAATAAGGGAAGACTTTTCAACCTGATTTATTTACCCAGTTTGGGAAAATCCAAAGGACTCTACACATATTACTTAGGAATAAATCTACTATCCCTTAATATGCGGGCTAATTCTTTTATTGTTCTCATCTGAAAAAAAAAAAAAAAGTAGATGGTTAAATGTCACAACTTTAAAAAAATCAAAGTATGCAGCTTCAAAGCATGAAAAGCTATTAAATTAATTTTTTATGAGAACAGAAATATTGAAAAAATGAGACCTAAATTTGTGGCTTCTATGGCAGAAAATTAGCTCATGGGAGCTTGGGGAAGAGAATGGGGAGAGGAGGTACAGTGGGATTTTTTTATCTGCATTTTCTATAAAGATTCCCAACAAGATTATCTATTAACTGCCTAATTTGCATAAACCTTCCACAACTGAAGCTCAAGTAAGCCCTAAGCATTTAATTCTGAATCATCTTATTCGGTATTTTGCAGCACCACATTTACTCTTCAATTTTCTCCCATTTTTTCCAGGCATAGTGGTGGTAGCTATTTCCCTGTAATGTTGGTTAAGACTATCCCTTATGATGTTTTCTGGAGTGACTGAGGTAAAAATAAAAATGTTCTGATATTTTCCCCTGGGAGAGTGTGAGCAGTTCCCTTGGCTTAAATAGGCTTTAACTGCATCCCACAGAGTGATGCTTCATAGCGTATTATTAGTGTGATCAAAAAGAATGTTACGAGGAGAAGCTGAGAGCTAGCCAGTGTTAAGCACCGCATGTATATTTCTCATCTATATTTTACAAATTCAGAAATTTCAAAGTGAAGTCTATTTTACACAACTCTGTTCAGTATTTTTGCTGGTGTTTCTGCCTTGCTGATTTTGTTTTAAATTACACATTTTCAATAGTAATGTTTAGTATGTAAGGCTCACATATTAAATTTGCACACTAACAGAACCAGTTGGATGAATTTGCAGATTTTTTTGTTAAAAAGGCAAGATATCTTCTGCAACCCAAACAGTGGGTCAACTGCAAAGAATTTTGTTGTGATTTCTAGGACACTCAGTTTAACTCATTCTGAAGGAATATTTAAAATCTACTAGAAGAATAACTGTACATTATTTCTTGATAATGAAAATAGGTGTAACTTCCTGAAAAATCCAACAATTCTTGAGAATATTTGGAAATTATTCTACCAGTATTTTGAAAGCATTCTAATTGCTTTATATGAAAAAACATGAGAAGAGTTTTTGGGTTTTTTTTACAGAAGAAAAAATGTGCCCTGAGATTTGTATTTTGGGACTATGAAGATGAAAAATGGGCATATTTCATCGCAACTCCTGAGCAATTCAGCTGTCACCTAGTTTTCCACTGAGGCTCATTGCCACACAGTAATCCTTCTTCTAGTAGTCATACAAAGTCTGATAATCCATTTTTCCTCATTATCAAGCTTGATTTCTTGTGGGATTAATTCTCCAACACATTGTTCAGAGAACTAAATTCTAGGCGTAGTAATTATGTGTGAAATTCTCTGGAATATCTGGAATCAAAATGCAGTGGGCCAAATTCATCCCTCGAGCAGCTTTACCAATATCACCGCTGTTAGGCCAAAAATGAATTTGACACTCTAGGAATAATACAAGCAATATTATTACAAGTACCAAATTGTTGTTTGAAATAGCTATATAACCTACTAATTATCCTTTATTTATGTCTTTTATGCTTGTAGTAAAATCTTTGAAGTCATTTCCATTCACTGGAAGACACGAAGGGTGACTATTAGACCTCCCTTAAACACCTTAGATAAATCCATGGCTTATAAAGAAATTCTACTCTTCTTGGATAATCAAAAAGATGCTGCTCCACGGTGAGTACACCTGAGTTTTTCAGGAAATGAATACAGATCTACATGTTACTGTTGGATTTAAATCTACATGTTACTGTTGTTAAAAAGGAATGTCTGCTTTAAAAGAATTAAAATTTTACAACATGACAGTAAATCATTCAATTGAATGTTTTGAATAAAACTTGAATTTCCATTGAATTGTCTAGAAATACAAGGATATAAATTGTGATTGTTTCACAATAATTTCAGTAGCAAAATCTTACAAACAGAATTTTCATGGATGAAGTAGATTTTTTGCATTCTAGAAGTGTTGACTATGTTATTCCATATTTGTAAAACAAATTGAAATTAATATATCACATTGCGATCTAACCACAATTTACAGTAACAATTAATTAATTTTATTCTCTTCCTTCCATTACTATTCTTCCAGTTATGTTTCAGAATACTCCAGTCAAGTGATCCAATATTGTATATACACTGGATGTTGGAAGAGAAAGACCTTCATCTTTCTATTAGCTAATACTTCTCTGGAGTGTCCCAATCACTGTATTTGAATTGAGTTGAACTTCTGAAGTCCTGAAGGAACCTATGGACATGTTACATAAATGGGATCAATTCCAGTGTCAGGTATTTTTCCTTTACATTGCTGTAGATATGAGATTTGCTCTGTCACACAGTACTAACATACTAAGTCTAACAGCCTCACAAAGAAGGCATTAAACTTCTTGTTAGAGCATTTTTTTCCCCCTCCCCCTATGTTTTGGGCTATTTTAAAATTATTTGTGGTACTTCATTCCATATGTTCTTCACCTTTTTCTAGACTCATACGCTGCATAGGCATTCTCAAGTCCAAACGTTTCATATAGGACACCTTGTTAAGGTGTTGACACATAGTTAAAGCAGACATTTCTGAATTAAACTTCTATGTATTTGTTTTTTAACTAAATAAGATGAGATAAACAGGATATATAGCGAGGAACTGATGATTAAAACAAAAAAATCAATCTCTTCTGAGACAAAGCTAATAACTGGCTTCAAAAGCTTTCATAAATTATTAGCTTTGAAATCACTCAAAGTGTCTGAAACATTGTATGTGTCACTGATGTACTTGAAGTTCACCTAAGTAAGTGTATCATCAAAATGTGCCGACAAAAAATGCCAGCAGCTACACCACCTTGCAATCAATCACATCTCTTTCAGACTTAACAAGTGTCAGAGAATGTAATTTCATCTGCTTCTGCTGCACACATTTAAATGTTCACATTCTTACTGAGGAAGCAAAAAGACTAAGAACATTTGTAAGTTCTGTTTCCCTCCAGTTGACTAACTATATTTTTTCCGTAAAGCTTATGCTTTCTTGTAAATTAATAAAATGTGTACAGAGATAAACGTTATATTTGCACGTGAATATATGAGTTGTATAGCATTACTGTCTTTGAAGAAAGTTACATTTCTATATAGTCAGTGAATAAATAGAGAATGGTCAAATATCTGTTCAGGAAGACTTGCACAGCTGAGTACAAGGAAGACTGGAAATCTGGGTTTGGTGCTGAAAGTGAAGAAATACCATTGGCCAGGTAGTGGAAATAAAGTTGAATGTGTCAAGTAAAAGCTGCTCCTGCACTCCAAGGAAGGGTTCCACACTATTCCAATGAACAACTATTTGATATACTAATTGTACTTGTACTTGTTAATTGTACTTGTGTCATCAAGCACATACAAAGAAAAAGCTCATTTGTACTTGGAATTTGACGTTATATTAACCATTACCTAGTTAATGCATCCAGAACATTGCCAAGACTACAAAAATAAGTAACTGATTGTTCAGGAAATAGATCCCCCTCAGTTAACAGTAAGCACATAATTTCTGTGCTCAGAAAAAATTATTAGTAACCCATGCATTAAATTTATCTTTTCTCTTTCTCGCTTTCTTTCCCTCTCTTTCTTGCCTTCTTTTTCTTTTTTTTCTTTTTCTTTTTCTTTTTTTCTTTTTCTTTTTCTTCTTTTTCTTCTTTTTCTTTTTCTTTTTTTTTTTCCTCTCTTTTTTTCCCCACAGACTTTCTCCCTCCTCCCATTTCTTCCCATGAATACAGAGTACCAAAGTGCTTCCTGTTCTGAGCTACAGGACACATGCTGGGTACAGCTCTTGAAGTTTGCTCAGCAAGGGCTAGAAGTAGGCAGCACAGTGAGTTAATGGAAGAATAATTTAAAGAGAGCTTGGGTGGTTGAAAAAAGGACCCACACACAGTGGTAATAAGGTTTGCCTTTTTTGTTTCTGTTCATAGCTGTAGATAATTTCAGATCTTTCCTTTCAAAATCTATTTCAAACCAAATCTGGAACAGCAAAGTCTATTTAGCTCTTATCTGTCACTTTTTTGATAATTTCTATTAACCCTACTCTATGTGTATTGATGATAACTATACAAAGAATAATTAAGTACAGTTAAGAACAGTAATTTGGAATATGTACATTTATTATTGTGGAGATTTCCATAAATTATTCTAATTTTTCTTCTGCAGTAGAGAATAGTATATTCATTACAGCTCCTGAAAAAATCTAAGGACTAATGATATTTATTTTCTTTTCCTTTTAAAGAGGCTTTTGACATTAGCCTTTTGTACCCCAAGCACACTTTAAGCATGAACATTCTGATACAATAGTGAAGATGGCATAATCAATATTTCTGTGGTTGGGAATCCACAGATTCTGCTGATTCAGCATATCTTTTGCTTCACATAAACAGACACAGGTTTCCATTCCAGAAAATTATTGTTTTCATATAGTCACTTAACAGCTCCAGTACAGAGAAATTCCCCTTCCTTAGTTGTTTATCCTTTGCCACTACTCTTCTAATGCCTTTTTATTCTTCCTCAAGTATTATTACAAAAAAAACCCCTAAGTTAATTTGTACAAAATAACAAATTCAATTCTTGCATGAGGGGACGAAAATGTGGAGCTTACAACTTAAAGAGAAGACACCAAATGCAGAGATCTGGACCGGAAAGAGTACCAATCAATCTGTGGATACTACTCAGTGCATGCTTTACTGGATGCATACATGGTTAAGATTCTTAAAATAATCCAAGTTTTGTACAAATGTACAAAAAGCCTTCTCCCTTATCATGCTAAGCTGGAGGAAGTCAGCAATTACCAAGAAGAACTTGATGATAATGGTCTCAGAATTTTGCTGGTTTTGGCCAAAAACAAACATGAGAGTGCAGTCAGAAACTTGTGTGGAAAAATTAAGGGGAAATTTCAGCCCTCCTGATAGAGTCTCTAACTTGCAACAAACCATAAAAGGAAAAAAGCTATAAAGGAAGATATCTTTGGAAATGACTAGTCCAGCAGGTTAAAAATAGCTTCAACAAGTTTCACAGAACAGGATATAATGTGTCTCCTTAGTAAGAAATGGAGAATGAAATTATCCAACTGCTAATGAGTGAGTACAAAAGAAGTTGAGTTTTTCACATACCATTGCAATAAACCAGCTCATTTCTCATATGAGAGAAGGACCATGTTTAAGACTGAGGCGATACTGAAGCCATTGACTATTTGTTTCTGTACTGAAGTTACAACAGTGCTTTCACTTAGCACTGACTTTTGCTGTCCTAATGGAATGGCTGCTTCTCCCTAGGGATCTTGCTTCTGACTGGTTTTAATAATCAGTAATGAACACCTTTGCATTACAGGATCCTTATGGCTCTCTTAAAAGGATTTATGTGATTCTTATGTGACAATATTAAGATCATTTTCAAATATAGCCTAAGACAGGAAATATATGCCTTTTTAGGACTTGACATAAAGAGGTGGAAGTGGGAATTCAGAACAATTTGCTCAAAAATAGAAAATTTTGTGAATGAAAATGAAAGGACTAACTTTAAAAATTAACACCCAGAAAAGACTGGACAAGGTTGAACTTTTAGATTTAGAGTGAGGGTGGGTTTTTCTTATAGAGTTGGCTGCCCTAAAAATGTGACAATCAAATAGAACAATATATTGATCTGAATCTCTTTTGAAATATAGGCACACAAAACAAATCAGCTTCTACATTTGATTACTTCAGCACTCAGTTTTCTGAAGTTAACAACTCTACTGTGCATATCATCATCTCAGACTTTGAAAGGGATCTACTCCTGCTCTAATTAGCTGTGTTTTACTTAAACATGTTATGTCTTTTACCTTGAAATTTCTGACATGCAGACTAGCAGCAATTATTTCTCCAGGGCTTTTTAAACTTAACAATTAAGTCTTTGCAAGCACAGTCTTTATGCTCTGAGCTATATTATGTGAAGAATAAAATACTCCAGTTGCACTTTTAGGGTTTTATGCTATTTAATGTATGCTTTTTTATTTTTGGTTCCATACAAAAAAAAATAATTTTAAGAAATCTTAGTAGGAAGGTGCTAATCCAGACTTGAGTAGGGTAAATCTTATCCCTAGATATATCTACACAACTAGAAGAGATTATGGCTTTCAAGCTACAATGATAGGCAAAAAAATCTAAAGAAATAGTGATGTAGGAACACTCAGAATACTAGATCCAGATTGAGGAACCAGGGCCCAAACAGGTAATGAGTTATATCCATATTTAAGATTAAAATATTTTCCACTGATTTATTGGCTTTTTCATTTAGTGTTCAAGTTTTCCAGGAAGGCCTTATAACCGAATTCTTCCAAAGAATATTGAATTTCAAGGTAAACTTTTCCTGTTTGTGTTAATAGACACCAAAGATCAATTTCCCTTTTATGTTATGAAAAGCTATGCTTACACTGAAGTACTTTTTAAAGAGCATAAAAAGAACTTAAAACCTTCGATGCCATCTCAAAGTGTATTGGCTATTGTTTGAATTATCAAACTGTCAGTTTTTAAAGGGGCTTTTAATTGCTCATAAGTATCCCTTGTTTGGCTTTCTGTGCAACTGAAGAAGAAAATTACAGAGAACACATATGAGCACAGCACAATTAGTACAACTTTAAGCAAAAGTCTAAAATCTTCTCCTTCACTGTGACAGCTTACTGATGAGATTACTTCAAAAGATCATTACTGGAAAAAAATTCACTAGTAAAAATTAATCTACTTATGCCCACATAGTAAAAGATTTCAATTATTCAATCATCTTATTTATAACCTAACATGTCATTTAGTCTTCTTGTGGTCCTTCCTTAAAGAAGAAATTAGAATCTAATACACTTTAGCTTCTTATTTAGGATGGAGCATAAAACCCACCCTGAATCATTATTTATTTCCTGTCCACTGGACAAATTAAGGAAACACCTGTGTATAATGCTCTATATAAATTGCTGGGGTTTGTGAACTATTAAAGAGAACAATGATTCTTGTACTAGGAAGACTAGATGAATGCAGCTCTTTCAATTTCAGTACTGTAAACTCTTAAAAGTTTGCTCTTCAATCCTGTATGCTATTTCCGAACTTTTTATAGCTTTTGGGTCTCTCACTGGATTAGCTTGCCATCAGGAAATGAGGAATGTCAAGGTGCAGAGGTGTTGCATGAACAAAATTTACTAATTTTGTTGCTTTAACTTCAAGGTAAGAGGAATGTCATTTTGCCCATGGCAAAATTTTCTCCCCAGGGAGAAGATTAATGTCATACAAACCCACTTTTCTCATCCTTATTCTTGTCAAACTAAACTAGTACTAGATTAAAAAGAAATAGTAGTAAAATACCATTTTTCAGGAAATTTGACTGTAACTCTACCATGTCTAGTACCACATGTTCTTAGCCTGCACCTCTAACCTTGTTAGAAGGGCCGCTAACTAGTCAAATATTAGTTTGGACTTTAGGATTCGAAGCTGCAACAAGAATGATATAGCTATAATATTTTCCCCACCAGTCTGCAATGAGATTGAAAACTTTGAGTAAAAGTCCTATACTGTTGGCATGTCTGTTGGTCTTAATTTACCATACTATTTGATACCATCAGAAATGTGAATAATAATTTACATTTACTCAAAAAAGGCAACTGGAAATTTTTTCGCCATATCAGTATGGATAAATTTCACACCCACATCTGCTAAGATTAGAGTAGTGGAAAAAGCATACACTTCAGAAGATATTTCTCTTTAACAAGCACTATAAATGTGTGTGCTGATTTTGTCTGGGATAGACAGTAGCTTCACAGTAGCTAGTACGGCTCATGTTTTGGATTTGTGCTGGAAATAGTGTTGATAATACAGGGATATTTTAGTTACCACTGAGCAGAGCTTACACAGAGTCAAGGACATTTCTGCCTCACCCCACCCCTCCAGCAGGGAGGCTGGGGATGCACAAGGAGTTGTGAGGGACCCAGTCAGGACAGCCTACCCCAACTGACCAAAGGGGTATCCACACCATATGGCATCATGCTCAGCATATAAAGTGGGGAGATAATGAAAGAAAGACGAGAAACTCGTAGTTATGGCATTTGTCTTCTCAAATCACCATTATATATGATGGAGGCCTGCTTTCCTGGGGATGGCTGAACACCTGCCTGCCCATGGGAAGGGTTGAATGAATTGTTTTGTTTTGCTTTGCTTGCATATGTGACTTTTGGTTTCAATATTAAACTGTCTCTATCTCAACCCATGAGTTTTCTCACTTTGAGTCCTCTGTTTTGATCCCCCATCCCACCAGGGTGGAGACAACGAGTGGCTGCGTGGTGCTCAGCTACTGGCTGGGGTTAAACCACAACAAGGAGGCCCTTTCCACAGGCAGACGTGCATAGATAATTTTTTTTTGTATTTGTCCCTGTTAGAAGATCAAGGCTTGTTCTTCCATTGTTCTTTTTTTTTTTGTCATTTTTTTTCTGTGTGTGTGTTTTTGTGGTTTTCTTTTTTTTTTAAAGTCCCTTCCTATATTCTTTCTGAATATAACATGGTTTGCATACTTCTGAGCAGAATTTACCTGCAGAATTGAACATTAGCTTAAAAAATACCTACTGCTTTTTGGTTTTAGGTTTGTTTTTTCTTTTCAGTTCTATATCAAGTCATTTCCATCTCTATTAAAGGATGTTCTAGCTGTCCTCTCTACAAAAACTCTTTTTTTCCTCCTTGTTTGAGGTTAAAAAGCATGTTTTGATCAGAGGACAGCAGTTTTGCATGAGAGACTGCTCTATACTAAATTAGAAAGCTTCTCATGCTTTGTATTCCTGCCTCTTGATTGGTAGGGTGTGTATTTTGATTTATTATTTAGAATCATCTCCCTACTGTATGTGAAATCTACAGTTTTCAAAAATAAAAATTCAATTTAATGTCATTTCAGTAATAAAAATGGTACATGTGTAGAAGCTCTGTGACCATATTTATCTGAAAAGATGAACTAAACTTACTCTGTTCAAGGTACTATTTTTCAATGTGTCAAACCCATTATTACATTATCTATATTAAGGGCAGGGTTGTTGATACCTAGCATTCAGCCATCAGTGTTTCAATAAGCAAGCATAAAAAATGATGTGAAATTATTTTATATTCAACTGGAGAGTTTGAAGCCCCTTTTTCACATACCTATAATTCAAACATCAGATAAAATCCTAAAATAAGTGACAATGTTAGGCTGGAAAAAAAAAAAAGTCAAAAGTTGAGATTGTAGGTCCACAATGAAATTCCTTTAGAGAAATGTTTTAGCTGATTTAACCTCACCCGGCAGAGTGAGGTTATTTATATATACACTACTCCACCAACTGTAAAGTTTTGTTTAGAGTATCATAGTAACAGTACTGCGCTCAAACTTCCACATAGTTAGATTCAGACACACACATCCTACTTCTCCAGTCTCTCAATACTTCTTATTAATGATAACAAAGCATTGAATTCTATGTATTTTGCTTTCAGATCTCCTCAAAGGCTTCCTACCTTTCTGATTTTCTAAATGGTTTTAATATAAACAGTAGCAATCTGTGAAGTAATCTTTATTCTACTCTCACTTGCAATGTTTTTACTGTTCAACTCCAATGGGTCTAATTTTCACTCTTAAAATCTTCCTATTTTACTTAGGGCAAGTTAATTTTGTTTGTACACAAGTAGCACACACAAAGAAAGGGAGAGCTATAGTCTAAACAAGTATCATAGACTTCTCTATGGTTTACTCCTAATGATGCTTATTACAGATATAAAAGTAGTATCAGGCCAGTATCAGGTGACTCAGTACTAGACACTTCACATTAGTGACAGAAGCTTGCATTAGAAAGAAAATTACAGAACCATTTTCTTAAAAAAAAAACCCCAAACCCCAAAACTCTCCAGGATTAATGACACAGAAAGAAGATACACTTTTTTTAATAAACAAGCAATGAATTTTAACAGAGCAGCTGGGCTTTCTGGACATGAATGTTGGAGATCCATGTTTGAACAGTTTAAGAGGCAGCTTTGCATCTCTGATAACAATAGGGGTCTGCCAAACTAAGTCATGGCAATTATCCACACACAATCAGTTACTTTTCAACTCTGCTAAAAGTCAAGGGGCTACATGTTTGAACGTTTTGCTTCCTGCTCTGTTTTCTCCCCTAAACCAATCTTTAATTAATGGTTCCAATCTTTTATATTTGATGTGCTACACAGAAAAAGGCTTTATAAAGTACCCCGCACTATATACACTAGGATTACAAGGACCACATAATTTTAAAAATTAAACATCTGCTTTGGGAATATACTTCCTAACACATAAACTAGAGCTTTCTGAGCCACTGGGAATACGCACACCTTTCAAGGCCAAAATGAACACTGATAAACCTTCAAGGTTTGCCAGGTCTGCAGGGCTCCCTATCTGAACAGATGTATTGGTTGGTACAATTTAAGAGTCTTGCCTTTTTTTTTAACCCTGTATACCCCCTACCCTGTAAACAAGCCTCTAAGCACAGAAAACAAAAAAAATATATTTAATGGCCCCCTGTTCTGTTTCATTATTTACAGCCTTCACATGTACTTCCCCAGCTGAGCAACATTCTTTGATGATTATATCTCCAAAGAACATTGCTGTGATCACGCAATATGCTGTGGAACCATAGATAATCAATCAAAAGGACAGAAACAGAGAAAGCAACTTTCTGACTTTTTAAAAACTGATTTAGTTCTTATGAAAATGCAAAATTGACAGCTTTGGGATTGAAATAATCTTTAAAAGATGAATAGGAATAGTGCAAATTATACAGTATTAAACCAACGTGTTCTGCCCTTGAAGGGATCACTTTTATAAGCTGAAGACGTCTTGTCTCCATAGTCCAGTTAGTCAGGGTCCTGATTCATTTCTTGATTGCTAGCATGGGAGCACCGCGGTAATGGTTTTGTGATACTGGCATTAGCAAACCGGAAGTTCTGGGAATACAGACATCACCAATTCATTTCATCTACTTAAAACAGCAGTTTTTTGACACCTTGAAGCTGATGAGATCAAAATGTGTGACCTACTGTCCTCAAGAGGTGAAAATATTTTTACCACAAAAACATGATTTCACATGGCAATAAATATATTCACAATTTGGTCTAGTTTAGCTTTGAGTTACAATTTGTTTACATGAAGAATTTGTATCGCTACTACCAAAGCTGATACACGGCTGTGAAAATGCCTACCTGATAGGCTTATTGGATGAAACCCAGTATGAATCATAAGCATGATTCATCCTTATAACAATTTAAGTGTGAGAATAAAAATAAACATCAAAAGAAATTTACAGTGATGCTTCACACTAGAGTAATTTAGTCATTACTATTGCCACTAAGATAACTTACTGAGTTTCATTTAATAAACATACTGTTGAATATTTCTAGTTATCAATGCTTAAATCGTATTTTTTCTTTTCTCTCTTTTCTCCACTCCACCCCTTTAATTGTATTTTGTCTTCATCTTGTCAGGAAGACCTAGGGCTGAACAGCCACAGCTGCAGCTATTCCACAATCAAAGTGGTATATTAATTGAGATGAACTTCCTCAAGTTTCACTTGCTTTTAATTTTTCTCCAACTATTAACAGATGTTTTAGCATAAATTGGTAGTTTCAATAAAAGTCATGTATTTCAATTACAATAATGACACAAAATATTTTGGGGAAGCAGACCAATGCCTTTTTTTCCCCCCAAAATTAAAGAATATAAAAGGTTCTAAGCATAGGGTTTGAATTCTACCTTCTGGAGCCTCATGAACAGGTGGAATTTTGGGGCAGTGTTACTTGTCAAACTTGCTGCTCTTTGAAGCCAAAGGTCACTAAGAGCCTAGATCTGTCAAGGCATGTTTGGGAATTAATGCTCATACAGAGTTTGAAATAATTTGTGATTAACAGAATCATCCCACAGGCCTCATCTGTTTTTCAAGAGGGATACCTTTCATGGTTTAGAAATGGTACACCCCAGTTTAGTGCCCTAATCATGAGTCCAAAACCACACGCCACTTGCTCTGCCCTCCCCCTTTGCCTTTTCCCCTTCCCCTCCCCCTCCCTGCTGTAATGGATTGGAGACAATTGGAGGCACAAAAGGCAAAGACCACAGGCTATGATAAGAACAATTTACAGCAACAACAATGAGATAAGGAAACGGACAGTAACAGCAACAATATTAGTAACAAAAGTGTAGTAAAGAGAGAGCGTGAAGCTCAACCCGACCACAGCCACGCCACCCAAATCGCTCCCTCTGGCTTGGGATCAGAGTTACCACCTCTGCTCCCTCCGCCACGCTTGCTCTACCGCAAAGAGCCCCCCTCTCCTGGGAAGCAAGAGTCCCTTTGCCCCTCCCCTGGCAATATTGTCTGCGTCCTAGCTACGCCCACCCCCCCAACCACGCCCCCTCCCAGCTACTGCAAAAAATTAACTCTGCCCTGGACAGTACCACAGATGTTTGTGGTTCTGTGACCACAGATAACTGAATCTAAGAGACTGAATGCGTAGGGCATAATGGTAAGCTTGTGTTTTCAGGCTAGCAATGTGCTCATCTTTGTTACCGCAGATTTCACAGGACACCCACTGATATAAAATCACAATCAACGATTAAGTTAAACACACCACCTACCCTGTGCTTCTTTGATACACTGAGGAGTGAAAAGCATGCTGTTGGGAGGAGAACTGGCATAGAACCACGCTGCATGGAGAATCTAAGCTCACTCCATATTTACTTTTATCAAGTAATATTTGTGCATGATTTTGCCTATTTAAAGTTGCAAAATTGTCATCTATGCGATTAGGTTCTTTCATGAGACTTTTTAAAAATGGAAATTAGCATCTCTGGTAATGTCACGTTGTTTCAATGTGTTTGTACCAGCAATAAAATAGATACCATACAGATCATGGGCAAAGCAATAAAACTTCTGTTCAGCTGACCTATCAGTGAATTTTAAATGTGAGTGGGATAAGCAAAATAAATTATTATCTAATTAATCTGATAAGAGAATCACTAGACAAAAGAAATTGGAAATTTTAAGTCTGGGTAGGACTTATGCTTGGAGAAGCCAAGTAGATGAAAGGAAACATAAGGAATTCCTTGAAGGAATATGACTGTAAATGCAAAATTCTCAACATGAAATTTGATTAGTATTAGGTGGTTATTCTTTTTATAGAATGTCTTGGTTATATGAACTAAAGTCAAACATATTTTGGTAAGTTTCCTGGAACTGGTCCAAAGCTCAAATCTCTCCCTCTTTCCACTAACATCTCCGAAGAAGTGAGATATAAAACCAGAGTGGTCACAAAGCTTATTAGTTCCTATCAAGTTACCTCAAAAGTGCTAGAGAAGGATGGACTGCACCCGGACGCCAGGAATAAAACCAGCTTTGCAGGATCTAGTATCTCAGCAGACAGAATACATGTATGCCAGCCAGTGTGCCAGAGAAGCAGAAACAGAAATGGTTACAAGAGTCTGCAGAGCTCTAGTGTACCTTAAAATGCAGAAGACAAATATGATGAAATCTGAACAATGCATTTGTGTGAATGTGGACCATATTACCCTTTTATATTGGCTATTCAGCCTGTGTGAAATTTTGAGTAGGCATACTAATAGATCTTTCCATATCAGTTATCTGTAAGAAGAAATATAATTAAGGTTGAGCAGAGTAGTGTGCCTACTTCAGTTTTCACCATTTCCATTTAAAGTACAGTACAGTTTATGAATATCAAAAATTTTGTATCCATTGTTTACGTGCCTTTTTTTTCCTGAAGAACACAAACATTCTATCCAGCCTCTATTTCTTTCATTGTATGTCTTGTCACACAGGTTTCTTTCCTTTTGAATCAAGTATTTCAAAGCATTATGCAAAAACAATTTCAAACTACTTTTACAAGAAAAAAATTTCAAACTACTTTTACGTACAATCAAGCAATACATATGTGTTTTGGGCAATGGGTCACAAGTAAATACTAAAATTATTTATGATCTTTATAAGAGATACTGTTGTTGAAAGTAGTAAGTGATATGACTGTCATATAAAAGAGTAAGAAAAAACCAAAACAAACCCCACTCGGCAGAAGAAAAGCTGGTGATTTACAACAGACACACACAAATGCAATTCACAGTAAGTCCTACAGGACATGGCTTGAGTGCTGTAGAGTCACTCAAGCAGTATATTACCACGGCCAGAGACTCAAACAGATGAATCCTGCCTTGGCCAATGGCTGCTCAAATCGTGCCTTTTGATTGATTCTGAAGCATTCAGATAAAAGGCCCTAGTGGCTTCCCACTGAAGAAGCTTATTTTTTGAGCTGTTAAAAACTCCAGAGAGACATGAGTAAACATGATAACACATGCAGCACAATTTAAAGTGTGACTTTAATTCAGGTTTTAAGAAAAAAGCTTTAAAACTTCTTGAGATGTCCAGGGTTTTTGTGTTCAAAATGCACTGATGTAAGTTCAGTACAAATGGAATCTTTGGTGTGTGCAAATTGTCAGTGTGACAAAACAAAGGAAAGGTATTAACATTACATCATTTCCACAATATCCAGCTTTTGAGAAAAAGACTTTAGCCTATGCAATTTTGCTTCACTCTTATCTTAGCTTTCTTGAGCTGACTGATACCATCGCTTCTTTCCAGGGGTGAATTCCATCGTAGCCAGATTCTCATTTGCTTTTAACTCAGTATGTACAAATTTAGTTGTGGCTGCTTTTTTATCCATACCTTTTTAGCTATCTGGTCTGTCATTTCACTGAATATTTGACCTTCTTCTAGGAGCTGTTGTGGAGAAGTAGTTTCTTACTGGTAGAAACATTCCAAAAAACAGACCATAAAGCCACAGAAGAAAGTGAACAAGCATTTTCTCCATTTTGCTACCACCACATAATATCAGTCTTTGTAGACTGCTGTTACACGCCTCTTGTCCCAGCAGAGACACCATTAAGAAAATCATAGAACCATAGAATCACAGAATAAGCTGAGTTGGAAAGGACCCAACCACAATCATCGAAATCCAGCTCCTGGCCCTGCACAGGACAGCCGCAAGAGTCACACCATGTGCCTGGGAGCATTGTCCAAACACTCCTCGAACTCTGTCAGGTTTGGTGCTGTGACCACATCTCTGGGAAGCCTGTTCCAGTGCTCAACCATGCTCTGGGTCAAAAACTTTTTCCTGATATCCAACCTAAACCTTCCCCAACTCAGCTTCATGCTGTTTCCTTGGGTCCTGTCACTAGTCATGAAAGTGAAGAGATTGGTACCTGTCCCTCCTCTTCCCCTCATAAGGATGTTGAAGACTACAATGAGGTCTACTCTCAATCTCCTCTTCTCCAGGATGAACAACCCAAAAGTTGTAGTTATTTACAACTGTTAGATTCTGGGTTTTCAGGTGCTTCACTGAATCATTCTCCCTAAGGATGTCAACTGAATCAAGTCACAAAAAATTTATATTTTTTATTATTCTTGTGAGAAATTTGTTTGTCTGCCAAGTAGTAGCCAGTCATAAGAACAAACTTAACCAACTCCTTCCTTTAACAGACGCCTGTTTTAGGTGTTATATTCACCTCACCTCTGGGTTTACATCTATGTATATAGATCTACTCCATTTATTATTTGAATTGGTAATGCTTGATTGAAAATCTGCACAAAGTTGTTCAGCTGTCCCCCTCCCCCACATTTTCAGTCATAATCTCAAGAATCATGCTCTCTTTGCCTCATTATCTGATTTTGTTGTTTCATTATCATTTCATCCTCCGGGAGTGGAAAAGGTTAATGCAAGACCACGTCTCCTGATTATATGTGTCAGGCTATCCTATAGATGATGTGCTGAAGTCATGGAATAGCAACTTTGCACCCTCTGGTGTCAGACCTTTCTAGTGTGGTCTGACATAACCCCTTAGATAGGGATCAAGAACAGCTATGGGAAAGAAAAAGCAGTGAAACATGTTTGGGAATAGGTTAAAAATTGCAACAGAAAGTTACATTCTTTGTAACTTTGACCCATTTGTGTATGGCTAAAGCATTCTAGCTTGCTATGGAAGTCTACAGCTTCTAGCAAGTTAAATTCAAGGGCATCCATTTGTGTATTACATTTTAATAGTCATTGGAATAAATTCCATCTGCCTTTGATTTCTATTGAATAGTTTTGAATTTTTCTATTCTATTCTATTGAATAGTATTGAATTTTTTCAGAGGTACATCCTGAGTTTGCTATTTTATGCTTTGTTTTAAAGAAATTAATACTTGCTTGTGCCTACTATTTTACTCCTAAAAAAGAATTTAAAAGAGTGTCAAATGTGTTCAAACACATCTTATTTCAACATCCAGATCACACTGTTTATTCTGTTTTTTATTTGCTTTTACTTTAAGTTGTGAAAGTAGCATTGCCACTATGTCCAGATGAGAGATATAGTGTCAAGAATTCTAAAACAAGGGTGGAAAGGTTTTTTTTTTTAGAATACTTCATAGTCAAGATTTCAATCAAATAATAAAAAATCATACTAGAAGCATTCCCTTACTACATTCACAAGTGAGACATATTGGACCATGAAACATTTTAATGGAACAGTGCAGAAGCATTTACCTTCCACCTTAGTGGAAGGGCAAATAAACTTTTATCATGATTTCTCTTGCCAACCTTGTCAATATTTTGTGATCAGCTGACTTATCCTTGGAAGGCAGGTGTCTTGGCCTTGACTAGAGAAGGAAAACCAGATGCCTAACTTTTGTCTGGCTTAAATTAGTTTAAATGAGTCTTACCCTTCAATTCACATATACTGCAAGATCAGGAGATCTGCATTTGATCCCAAATTTGCCGTAGATGTTGGAGAAATGGAGTCATAGTCGTCTAAAACTCTGGATTACAGTGGGAAATAAATAATTGGTGTATGAAAATAGTAACATTCTATAAAAAACACTGTAGGAGGTTGAAATAAAACTAATGGTTATTTAAAAATGAATGCTATGAGATACACTTATGGAGGTAAACTAAGATTCTTATTTGAAGCACAGCGTTAGAGGCTGATAATAAACAGTAACTAGAACCACTTTGCAAAAAACCTCAGCTATAACATCTTGCCTAGTGCAAAAAGCTTGCATCTAATGCACAAAGATTTTTTCAAAACATCACTTAAACATGACTCACATTAAATAAAAAGCATTTGAGGGGGTTTTTACTTTTATTTGTGTTAAGCAAAAATAAATTGTTGCCATTGAGGGAGAATGGAATATTAAAAGATTAAATCAGCCCAATACACAAGATTATCACAACAAAATCATTTATGATAGTCAAATGGGACCCCCCCTTTTCTTTTTCCTTAAATTTCATGATTATATTTAGTGAGGAGAGTTAACATTTTTTAAACTCTGCTCCTTCAGGCTAATGACTTAAGAATCCTATAATTGTAACCACAGACAGAGCTATGATCAATTATTTAAAATGCCTTTCTCTTCTTCCCCACCCCTCCATTTTTTTGGTAGCATTCACTGTAGCACTCACTCAGATCCTGCTGCTACAAATCAGTTTTCACAGGGAGAAGGTGATTTACCACCGGATGTGCTTGGCCATCTGCAGTTTTCCAGCCTAAATATTTTCTGCAATTCTCCTTTGCACTTCCAGCAAATATTTTATTTCCTTCTATGCTAAACATGTTTGTAGTGTTGAAAGTTAGTCCTTCTTCCACAAACTGTTAGACTAACCTGATGTTACTGTTCCTTATGAGGAAATTTTCCTCTCTACCTGTTTAAATGATGACACTTCTAGCAGCAGGTGGTTTTCTGGATTAAAAAGAAGTCATTGCTGAGTACTGACCTCCTAGAGATATAGAACAAACCCCACAGTTTTAAATTTCCTAGAGTTGCAAAGTGAAAAAGAGAACTTGTTCTGACAACCCTTATTTCCAGGAGCTTGCTGCTCCTAGGAAGATTTAGCAGCAAGAATTTCAGGGAAATGCAAGGGTCCATAGCCTGCAGGTAAGTATGTGGGAAAAGGTGTGGAAACGTGGTTGGACTAGAAACTTGTCAGTTTGGTGGAAGAAAGGGAGCAGTATTTCTACTACCATGTGCAAGGATAATTGAAAGAAAAAAGACATCAGTATTGTGCAAGAAGTGAAAGGAGAGGATGCAGGAATTGAAATTGCTGCATTCTCTACTTCAAATTCAATCAGCAATTATCCCTTTGTGTAGCCATAGAACCAAGAGAAAGTACAGATAAGAAGATCATCCATCATCCAAATGAGGAAATGTGAGTTATTTTTTGTGGTTCTGGGTTGGGGTGTTTTTATTGTGTGTGCGTTGTTCGTTGTTTTGTTGGTTTGTTTTTTGTTTTTTTAAGTTCCTATACTGCTACATAGAGATCTAAGGGTTAAATAGATCTACAATTGTTACTCTAAAGGTAACTAGCTAGCATGTTTTATATCAAACAGAACATACAGCATCCTTAATTTTTATAGCATACTATTGACTAAGCAGCTTTGTACCTTTTTTTTCTATTGTAATTGTCTGGCAAGCAGTGCATAGGACCGAATAACAGATTCCCTAATTTTAATAAAATAATGCCCAGAGTATGGAAAACATTGTTTGTTAATAGGATATGTAGCAGAATACTTGAATACAAATAGTATTTGTATTCAAGTCCTACATCTAATTATATTTTAGAAGACTTAAAAACATTGACATTTACATTCCTTAGTGAGGAATACCCAGTTTGAAATTTTACCACAGAAGCTAATGACCCTATTAACTCTAATTTGTTTACTCACCAGTCTGGAACAGTTTCTTCCACAGGTACCCCTTTGATGTTCAAAATTAAGCTTCCTAGAGGCTTGAGAAATTAAATGCTAAAGGAGGTCAATTATCCAACAGTTGCCTTAAAGATAAGGACTGCCCCTCCCACATTGTTTTAAAATGATTTTTTCTGATGAACACAAAAAACCCCATGATTGCTAAACGCATGTCAGGCTCTCCCACAGGTTTGCTAGGACATAATAGGCAGTTCTAAGTTTGGCCATTTATGAGAGTGCCTAATTATATCAGGCAATACAAATACATGATTTTTTTTTATTATACTGAGATTTAATCTTTAATCAAAGTGCAAATGTAATTAATTACTATTTCATAGTCTGTATTTTTGAGTTTTGAATTTGCATAATATCTCAAATATGACCTCCAGCAGCTCCTGATTAGCACGAGCCACCTGCTATGTCAAGTTTAATTTTTGTATTTATACAGAATATACTTAGTCATAGGTTTACATTTATTGTTTGTTCTACTTAGTGTTATTGTCCATAACTACAGTACATACACTGTTGGACCAATCTTAAAAATGTAATAATGTTTTTATTTCCAAGAAAACATGAAATTAAAAAGGGCCTGTTCTTCAGCTACAGTGTGAATAAAAAAAAGTTTGTGATAGTCAGCTCAGCTTATTCTAAAATTATGATGACTGTTATCTCTGCAACATTGCACCAAAAGGGATGGGAGCATTGTTTCAAACCCTGAACACAGCAGTGGATTTCAGCTTCTTAAGACATTCCCTCGAACAAAGCACTGGCTTCCACTGAATTCTTAACTAACAACAGAACGTGAACCCAGAGATTACCACTAATCATTTCTTGCTGGTACAAGAGGTAAAAGCTGGCACTTCATATAAAGAGAGAACAACCATTTCCAGAAAAGGGCCGACGCTGAGGGATCCCAGCACATTTCTAGTCTGTACAGCTACAGTTGGGGAGGCTGTAATGAGTGCAACCAAGCCCCTACTGAATGCCTCTCTGCATTATGGAGCAGGTTCCTTAACAGGGAATCAAGGATTTACTGCAATAGAAAACTCCAGTAAGTTTCTGCTGGCTTTGACTCAGAATAAGGCTGCTCATCTAAAATATAGAGATATGGTATAAATCCATTTAAAAATCCCCGAACTAAAACAAAAAAAAAACCCACAACAACTGCAAACTCCCCCAAACAGACCCTTAGAAGAATTGACAAGACAGCTATGCTTTCTCCAGCAAAAATTCTCTGTGTTTAAAAAGCCTCAAGAGGTGCCAGATGGCTAGTCCCATTTCCTGTCTTTGTAAAAGAGCATCCAGTATGTTCAGCTTTAATTTGGTTCAGAGTTTTCTGGTGGATGGGACGACTCAGTACTTCCATCGTATTTTGATGAGAAGAATATTTATCATCTGACAATATCATGTGTTGGTGGTATGGAGAATCATATCACTCTCTCTTTCCAAAAGAGTTATGAATCCAAATCCAGCTACAACAAGTGGGTGAATGACGTCCTTCTGAAAATGTTAAGCAAATTCTGGGAAATCAGGCATGAAAATGAACTGCAGACTACGAAACATAAGGCTAAGGGATTCTGAGAAACCCTTCAGCTCTCATACAGCAGCTGGTGGTTGTGAGAAAGAAAACCGTTCCCTGTAATATCACAGTGCCATAAGGAATTATGTGGGCTGTATCGGTTCCATCTTAAAGACTGCAGAAACTGATAGAAGCATGTTCTTTGTAAGGTATTCCTTTTAATAAAAAAACAAACAAACAAACAAAAAAATTGTGATAAAATGCATAGTTGAATGAAATAGGGCTATATGAAGTATTAAACACAAATGGAAATCCTGAGGCAGGTTTTTTTGGATTTGAGAGCCAATGATGGTTCCCAAGTGAATGGAACTTCGCATTGAATTCAAAATCTGGCTTTGAATCCTCCTTGGGATTTCAGTCAATTTTTGAACACCGAGATTTCAAGGTCTGTGGAACCTGTTAGTCTTATGAGAACAGTGATTCTGTTTAAAGGTTTTCTTTAACTGTATGAATGGCAGAGTGAAAAAGAACTACTTCCTTACTTGTCCTCTTAATGAAGATAATACTTTTAGTTCGAACAGAATTATATGGCTATCCAAGACAGAGTTATCTCACTTTTTATTGAGCTCAAAACTTACTTGTGTAATGACAATGTGACCAAAAAAAATTTGCCTAATTTCACACCAAGTAAGAGATTAAGTACAACAGCATGTTACAATGTTGACAATAGGACCAAAATACCAGGGTAATGTGAGGTGAACATCTACAGCATTTACTCAGTAAATGTCATTTTCATTCCAGATTGGGTACCTTCTGCTTCTTTAGAAAACCCTGAACTAGGAGTGAAGTGTGACTCTCAGAAATATAAAATCTCTAGGAACTTCAATATGTTGTGTTTCCTGCTGCTTAGATTTAGCTCAACACCATCTTTACATCTTAGCGGTTCTGGAACCATATTTTTATATGCCTACCTGTATGGTAATCTCAAAAATACCAGAGCATAACCTCATAGAATAATATACAGAGAATTTGGCTTTGTTTTTTCTCTGAACTCTTCTTTCAGTACAAAAGGAACAGCTTTGTAGCATTCCATCTTGCACTGGAAGTCTTATAATGTTTTAAATTATTTATAGAATAGCTTAATATACACTTATAAACCCTGGAGTAATATTGACTTGTCTATAATATTCAGAGAATGGGAATGTAAACTAATAATTTGCTGGAGAAGTAAAGAAAAACTGCTGTATTCCTTTGCAGGTCTTTTAAATTTATAGTTATCAGACCAGGAACACTCCAAAATGCCACAGTTCCTAAAATATCCACTTGTTTTCAGGGAAGTTGTGACAGTCATAAACACTTCAGGTTGATGCGAAGTCCCTAAGATCATAGCTGTCTTCTCCTCTTGTTTTAAAAGCATCAACATGTGTTTTACAACCTTGTTTATATTTCATTTTTTCCTCTTCACTCCAGTAAATAAAATTACTCCATATAAGTCATTCCATAAGTTTTACTAGCATATATGGTCTCAGTAGCATACAGTAATTTCAAATAGAATTGAATCTGGCCAGAGATGTCAAAGATAGGAGGAAGGGCTTCTGTAAGCACACAGATGATAAAAGGAAGATAAAGGAAAATGCAAGCCTGCCGCTTAAGGTTCAATAACGCAGGGAAGAGGCTGAGGTACAGAATGCCTTCTTTGCCTCAGCTTTTACAAGGAAGACTGTCCTTCAGGAAACCCAGACCCTAGAATCCAGGGGGTCAATCCAGAGCATGGTAGGTATACCCTTGGTGGAAGAGGATCACTTCAGGCAATACTTCAGCAAAATGGATGGGGGCCCTGATGGTATGCAACCATGAGTGCTGAGGGAGCTGGCAGATATCATTACGAGACCACTCTCAATAACCTTTGATTAATCACAGAGATTAGAAGAAGTAAATGTCACTCCTGTCTTTGAGAAATGCAAGGAGAAGGATCCAAGGAACCACAGGCCAGTCAGCCTCACCTCAATCCTTCAGGAAGTGATGGAGCAGCTAATAATGGAAAACACTTCCAGGCACATGAACAAAAAGATCTTCAGGATAACTCAGTATGGCTTCCCCAAAGGGGAAGTCATGCTTGATCAACTTGATAACCTTCTATGATGAAATGACTTGCTTGGTAGATGAGGTGAAAGCAGTGGATATTGTCTACCTAGACTTCTGTAAGGCTTTCAACACTTTCTCCCATAAGATCCTCTTGGAAAACCACCTGTTGAAGTGTGGGCTGCATGAGTGAGGTGGCATTGTTGAGGCCACATGTGGAGTACTGTGTCCAGTTCCAGGCTCCTCAGTACAAGAGAGGCATGGATACACTGGACAGAGTTGAATGAATGGCCACAAAGATCATTAAGGGATTGTAACATCTCTCATATGAGGAAGAGCTGAGAGAGTTGCACCGAGAAAAGAAAAGGCTCACGAGAGGATCTCACCAAAGTATATGCATGTCTGAAGCGAGGATACAAAGACGGAGTCAGGCTCTTTCCAGTGGTGTACAGTGACAGGACAAGAGGCAATGGGCACAGACAAACATAGGATGCTCCGTCTAAACACAAGGAAACACTTTTTCTGCTCTAAGAGCTACTGACTACTGGAACAGGGTAGTGGAGTCTCCATCCTTGGAATTATTCAAAAGTCAGCTGGACATGGTCCTGAGCAACCTGCTCAAGATGATCCTGCTTGAACAGAGGTTTAGACAAGATGTTTTCCAGTGGTCCCTTTCAACCTCAACCATTCTGTGATTCTGTAAAATACATGTGGAAGGACAAATACCCATTCAGATATTCCAGAACTAAAAATTAACAGATGTTCACAGTGAAGTGAGCATGTCTGTGTTTATCTTAGTCTGGAAACTTCGAAACCATAAACACTGAATCAACTCAGAGCACCATGTGTGTGCCTCAGCATTACCGGCCAGCCAGTAATATTCTCAGAAAAAAACCCAACAGCCAACCACAAGCCCACATCTCATGTTCTGAATGCCTCATCACAGGAATTCAGAACACTTGCAGGACTTTATTGAATACAGGTTAATAGAAGAATACCTCTATAATGTAATTTTCTTTCTCCAGCTCCTGGAAGTATACAGTGGGGTGATTCAAAATGGACAATAGTTCTCTTCCTGCTGACAAGATTAGCAGTGATTTAGCTCTTCAAGGTGCTTCACAAGCCTGGGGTTACTTTCACCTGAAAGAAGGACTGAGCTACTACAAGTTTTGGCAGGCAATATGCAGAAACTATACTAACGTTACTAATACTGAAGTGTATTACAGGGTTCTCATCTGATCATATGCCTGTACAACAGCCCTTCCTGGGGACTCTTCTGCCTATCCCCAGTCAGAGATCGTCATGTAGCAATTTGGACTTAGCCCAAATGAGACGTGTGTAGGAGAATGTTACATGGTTCTTAACAAAGTAATGGCCGTTTTTTTCTGTTTTCCAGCATATAACAGCTAAATACTACTGCTCCTAATTTGTACCGTATTTTCTTTCATAAACTTCCATTGCTCTATGCATGTATTTGTGCACACGTGCACACACAAAATCCCACATAAATTCTGCTGAGATTCTCAACAGCTAAGAGCAACAGAGGCAACTTTGTCACAAAATGAGGAAGAACAGTTTCCATTTTAAATTGTCCTGGGTCTCAAATTTTGGTCAAACTCATATTCTGAGTGATAGCGTGCATGAGCATTTCCAGCTCTTGTTCATCACTTGCTGTGCTTGGAAATAGGAGCTGACAATGAAAGCACCTCTTCAACAAAAATTATTGCACCACTGCTCTTCATTTGAACAAAAAGAAAAAGATGCTGAGATCAAAAGAATAAAATAAAAGGTTAAAAGGAAATCAAACATGAAAGAAGGAAAGAGAACAGTTAATTGGAGGGTCTGATTCAGATGTGTTCTTGCAGTGCTCGTTCCTAATTTACTATCTGCTCCTCATCTCAGCACAGCAGTCTAACAAGAATTCCACTGCCTCCTCATTTCCCCCCTGGCTGTGCCCCCTATTTCAGACCTGCGCTCAATGTTACTGTATTCCCCCCAGCTTTTTTCTCCTATATTGAGCTTTGGGACCTTTATACATTCACCATCATCCCTGTAATTCTAGGGCACCAGACTTGGATGTCGGCACTGATGGCCTAAGGATTAGAATATTGTATAAGGCAGGTTTTTGACTTCAGCTCTGTGAACTCAGTACTAACACTAGGGAGATACTTACAAAGGCATAAACAAAGGAGACAAATCTACACAAAGAAACTGTGGAAAGGATCGGGTGGGAGGAGGGCGGAAAGAACAAACCAAGGTATTTTAGACTAAGAAAGGTGCCAGCTGTCTTAAAGGTCTCTCAACAAATGAGAAAATATACATAGTAAGATTCCAGTTTGTGAGTAACTTTTTAACGTATAAAATTTTAGACTAGCAGTAGATAAAGCCAGAGATTTGTTTCACACAGTGTAAATTAAAATCCATATTATTGCTTTGCTGAATTATTCAGAATCAGCATCTTCAGCTTTCACCAATTTCAGGCTTTATAGATGCTGTATATCTCCCTACAAAAAGACTTCCCAAAATGTTTGCTTTGAAAGATAGCATTGCTGTTTTTTTCAGATGCCTTCTTTTCTTAAATAAACAAATCAACAGGGCATGCATTGCCATTTATCCCACATCCTTCTATTTCTGCATGTTTCCAGTTGACTGCTAAGCTCCTCAATTCCAGAGGCTGGTACACAATTAAAGCAAAAAATTCTAAACAACACAGAATATATTGACAGACATTATAAAAAATTAGATTGTTGATGCTGATTTAACTTTGACTTCAATTGTTTCTTCCTGTTTTTACTGCTATCCTGCCCAGAAAGGTGTGGATATAAACTTGACTGCCCTTGATGTCAAAGGTGCTCTGTGACTTACAAAGAAGAATATGCTGGCTGCAAGTGAAGTGAGTAAGTAGTGGTTTGACCTTCCTGGTATCAGGTGGACTACATGAAGACAGAGTAAGCTGCATGCAACATGGTAAAAATAGATCAGAAATGCTATAAAATGTGGAATAGTGCATTATTTGTCATAATTCAGGTTTCTCTCTGGGGACCATTAGCAGTCTAACACTACCCCGGAATGTCACCCTTCCTAACTGCGTAGACACTACAGCATTGTAAAAAAGAAGGGCGTAGCAAATGAAGTTTTATGCATAGAGGTTGTTAAAAGCAGAAATAGTGAATTAAATGGCAAAATAAATAAATGCAATTTCTGATTCTGCAATTCTAGCAGTCTTTACCCCACAGTCAACCCTAAAACACCTCACAAAAGACAAAATGCCCACTTCAGTCATGTCCGCTCCTGATCAAATTGATTCAGAAAAAGACAATATTTTATCCATCCTCTTTGGAGTTCAAGTATGAATGGTGAAGCAAAAGAGAGTGAAACTGAGGGAAACATGAAAAGCTTGATTTGTTAGGACCCCTGCTGTCTGAAAAGAGATCAAAGCTCAGGAGGAGGCTGTAAAACAGCCGAATGCACTGCACAGAAACATGGCCTGTGGCAGCTGCTCTGGGCACGCTCTCACAACACAGGTGTATCTCCAAGCCTGCTCTGCCAGCTGAATCATGGGAGCACGTTACCTCTTCTCCTTCTTCATTATTTCAACTGCAGTCACTGAGGAGATGTGGGCTCCATCCATCACAATGCACAAATCCACAGTGCGCAGATTCAGCACAGGCCTAATTAAAGCTTTTCCTTTCATTTGTGGAGATAATTAGACTTTCATCTCACCAGGAAGCTTCAGAAAGATCTATTTCTTTCTTCAATAAGAGCTACATCAAACAAAAGCAGATTTTAATCGCCTTTTCTTTGGGGCATGAGTCAATAATGAAAGATGTCATGGGTAACAAAAATTGTGTGCAGGGGGAAAAAAGGAGGGAAAAAAGACCAAGCTATGTTCTTTAATTAACACCATGTTTGCAAACACCATTAATTTCTCTCATTAAAATGATTTTTATCTACAACTGATTGTTGATAAAACAATCGATTTGAACATCTCATCTGTTTCATGCTATGCAGGAACCCATCTGCTCTGCTGTAAAGCAGGAAGCATGCAGACTGTTAAGCAACATGTGAGAACAATAAAAAATGCATATGTGTGTGTCAGGGATTTGTGAGGCTCACTGCAGGGCAAGGGCCACCTTTTCTCAGAACATCCATAAAAAATGACTTGATAGCAGGCCAAAGGACAAAATGTCACAAAGATCAGAAGTGCATAAATAACAAATGAATTAATATGTGCAGGAAGAAAGGTTCCATCTGTGTTGGGACGCATCGATAAACAGGCTTGGAAAAATAAGGAGATTGCAGACACATTTAACACCACATCATGAGCTGCTGTGATGTAATAACAGAGGACAGACATGCCGAGCTTACTGCCTTTCCCTTTTTCATTAGTAGCAGAACACAAGCGTTCTTTCCTACTACCTTTCATACTGGTGCAAGCGGAGAGCATTTTTGGCTCCAGGCCCAAGGCACATTATTTATTTATTTAAGCATTTGACACAGTGCTTCTGTATGGGCTGCCTGATGCGCAGGCTCACAAAGAGGGTGTAGCTGATTGTCTGCGGGAATTGAAGTCCGGCAGTCTAACGGAGGAATAAAGCACTCTTCCACCCTAGAGCTTACAGCAATCCCAAAGAACTGCTAGACTTATAACATTAAGACATTTAGTGAAGAGAGAGCTTGTTTAAGTATTGTTTTAATGACCATACTTGCTTTGCAGCAGGCAGTGAACTGTTTTTCATATCGGAAGAAACACTAGCAGTAAGGATGTACTGTGGCAGTGTAGAATCCCATGTCAGACTGCTTAATGCCTTCCTGGATAAGATTAAGTGTTGTCATTCATCAGAATCTGACCTGAACTTCCTTTAACAGCAAAATATCATCAAACCGAAAGAATAAAGGATTAAATATGCATTACTGAGCACTCTGATGCTGTTGTGACCTGCCTGGGAAATTGATGAAATGAAAAGCTTTAATGCAAACATTTTTAAAGAAAATCCACAAACATCCTTAAATCTCCCAATGTTGATGCTTGGTTCATAGTGCTTTATGCAGTTAGTTCTGGCATATGGCAGTTGTTTGGGAAAGCAAAGTTTGTAGGAGCTTGACAGACATTTCTTCTTGATGCATTGAGCCAGTAAGATCCCTGGTGAGTATCCAGATTCTAACAGAGCTGCACATGTCTGTTCTCGTGACTGTAAGAAATGGAAGTTTTTCCTGTTTGGGTTCCTTTTTCTCAAGCTCACTCACTCAGTCCCTTAAAAATAAAACTGCAACCTTCTTCCATGTATCCTACTTTTACACTAAACTGCTCCCTACCCCCAATAAATGAGGACTGTTTTTATTTTGAATTAAGACAAAAACATATGCACATGGCTCTGAGTTTATCCATTCTAATAAGATGTAGTAGTTCAACATGCTGAAAAATCTCTTACAGCTCAAGATAGAAGGTTTAACAGAGGATTTCGAAATTCTCCTTGAAACTCTAGGAAAAAAAAAATTGAACTTTGTTATGTTTCAGATAATTATCATCATTTCCCTGTCTCCTGTCCCAAGATTTGCTTCCATTTATGTCTTTTTTACCATTTACCTCAATGGAAGTCTTATCTATTCCAAGTTACAGAGCAGTGAGGAGAAAACTCCAAATAGTAAATATTGATTGAAGAATTTACTTTGAAAAAGAAAATGAAAAATGGTGAAGTGGGGAAAAAAAAAAAAGAAAACTTCTCACAATTTTTTTGGGGGGTGGTATTCTTGCCTTCAAGGGAAGATAAGCTTTTCCTTTTTTTTCTTTTTTCCTTTTTATTTTCTTTCTCTTTAATGAGCATTAAAAGGAATACTGACTCATGGCCAGAACTCTGAAAGACCCAACAGCACTTTAGCCCCTCCTCTGTCAAAGTGTTTGAATTAAAACTTTGTCTAAAATGTGTGACTTCTGAGCTCCCTCATTAGAATAGACCTACCTAGATGATACTGCTGAGCTACAAACTGTGAGAAGAAGTCAGAGGAAACCCTCAAGAAGATATCAGATTTGCTCATTACTTGTAGTTCAGATACTTGACTTGGTATCATTTCATGAAAGAGGACTGGGAGACTAAGATAGGTGACCTACCAGAGGAGAAGGAACAGAAGACAAACAGAAAAGACTGTTATCAGTTTTAAGCGCAAAACTGGGAACATACTTCTGCATTGCTTGTCTTAAACTTTGGCAGGCTGAACTCCCCAACTGCTGTCAGCTGCAGAGGAAGAGACAGTTGTCACTGCTTCTAATATTCTCAGCAAATAGAGAGCAATATTTAATTTCCAAAGAGCTGTCACACTGTCCGTGGTCCTGGGACCAAGTGGGCACAAAGCTGTTGCTAATGAATAGGGAGACTGGAGGCAGATGAAATCTAAAAGTAAGAAAAGTATCATGAAATGATAAGAATGGGTGAAAGTCATTATCCCGCATCTCTGTGTCAAGAGGAAATACATTCCTATTTAACAAATACATGAAATACTATCCAGATAACCCAAAGACTGGACTTTGAGATTCCTGTACCAAGAGGAATGAATATATATATGTGTGTGTGTATATATATATATATATATATGTATATTTACATATACAATCAGAAGAAAACATGGAAATTGAAATGTATTTTTTGTTACTTTTTTTTTCTTGAATGAGCTTGGACATGTGACAATTTCCATTTGTTAAATCAAACACAAATATAAATAGATAGGAGCATAAAAGCTCAGCAGGTAAAGAATAGGGAATTTGTGAATGCATATTTTGATTTCAGCAAAGTCCAAAATATGATTTTTTTTTTTCTGTGATTCACCAGTGTTATGTGATAAATATTGTATTTATACAATGGAATTCACAACAATATATAGATCATAAAGATCTTAAAGGTATAAAGCTTGATTGATGATCTGGCTTCAGTTTCCTGCACATTTTGCATATGCAGTCTCAGAACGTGAAGTCCAAACTATGCATTGCGTGTGTATATTCTGTGTGACATCACCACAAACTGGCAGTATCTGCTCCCCACTGTGTTTAACACACAAAGAATGTTTCTGACACCAGCTAGTGTGTTTAACAGGTGGAACATTTCTAGCATTAGAAAGAGCTTCAGGATTACAATACTTTCTCATTTCAAACTCAAAGTACTCTGAAGTGATTTCCTATCTTTTCTTTAAGTATCCATCATGCAAAGCTTTATGTGAAGATTGTTTAATGGATGAAATTAGAAAATATGTGATTGATGGCCCATTTATCAACTCCAGCTGAGACATAAATAGAATATCTCATTGTTTATGTCTATACATGTATATCTCATTCTACACAACTGAGGTAGAAAGAAAAGCAATAACTAGATGATTAGTAAATTAGATTAATGACTTACATGATAATCATATTTTATGAATGGCTTATTAGCAGTTTAATGGGTTATGACAAATTTCATGAAGACTACTTTTGTGTAGCACGCACGGGCTTGTTTACAAATGTTCAAATGAAGTGGGAATGTGCCATTCTAGATGAGTTATTGACTGATTAAATTGCCTTTGTACAAGAGTATCCAAAAGAGCTTTTAGACATCTGTATAAGGGTCATGTCCAATAGTATAAGTTTTTACATGCACATATCCAACTCCTAAATAGGTCTGAGATCAATTATCTTTCTGCTGGCTTAAAAAACTAACAAGCAAGCAAACAAAAAGACTAAAAAACAACTGATGTTTGACTGTCTTGTTTTTAGATTTTCCCCCTTCCCTATAAGGCAACAAAATGCAATACTCTGGAATAAAAATATGCAAATTATTAGTTATTAATCTGTGAAGAAAAAAGTTTCTCTTTTTCACCTCTCATTTAAGCTGTGCTCTATTTCTTTTGGGGTAGGACATATAAAAATATAAAAATATTTGGTACATATACTAGTATGTGCTTTTTAAGCATGAAAGCATGCATTTCTGGCAGTGGTAGACTCCTGAAGTAACCTGATCTAAATACTGTAACAAAACCCCACGAAAAAACCCTTCCAAATCCCCAAACAAATAAACAGAAACAACAACAAAAAAGCTGCCATCCAAACCAAAGGTCAACTCATGTAGTCTCAAATATTACGCAGCAAAAGAAATGCTCCGAACAGACCAGGATTGGTCTGCCTGTACCAGCAGGCGGAAATCACTGGTATATTTTACAGATAGAGAGCTATGTGCAGACAAAAACTAAACAAAGGTTTAACTCTTTAATCATGCTTATTTTTTAATGTGGACCTAGAATTCAGAAATTTAACACTTTTTAAGAAATCTAATATAAAAGAAATTGTATGAGCCTATTTTAAAGCTAAAATGGCTTTCCTGACTGAAAACTGGAAATTTAGTATCCAAGTGTCAATGAAATGTAAGTGCCCACCAGATTGCTGGCCCACCCATAGATTATTAATGCACAATTAATCTACTAGGGCAACTGCAGAGTGTCATTTAGCTTCAGAGCCCATAAGTATAAAACAGCAACACACTGTGAAATTAATGGTAACACTTAAAGGTCCCATTGTTATTAATTCATTTGACATTCACTGTAATCACACTGGTCTTTAATGAATTCATTTGGCATGTGAATATTGCATGTACTTTCAAACGCACTCCAGTGCAAATCAGTGTTAATTGATGTACTGAATTGAAATAGTTTTTCTCTGTAACTTCTTATTTTTAGCCTACCATACTTTTTTTCAAGGATCTTCTCCTCAGCAAAATTTACACATGGCATATGCAAGCACATGTTCTTACAATAATTGCTTTAACTGTATGTCAATATAGCATACAAAAATGACCAAGCGATCATATGGTACTGAGCCTCTGCAGTAACTTGTTCTAAGGCAATAAACTCTAAACACCATTGAACTTCAGTAGCCTCCTAGTAACACATATCTCGTGAATATTTTCAGTTTACTGTTTTCCACAAAGTGCCTGTGAACATCTTGGGCTTATGTGAAAAGTGCTATGGCCAGCGGTTATCATCTTATGCAGTTCAGTTTTATAGAAGGAACTGGCTATATCTATCTCCTTGCACTCAGTGCCTACAGCTGTGCATATGGATAATGTCTGTATTTGTGCCAATTGAAATCGTCTCCTTTCCTTATACGTAAGCAGTGCTTCCAAGGACTGTGGGATGCTGAGAAATTCCTCTTAACGTCACATGCAAGCAGTTAATCTGAAAAGATTTAATACATGGGTGGTACAATTTCAACTCAGTAGCTTGTCCTAGGAAAAACACTTCAAACTGGAAAAGCCTTCACGCCAATAAAATAGTATTACCATTGTAACTCATAAAGAGCCTGACTTACTTCCTCAGATATCTAGTAATAATCTTCATATGTTCTTGTTTCCCAGAAAATTAAGGGAGTCTCAAGGGGGCCAAAAGAGTCTCTGATGTCAAACCATTATCTAAGTTAAACACTTCTTATGGCCTGTACATAGTATATTCAGGGATCTTTAAATTAGCACAATATGGGACCATGGTGTCTGACATCACGTTTATGGGAAATTTGTAAGCCATTCTTAAAAATAGCACACAAACCAACAAATATGTGGATTCAGAATGCCTCATGTAATTACATTTGAAGGTAACATCAACAGCAATATATAAATACTATTATTGTATCAAAGTACAGGCGAAATAAACCAAAGCACATAGAATAAGCACATACTTACTGAAAAATTCCAAAAAAGTTGTGGTGCCACTAATTTTTGATTGCCTTGGAGGGCTTGCATTGTCTTTCAAAAAAGACAGGATTAATGTTTTCTCCAATTCCAGACCTCTTGATTCTCAACAATTTAAACAAAGGTACTCCAAACTGTGACATAAAAAACCATTCAAAGCATCCCTACTTAGGCTGAAAAATAAGTAAACAGAAAAGAGGTCCCACTGATTTAATTTGTTTCAATACTACTATCTGCTGGGCAACGCACTTTAAATGCACTTTTTATTTTTTCAACTAATGTTTCCCATAATAAGTTTCTAATTTTTCTTTTGTATTTTATGTTAAAGCTAGAGAGCATTATTTAAACTTATTCAACACAGTATACATATTTTTGTACTACTGAGTAACTCAGGGGATGCAGAATACCATAAAAATTGGAAATAATCTTGAAACTACTTCACAGAAATAGTGTCAGAATAGCGTCTACTAGACTCTTGTTTCTCATGTGCAAGGCTTTTCTGAAATTTGATTGCCAAGGAAGGCCCAGTAATAACTATTTTAAGAATGGATATAGACACATCAATCAGAACCACAAATCAAGAGTGTCTGGCCATGTAGCACTGATTAAAGTTAGTAGTATTTGTCTTCCCTCACTTTCTGTAACACACTCAGAATGATGAACATTCTCTAAATGGAAAAGCACAATTGCTGAATCTTCATCACTTGTCATTAATATCCTGTAAGTAAAGAACATGTCTTGAGGTCTAACTATGTTTTATTCTATTAGGCATTACCTTATTTGAACAATGACTGAGTTATGGTCCTCTTTAGTTCAAAACTTTCAGTCATCATTTTCTTAATGACTTTTGAGAAAAGAACATTTTAATAAGCTAGCACTTTCCCATTGTTAAAGATCCTTCCCCCAAAACCACAAAATAGTCAGCCTCGTTTCACACTGTCATGAAGCAGCAATGCATACAATTAAGTTTGTCAGACAGTTTCCATTCTCTGAAGTAGGCAACTGAAATCTTAAAGAGAGAGTGAGTGAATTTTTGCCATTGACCCTTTGAAAACTGCAAAATTGGACATGTATTTGGACATGTTGCCAGTCTCCGGGAACTTCAGTTTGCTTATGCAAAAGAGATTTGCTAAGAACTTAGAAGCTGAATCATCTGAAAACTGTATAGACCACGAATGTTTAGCTCAACACTGTAAACGGGACAGACAGGACCTTCTGTATCATTGGTTGCTTTTCTAACCACTTAGGGTTGATCTAGGACCAGGTATGAATAACAAAAATTGTCTTATTAGCTCTTAGAGAGAGGAAAAAGCTGAGGGAACAGTCTGGAATATAGAGGAATCAGGAGGACTCTACATAAACCATATTTTGCTGAGTGGGATGGATTGTAGACTAAAATCCCTAATCCTGCAAGTGTTTACACACTGCTTTCCGACTCGCTTCTACATTGCCAGAATGCAGGACATGTGGAGACCTGTTTGGTGTGTCCTACCCATTATTATAAACCCACATTTCCTTCATTTCCTTTGTGTGGTGTCCTTTCTTGTCTGTCTGGAATGGGCTTTGATATCGCACTGCCAGGGTAGATGGGACTTCCATGTTGCAGTGTACAGACGGTTTGGACTTGCCTACATTGCAAACTCATGACAAATGTTGGTGTGGGTATAAATTTAGCGTGCTAATGAGTTTGCTTAAAGGTTTTGCCTGAGTGACAGGATAATACTTCTACAATGTGATTTACAGAGCACTTTTGATTTGTTTTGTGCAAAAGATGGGCAAACAACGTTTACTGAAAGGATTTCTACAAAACTTTCTACTTTCTTAATTAATGACTGAAAGAATATACAAGAAAAAACATCCTGACTTCTCAGAATTTTGAGTGATCAAAATACGAACTTCCAGAAACTTAAAATCTGTACAAAATGTAAAACCTCAGAGATAATGACAGTTATTCACAAACATGATAATAATATTTAAGCAATGCAGCACAGTGGTACTCTCAGCCATCCTCCAAACTGAAATGGAAAGATGGTCACAGATTAATGAGATTATAAAATGAATTTAGCAAGCTTATTGTTATCTGAATGTTTATCAGAAACCTCTGAGGTTTTAAGAATTGCAAGCCTCTAGGAGTGCAAAAAGTATTCTACATGAAAAAGATATTGGCTTTGATATCTTTCGAGAAAGGCAGATGAAGAAATTGGATTCTTCAATGGCAGAAATATTCCCAGCTCAGCTGTTAGGAGAATCCTCCATGCATAGACAACATTTTTCAAGTATGATTATGCTCATGAAATTTTTGCTGCACCTTAACATGAACCATAAAATAATCATTTTAGGTGTAAAGACAGCATAGCATGAGGAGATTCAAATCAGTGCAGATGCAACAAAAACCCAAAGTATTTTCATCATTAGGTCCACTATTTGCTTCTCCTCTCTGCTTAACCAAACCCAGAAAATAATAAATATTTTGATCTGTGGAAAAACTGTTTATATGATCACAAATTGACTAAGAATCATTAGATATTTGCACTATGTTACCATCCAGCTATATCAACAATACAAAGGGCTTCACAGAATGAGTATTACACTTTTTTGTAGTTAGCTGCTGTTCCTGTTCCAAAGAGCTAAAAATTAAAATCTAAATACAGAAAACAGGAAGGACAAATGGCAAGAATCATCAAGTAGAAATATCCCCATTTAATAGATGAAGGACCAAAGTCTCCATAAGATAAAAATTGCTAGCTTGCTTGGAGTCACACTGTATGTCTGCAGCAATGTTTCAGTATTTACAAATTTTTAGAGACAGTGACAGAGCATAAAACTAGTATAAACAGTAAAAAGAACCCACAGAGTTTCTCTAATTAAGTACAGCATACAGTGGTGTCAAGGTTTCTTCTTGTTGAAGACCAAATGAACACTTCCAGATTTTTTCACAGATTTTTGTTGATTTGAATAGTGCACTATCTTGGCAGTACAAACAACTACTAGATACAATTAGAACACAAATGGAGAGGGAACATCTCCCTCCTTTTTAAAGTAATGATTAAAACAGTCTATTCCCTCTTTAAAAATGAGTTTCCATGAAGACAGAATTTCAATATTGTCAAATGGGACACAAAATAGTTGACATGAGTCTATAATATTCAGGCTCTCTGTTACTTAGACTGAGCCATCTAGATCCTGTCTTAAAGTTGCAATACCCTTCTCTCTACTCTAATATTATCTTGACTTCTACATCTTCCTGCTTGCGTTCCTCCTTCCAAGCAACCTGTTCTTCTCCTCGTCTCTAGTCGTCTCCACAAACCTCAGAGCACTCTGCAATTCCCCTTTCCAAATACCAGAAAAAGGCACAGAGACTGCTTTGCCAGAAAATGGGAATGTGGACAAAGAATACATATAAGAAAAATACAAGTTTTTCTCTTGTGCACAGGTACTCACATTTACAAAGAGAGGAAAGTCAGTGGGTGAGAGTGTAGAAGGCAATGTGTTTCTACACCTAACTAACATGCATGAACATCATCCCTGGCTGCCTGGCTGGCCATGCAAGTTGCATGCAACTTGTGTGCAGAATGACTATAGCTGCACCTATTCTTTTCTGCTAGTGCAGCCAGGAGCCCAACTCAGTGTGGATGGTCAGCCAGGAAGGCAGAACACCCTCCTTGGCTCCTCGGCCTTCAGAGAAGCAAAGTGTCCATGTATCTCCTCAGCTGGTTTTCAGACTGGAGCTGAGCTCAAGTCTGAATAGCTTTCCTTATGGAAACAAATGTATGAGGCGTACATACCGGTTAACCTCAGGATCTGCACATTTGCTGTAATTTAATGACCTATCTGTTCACCTCTGCAAAATGCAGTTGCCTGTCTACAGATGAAGTTCTTAGAGATGGCCCTTTTATGAAATATTTTCATGTTTTAATATTAATCCACACTGGTTTAAATAATTTGCAAATAGGAGGGTTACAATCTTGAACAGGGAACAAATGACTATTCTGACTCTTAGACTAAAGCAGACTTTAGAAAGTCCATTGATACAAATATCTTCCATCATTACTGAAGAGGTAGTGTTGTTGCTTTCAAAAGTTTAATCAGCTTCACCTTAGGCAAAACAAGCGAGATATAGATGAGAAGCAAGTAAACTCTCTGTAGAGTTTGTAAAAAATATTACGTATTATTTCCACTCCATCTGTCTTCATAACGTTAATAAGAAGGCATTAAACAACAGAAAAAAAGCTGAAGAAAGAGCAAGAAAAAATGTTTTTACATGGAGCTTGGCAATTTGACATGAAGACAGTGGATAATAATAAATTACTAATTGTTTTTACACCATGTTTATTGAAAGCGTATCTAGAAAGTATTTTAGTACTGTCTTGGGAGGAATGATTCCAGCAGTGCTTTATTGTAAAAATAAGTTCATAGAATTTCACTGTGTGAACCAAACTTCTTCATTAAATTTTAAACACTACAATGTCTTTTTAGCCATTATGCCACTATAAGAGCAAAGGCACTGGAAATGTATGGGTATATATAAATATACATACATATATATGTATATATCTGGTGGGAATTTAAGGAAAATGCAAAAGGTGTTCAAAAGCACATGACTATTACCATAAACTGTACAGTGAGATGCTCTGCAATATTTCTACCTTTTTTGCTTCTACGTGCATTGAACTTTTAAGCTTGCTGATTCTGCCTTGGGCAGAAGTGGCACAAATTTAAAAATGGAGGGTAAAGCAGTCTTATCATTTGATCTCATTTATTTCAGGTGCCATTGAAGTAAAATCATGATCTTGTGGAAAGCTTTACAGTATTTAGCTTATTGTAAGGTTGGGAAAGCAACTATTATGTTCTAAGATAGAGAAACTGTTACACTCTTCTTGTCTTTGACTTGGCCACATGCAAATACAAATGGTAAATCGTATTAGAAAAGAAAGAGAATTACCTAATTTTCGATGAAAACTATCACAAGCCAGAAATTATATATCCATGTTCTCTTAATCTTTTATATCACATTTGCTTTCATTCTCCTATCACACTGATGTGTACACTTGTGGGACAGACTGGCAGCAGCAGAAGGGCATGTTAGTTTTTATGATAATGTTTGTTACTGTAATGATATTTCATGACAACAAACTTGTAGGAATAGACGATTGGTCTGTAAGCTTCATGGATATCTACATCGATGCAATTTCTTTATACCTGTGAGAGAATTCAGCTTATAGCTGTGACAATTGTGACACCGATAGAAGCAAGAAGCATAACAACAAAAGGATGATCTGCACCTGCAGTAGGGAGTTACTAGTTGATATGTACAAGAATGTGTTCTAATAATAGATAACAAGTAGCTTTATATACATGCTAAGAATAGACAACCAGTAATGTTATTTGCAGCAGCCAATGAACATGTAACATGAATACTGAGAAATGGTATAAAAGAGGCTATGTATTATTAAAGTTTGGCCCATTGTCCCGAAGCAGCTTGTATGTATTTTTGTTTCATGACCGTCTCTACAGCGACACAAACTTATTACATCTGTAAACAAAAACATCCTTTCTTCAGTAACAGAGCACTATTCCTGAGAACACCAAAAATATTATGATATCAAGGGCACTTCACAGACAGTAGTCAGATTTTAAACCACAACAAATAAAATTCCCCAAACCTTGTGCAATCAGCCCATTTATTTTTGAAAGCTAGAAAAGGAAGGTTACTGAAGAATGTCCTATTAGAAAACTACAAAGTGGCAGAACAGAAAAAACAATTCTTCTGGGCAGGAAAAAAAGAGAAACCCCCAGTTTTAAGTTTGCATACTTCCATGCCATGAAGAGTTTTAAATTATTTGAATTGAAATTTATTAAAATTTAGTTGAAACCCAAACTGAAGTAAACAGAACTAGCATCTCTGGTTCCTGATGATCTAATAGCTTTGAAAATTGTAACACAGCAGTGTGTAAAAGGGCCATTTTCCCTTATTTTTTATATGGTTCTGTTTCTACAGGATCTAGCCTTTGTAAACAAGCTGAATAATACCAAGGACATTCTGTTGGTACATCAATAATGTAGGAGTGGCATAAATCACACTGTCTTACTTGCCAGGCTTCAGTATGGCTTCAGTAGCTGCTCATATCTAGCTTGAAACTTTACAATTGGTTTGAGATAAGGTTCTTTGGTTTTGCTTATTTAATTAAATGATTAACTTAAATTCAATTTTATATAGAAAAGCTGGATACATTCAGGGACACAAAGTCAAGGCAGTAGCTAGGGCACTCATCTGTAGTCAGTCTACATTCACTCAGCAGCAGGAACAAAAGAAAGAGGTGAAGGACAAGAGAAACTGACACCAGCAAACCTCGAAGTCAGAGTATTCCTCTGGAATGAGTAGATATCTATTCAGAGTTCTTCCGAGCTGGAAGAAAGGATTCAAGGAAATTGAATTGGTTTTCCAAAATGTGAGTGACCAGCCTGATGAACAGACCACAGAGGAAAAACCATGGTAAACTGGAGTGCTTTCTCTCTCCCTGCTGTTGTTTGGTTTGGGTTTGTTTGTTTGTTTTTTGTTGTTGTTGTTGTTGCTGGTTTTCTTGTTTGTTCGTTTGGGGTTTTTTTTCTGAATTGTGCATTGCATTCTCAGCAATTTTTAATTTCTATTAAAAAGTGATCTTCAATTTCCAGTGTTTCTAAAAAAAGGCATATGCTAGAAGTTAAGGATCATTAGGATACAGAAATCCTTCAGCTAACTTATTATTCTTGGGAATATTCATCATATCAGCCTATGGAGACACTAGTAATGTGGCTTCTTACCTGGCAGTTCAGGGAAACCAAAAAAAGGTTGAATGTGCTTAGTCTACTGCTGCAAACTGCTAGTGTTAACCCAATCTTACAAAATTCTTTCCTTATCTTTTAACATACTAAAAAGTAAAACAATGACAGAGTAACAAATATGCTAAGTTTTTATGCTGGAATCATGCTTATCATACTGACTAATGAAGCTCCTTTTGCTGATAAACTGTGCTGACTCATCAAAACTAGCAACCATTTGCAAAAGCTGTGTAGGTGGAGGGTGATTCTAGGACTCTTGGAACGCCTTCTGCCTAAGCCTGCCTTTTCAAGAGAAAATATATCACAGATGACTACTATTGGAGAACATAACCAAGATATGGTATGTTTAAAATGGAACTTGTGACTTTTCTGATGTTACTCTCCATCTACATAATTCTTCAAGTTTCACTACGTTATTTGTGCTTATCCTGTGCTGCTTCATCTCTGTTTTATTTTGTGGTCTTGTGTATCTGCTAACAGACACAGTATCTCCTTTCCTTTCCCTGCCTTTATTTCTTTCACATATACTCTACTTGAGATGGGTTAAAATTCTTCAGGTGCTGTATTTCTTATCCTTTCTTTGAAAAAATAAAATAAAATAAAATGACCTTTTCCTTGAAACAGCAAGATTGGAAACTAATCTGCTTGTTACAGTTGAGATTTTGACCTGCCCCCTAAACTGCACATTGACTTCTAGCACTGAGAACTGGTTTTGATGGTGATGTGTGTCACTTTTTTGTAATGCTAATTCAGGCAGAAGCCATTTATCATTTCTGAATATAGAAAGTGTCTGGTGTGACACTGTGCTGACTTATTCATAAAATGATAAAGATCAAGAGAAGCTGTGTAGCTTAGCCTACAAGGACCTAGACCAGGACCAAAACATCTACTTTCTATTCTTGCTTTACTCTATGACTACAGGAAAGACAATTATTTTCATGTATTTTAATAGCTACTTGCAGATAAAAAGAATAATGTAAGATTAAGAAGTATTAATTTTACAATAAATACTGAGGTAGATCAATATCTGTTCTCTCGAATCTGTATTTTCCTTATGCCTTTCTTTATCGGCAGACAAAAAAAGGCAATGATAAAATGAACTTTTTTTTCCCCTTTTCTCCTTACTAGAGCAGACATAATACCCCAACAGTATATCAGCAGATTTCTCAATTCCATGGCCATGGCTTTTGTGCAAAAATCTCGCATGGGAATACTACTACGTCCAGACGTAGGAACATGGAATGACTACAAAATCTATGAACAGGATAACAGACAGCTTAAATTCCACTCAGATCACACACCAAAAAGAAAATTCTGTCATTTTTGGAAAAGCAATTGTATATTTGAAATTAAGCAAACTACTTAAAAGTTTTAATAAAACACATAGATTTTAGTTGAATTCTATATGAACTATTTTTTTTTGAAATACAGTAAAATTGAATTTCATACCGGGCCTTGCTCAGCACAATGACAGCTCGGAAGAGATGTTGTCCAAACAGAACTGTTGAAAAGTCTTATCGTGGAGAAGTGTAGTTCCTGTAACAGGACAGAAATAAGGATTTTACATCTCTGATACCAGTCCCACTGTTCTATTGTGTTACGTTCTGTGAACCCAGGCAGAGAAGTCGTATGCTTCAGAATGATACAGACTGCCTGTGAAACTGGAAAAAGCATTGTCTCTCTGTGTCTCAGTATTGTATCTATAGAATACTTCATGACTGAGCTGTGAGTATTAAGTTATTTCTATATTTACCTTGCTTCATTTTATTGCTATAAAGTAAATTTCAGACCATTACTTTGGAAGAATTCATTTATTATTTAATCATTGTCTTGTTACCAAGTGGTAGAAAAAAGTGTAATTTTCTTCCTGCTTCTTTCTTTTCATTCTTTGTCCCAGAAAACAAGATTTTGCAAACTATCAAAGGTTTTGGGTTTTTTTTCCCTACCTGATGCAATAGTTTCCATAGCATCACCACCGACTGAGCTAGATCCTAATGGTGTTTCACTGCATGCACAAAAATTGGAAAGGAACGGAGGGAGTGCAGGTGAGCTCCTGATCTCCAGTTACCTTCATCTTACACTGTCTCTCTTTACCTACACCTCCCCTCTCTGCTGAATTCTCAGCTCTTGGACAGAGTATGCAGTACCAGCAGACATATCTGTCCTCTTGTTATAGTAAGTGAGAAATGAATGAGCAAGCAGGATTACTAAATCAGTTTCTCAAGAGCAGAAATTGTCCAGTCTCGTAAGAGGTTTCAAAAAGCCAAGGAAGGCCAAAATTATGGCCCCTTGTTTAACCTGAGTTTGGTCTCTATGTATACACAACATAATATAATAGTGCTTGGCTAAATAATCTCTTCTGCTGCCCCCACAAGACCAAGTGTAGGCTGCAAATGGGTGATGAATTCAGGTTAATTAGGCAAATATAAAGTAGAGTCATAATTATTGAAATCCATGGTGACCTTCTAAATGATCCTCTAGGGATATAAAATTTATGGCTCGCTAAAAATTTACATACTAGGAGTAACTATTACAAAACACTCTATGATTACCATGGCCAAGACTATACACATGGGCAGCATGGCAAAAAGCTGCAATGTCACTGCTGCTCCAGGATGGTTTACCAGCCAGTAAAAGAGATGCTAACTTAGTAGCATGGGCTGTGGCTAAGTGTGTACTGACACATTGCTGATGAGTTGTTATTTGTTACAATGGCTATGTATCAAGGCATAATGTTGCTGGCAGAGCTGGAGAATAACAGCCACTTCCAACTTGTGGCTTGCTGTCCATGCTGTACCAAGCCATGATAACAAAAAGGGGGAGAAATAGGAAGAAAGAAAACCTGCTGTTACTACAAATTCATTATTTCTAAATCTGAAAATTTATGGGATTGGTCTGGACTGAGATATTTTATAAAGTGGAGAAATACAATAATGGCTTACAACATTTGAGTACTTTGTAAATAAAAATATCATTTTCTGTGTACAAAATAGATGTTAACACTCATTTTCTGTCACATATCTGTTCCATAGTGAATACAAAGGTATTGGGTTTTCTAGTTAGATTTTTTCTTATTTCATCTTCAGAGGATACCTTCAATATATAGTCATGTATACATCTACATTATTCCAAATTTTACCTCCTGGGGAAAATTCCCATAAAGAAAATCTCAACTTTTAAATTTTTTTTATTTTTTTTACCTCTTTAAATCAATATTTTACAAAGGTAGGTAGTAATTTCCAGGATACCTAGCATTGCTTTACCTGCATTCAGATTGGTAAGCAATTGCTTTGATTACTGTCTTTTTCTGTTAACTTTTTCAAAGACTGAGAAATTAATTCATCTGTAGGGCTACATTCTCTTTTAAAATATAGCTCTGATCTTTATATAGTAATGTAATTTAAATTAGTACCTAATTCTCTAAAGTCCACAATTTAGGACAGCACAGAATCTACTGCAGCAACTAATTAAACACTTACTGTAAGGTTAAGTTTTTCATTAAATCAATAGGCCCCTAGTGTCAGTTACAAAGCTCTAATTACTATGCTGTAAATTTAGATTGAATTTGAATTAAGGACTGATTTCAATCTAACCACAGCATGTAAATATTGTAAATTACCAGAATTACAGTTCAATAAAATTGAATGGATTTCACTTTAGATAAACTAAATGCAAATGAACCTAAGGAAAAAAAAAAAACCTGCAGAAATTTCCCAAACATCTGCACAAGAGACTTACATGTGCAGTCTATAGTACACTGCTTTGGCAAAGAGCATGCCAGAGCTTCAAAATGCTGCCACCGTTTACTCTAAAATGTTTTAAATATTTCATTATCTGTTCTGAAAATGAATAAATTTAATCTCTCCCAAGTGATCAAGTAAAATGATGGCTAATGTGCCCACTTACTGTGTTGCTTTAGTTTGATGACTGTATTGTTGTGCTAAAGCACAGTATGAAATCAGGTTATCAGGTTATAACTGGCAGGGATAAAAAAAAGCAGTGCTGGGAAACACAAAACAACCCATTTTCAAGGCATGAATCATGCACTTTGAAGACTCAAAACAAGTGTAAAAATTACAGACAATGGCACTCTAATCAAACGAGTGCAAAATTGAAAATAATTGGGAGTTTGTGGACTTTCATTCACCTTCAAACAAGCACTGTATCCACAGGATATTAATAAATTTGGGGAAATAGGCAATATGCTAGGTTACACAGAAAACGAAAAATCAAAAATGCCTGCATTGAGGGTCACATGTATGATTATTAAGAGGTTTCTACTCCCATGCTTATGTTATTTCAATATATGCACTAAGAATTATATTAATAGCCTTAAGATGTCCTTAAAAATTTAATTAAACAATGCCTAATTTTTTTTCCACCTTACACTTCATTAATACACTTAAATAACAGAATAATAAAAGTTGGCTGAAAAAATAAAACCCATAAAATTAATATTGTCATGAAGGGTCAGAAAGGGCATAGATTAAGGAAATTAATGATAATTTTCATGATTGTGTGCTTGAAAGATGCCGAACATAAATTCAAAACTAGAAAATAATGATGAGGTAATAATAATCCTCCTTCAAGAACAATATCCATTATTATCATTTCTACCAGAAATACAATTATGCCACCTGATTCTTTACTACAGTTATAGTTTTGTTTCTTTTGTCAGAGCACATTTTATGGAGTTTTTGATCTGTCCATGCCTCACAAAGCTAAACAGTGCCAATGTAGTTTGTAGGCACATGCCATGTGTCTGATAATTTACAAGCTGAGAGCACCACACTTTCTAAAACTCTTATTTCCCGTGAGTGTTAAAATTATATCTCAAACCACAGAATGTTGTAATGACTTCATGTCATCAAGAAAGGTAATAATACTTCAGCTCATCCTCATCAGCTGAGCATGGTAGCCAAAGGTAGCAAGCAATTTACTACATGTGACCTATGCAGGCTTTTCACATTAGGAAAATCAAACCATTCTCTGAAGTGCTCATCTTACCAGCCCACTGGAATGTTAAATTACTGACTGCAAAGGAAATGATGTTTCATTTAAGTTTGGAGTTTTACACAAGTGGAATGCACGGGCCAAGCTACAAAAAGCCACAAAGCAGATAAGAAAAAATTGTGACACTTGCCAGAATAGAAAATACGGTATGTTTATACCACCTACAGCACATATGGTGTCTTGCTAAACATAGGAAACATGGTAGAATGAATGAGTACATTTAGAATTGTCCTTTATGTCTCATAAGGGGTCCTTTGCCTATCAGCTTTCCACCTTCATGTCGTACTCTAGTGGATAGAACAAGATACTCCCTGTTGTGATTCTGCTGTTCTGGCTCCAATGCTTACTCCTTAAGGCTAGGAGAATCATCTCTCCTCCAGGGACTCTAGGCTTGAGCAAAGGTAAGCAGGAAATAATAATGATTGCTGAAATAAATGGCTACCTCTTTCAATTCACAGAGGTAATAAATAGATGTCATCACTTGGATCTTACTCTCTAAACTGAAAATGACTTCACCAGTCCATTTCTGGAATTTAGATGGAGTTAGGAAGTTACGTAAATTTCTGGGGTACAGCTGGTTTTGTTTGAGGTAATTTATTTGTGTTCATGTTCTGTAAAATTAGTTTTCCATGAAAAAAGTCTGATTAGCCAACACGTAATGAAATGGCCATGCTATAGGCTTGTAGTTTGACAACTGATCAGTGTTTTAATGTAAAAGAAAATATTTCAAAAAGTCTTCTACTGAAATAGGAGACTTCTTTCAGACAGCAACTAAGATTTGAATTTTATTTTTGCACAGTTTAAAGTTTAATGACAGTTCACAATCAGCTTGTTAACAAGTCTCAGCCTCTTGCAAAAATCCTTTGCCACTTTGCATGGTGAAGAATTTATGATTTTCTTCCGCCTTACAGAGCAATGAAATTAAATTGAAAATTTTATTTTTCCTGTTCTTCCTAAGATTATAGCTGTTTGGAACTCCAGTGTCCAGATCTGTCATTCATCCAGTTAAATGGAAGGTTGGCTATTACACATACAACTTTCAGTTCATGCCTGTCTGAGTGATATGGGAAAGGTATAATTGCAATAAATTTAGCACACAATGGTTTGGACCTATATATACACAGTCATCAGGTCACACAGTGTATAGGCAAACACTATCCTACAATTACACCCATATTTAATACCTGGAAAAATGACTGCCTCATGGAACATTTGAAGTTTGCCATTGTATTACTGTACAACATACAGGTTATCTGGCAATCAAATCATAGAATTAGAACTGTACAGCCTAAATACTGTGAAGATAAAATTGTTCATAGTGTGTAGATTGCAGAACAGAAGCATGGAGTTAAAAAAGGGAATCAGTAACTGAAGACACTCTTAAGGGTGTGAATCCTGGAGTGAAAATTTCAAAATAAAAGGTTTCAAATACTTTTCTTAATTGCTAAATAAGCAATTTATTTGTTTGATGAATCTCGGAATAGTTTAGATTGGAAGAGATCTTTGGAAGTCATCTAGCTTGATCCCCTACTCTAAAGTCAAAACATGTTTCTCAGGGCTTTGCCCAATCCAGTTTTGAATATCTGAAGACCCTCTTACACAGCTTAGCCCCTCATGCATGGTGAAAAAAAATACATCAGTTGGAACTTCCTTTGCTGCTGACTGTTAATTCTCTGCATTTCTTTAATTTTACTCTGCATCTCGCAGATACAGCTCCATGTTGTCCACCATGATAGCTGAAAGCAGGAATTAGATCTTTCTCTTAGCCTTCTCTTCCGCAAGTTGAAGAAACCCACTTTCCTCAGCTTCCCTTTGTACATCACATTCTGTTATTCTCTCTTGCAGCTGGGGGACAGAGCTGGACACAATACGGAGGAATAATCACTCCCCTCAATCTACTGGTTGTGCTGCTCCCCAGTACATTATAAGCCTTCCCTGCTACAAGGCAATACCAAAACCAAAACCTTTATTATCTGAGCAATGGTGATTAATTGCCGTTTACCTAGATGCAGTGACAATAGCTTGACCCTGCTCTGCTACACTTATCAAGCACATGATTTTAGTAAGTAGTGGGAATTAATCCCATAATTTTTACTGCAGAAGACCTGAATGTTTTTAGTACCCCATCATTAAATATTGAAATATCTAATGGTAACAGGTAGTTCATAATTCTGTTTTATGGTTATGAAGTTAATTGTTCATATTCTGTGAAAAAATCTAGCTCCAAATATGAATCTTCCCTGAATAGTGAGCATATAAAACTCCAACTATTGTTACTGAAAATACTAGACAGTGTTCTTGGACTGGTTTTGGAACGCTATTTGAAATTACCACTGCTTTAAAAAAAGTAAACAAACACCCAGCAGTCTGGGAAAAAGCTAGCAATAAAAATACTAATTTTTCAGTGTATTTTGTAGTAACAGTTATTATGGACTTGAACTAAAATATATTTTAGGATAGGCATTAGTTGAGCACACTGGCAACATGCACCGATGTTCTTTTCTGTCAGCTCTGGGTTATGTATGCATTTTAACATTTAACTTCACTGCATGTAAAATGCAGAAAAGAAAAGTGTGCATAAAAATATACAGGCCATTACTTATTTATATGTAAAACCTTTATTCTATTTTGTTATTTTAGATTAAATCCCGTTTCAATTCTATTCTCTCAGGGAAGCACTAACAGTTTGAGCTCAGCGTGAAAGCCATCAAACACTTGAGCTGAAATTTAGATTGGGCAATTTTGCCTGGTGAAGTAGAAAAGGACATGTGGAATGGCAGAGAACAGAATGGCTTATGGAAAGGCAGATGTTTTAATAACTTCTTGTCTAGTGGGAGCCTCAAATATCTAAATTTAAACACTGCAATATATTAAAGTGCATTGCTGTCAGGGAGAGTATACTCCTTTACCTTATGAATCAGTGTAAATGTGCATATTTAACGTTCCTGCAGATCTTATAAAACATGTATTTTACAACTGAAATTAGAATTAATTGGAAGGTGTTAAAAGATATTATCTCATTCTGCAAAATTTTGCTCAAGTCTGCATTGCAAAATACATCAGGCCAGAGCCTGGGTAATTTTCAGTCTTGAGTTTTGACTTGGACCTGTTCTTCCTGTGTGAGTGGACTGATTACCTACTTGAGATCTCCTGCCTACTAAGATCCTTTTTGTTTCAACATATCAATCTCCTGTTAATTCACACTAGGTTTGAAACGATGTTTGTCCTTCCTTGTTGGAAGTATGCAATGAATTTACCTAAAAAAATATCCAGAGAGAAGCTAGAAACCTCCTGTTTTATGTGCTTTACAGAAAAAAAAACTCCCAGGATGTGTGGAAACAGTGAGTTACTCTAATTCATTCTGGCTGCATAATTTACAATCTGGCAGAATTAAGATGACTAGGGAAGAAAAATTTTATTAATAAGCTAGCTTCCCATATGTTCAGGAACAACTGGGTCCTATTAAAGAACAATGAAGCCTTGTCACTTGACTTTTGGAGATATTACACCAGGATTTATATACTGTTTTGTGACACAGAGCTCCTAATTGATGCTGCCTTTCACATTTAACATCTCAATGCTGTCCTGCTTTTCTAGAAGTATCAGGCTATGTTTTACTTATAGATATTGAAAATATTTCAGGTATACCAAGAAGAAATAGTGAATAAAAGCTATTTAAAAATATATTTAATATTGAGGGCTTCATTTATGGTTTATCAGATATGTGTGTGCATTAAATAAAAAGACATGGAAACATTTCTACACATATGGTGATAAGTGAAATTGGGAGTAATATTTTATGAAAGTTAAAGAGTTATAGAATATACTAGAATGATTTTAAAGGTCATAAAGTTTACTTTGAAACAGTATTTACTTGACAGTAATTATGGGACAGATGCAATAAAAATCTGCATAAATGATAATGAAATAAAGTCTTGCAAGCTTTGTGTCTCTGCACATTTTCAGTGGTGTCTTTAATTCAGTTTTAGGGCATGGATTACCAGTTAGGGTTAGCAGGGCCTATTGGTTAAAGAAGAAATCAAGATTGAGTGTGTAAGCTTAATGGAATATTCTCATACAGTGATATCACTTCTGGATCAGGAAGTCCTTGAGCTAGATATTACTACAGACTAATTTTTCCCTTTTTTTTTTTCCCCCAGCTCTTATCTAGGTCTCTGGTATGCCGTGCTAGGTGGATTTCAGGTCTGGCCATTTATGTTCTTAAAACCCACTGTTAACAGACACAGTGTAAGAGCTTACACAGGAATCACATGAGAAGCACAAAAAAGCAGCTCTGAGCTGAAGCAAAGACAAGATGACAAGAGCATAGGGGCTGAAAACACGTGGGAGACAGAATTTGTGACCAGGTCGTACAGTCCTTACAGAATCTATTGGAGACAATCCTTGAGGATTTATCTTGTTCTATCAGTAAGAAATCTGTAGAAACTGTGCATTATAAACAGACCCTTCTTATGAAGGGTCTTTGTTCAAGAGCACAGAGCTAACTAGGCTCTTAATATTTCTGCACAATCTTTCTGTAAACAGACCCCAGTCACTTTGTGCTGCATCGCCTACAACCGAGGAAGCAGACCAGAGCTGCTGCTTGCCACTGAAAGCACAGGCTGCCACTGGAAAAAAGAAAAGCTGCATCTCAAAGCTTCACTCCTTCTTCTAACCCTCTTTTGCTGCATGGGAGTCTAGTGGGCAAGATTACATTCAATCCTCTTGTTTCAGGAAGAAATTGTCAATCAATTAATAACAAATTGAAGGAAGGAAAAGTGTGACAGGTATTCTGCAATAATAACAACCATAATTACAAGCACCTTAGTTAAACCAGCTCTGAAACAGCTAGGACTGCATTTGGGAGCTGCTTGAATAACATTTGCCCCACTTATCCTCCATTTCAATTTAATATTCGTCGTGCTAGTGTTGCCTATATCATCAATGTCAAAAACTAAAAAGTCTTATCTTCAACTTTCATTCCAATGCTTCAAAAGAGCTTTGAATTTGCATCTTACTCTAGGGAAGATGTAGTTTAAAAACATTTTTGCCCAGCTTGCTCCATTAATTTCTGAGGAAAATGCACCTACTGCTGTGAATATGACAGTTCTCAACCTTGGTGTTTTTACAGGATGTCCCTCCCTAGGGAACAACCAACACCATTCTGACTTACCCTGCTGGAACTGCACCTCCTGCTGGGTAATCAGCTACTGCAGCACTAAGGGAGAGACCTCAGTATGATTAACTGGATGCCCCTTGTGAATGCTAAGGAAAAAGAGAACTGCAAGTTTTCTAGGGGGAAAAAGTGCTTTTAGTAATCATCTGTTTTCAATTCAAGCAGCTAATTTACAGTTGCATAGAGTTGCTCAATTACCAGCATCACTTAGTATTTTATACATCTCAGTAAGCTTTAACTTAAAATAATATTCATCACATCTATCAAATATATTTTTCTTCCGATTATTTCTGTGAGTCAAGAACAAAATTAATTTTGTAATGATTATCTGACTCAGGTAAAGCTGATTTTATATTACTCTAGGCCAAAGCCACTGACAAGGGCACAAAAAGGATTATTTTTCAGCAGTTTTCAGCTCAGCTAAATCAGCAGATAATGCCATCTATGATGCACAGTGATCCTGACCTAAAGCCCTCCTCATTTTTAATGTTTCTCACATCTCAAATATGTCTCAATGGCAGAAAAATATTCTATAGCCATCTCTGAGCATCAAGAAAAATTAATCTTTTAGAATTCTTTAGATTTTACGCTGTTATTTTATTTTAAGTGTCTCCCATCACAAGTTGCACTTCCACATGAACACAATATATTTCATTTGGTCAGTGGTGGCAATTTGGTTTTATTATATGCAGACCATAAAATAAAGACTCCTGTACTCCTATTAAAAAAAATAACAAAATCAAAGCTAAAGCACAAAACCCAGAATTGAAACACAGAAAAGAAAACTAGTTTCTCTGCCAAAGAGCAAATAAAGCAAAAAAGTTCATTGTTATTGACCGCTATTCAGAACAAAAGCGGTTTCTCTTCATCAGCAACAGAAAAGCATGTGGACTTTCAACTGAAAATTTCATTTATAGCTGAATTTATTGTTTGAATTTTTATACCATGACATTTGAAGTGAATTGTTCTTTGCTTTAAGAGATTTTCAGTCATTAGTTGAAAGAAAAACTCATTTTCTTTTCAGAAGTGTTAATCAATCACTTAGATCCTGTTTAAATTCTATCATTTTTGTACTTAAATATGTATGTTAGTAATAGGATAGCAGGGCCATGTAACACGGACAGTCTCTATTTTGCCAAGTGCCCTCTTCAATCAAAGGCTGCATAATTTTAAATTTTCACATGATTTTTAATTCTGCTAATTATGTTGACTGTCATCAAAACCATCTGACAAACAGTAATGAACCTTACAAGTGTTTATCGGTCAACAAAGAACTATCATTCTGTTGTAAACCTGGGGGAGCTGAGATACATAAAAGTGTGAAGAGGTTTATAGGGTGTTCTGAGTCTGAGCTAAGGCCTAAAACCTTTTTTATAATTCTCCTGGATGATTACTCTAATAAATGAGATACAACCAAAGATTGTTACTGTTACAGCATTTTAAAGTTATCGGAATACTCCTGAAACGTAGTTATTTCTTGTACAAAAGGCTTTAGGTCCCAGTAGGAGGCTTAACATGAAGACACCATTACTGTAAAGATACCACTTTGTTCTTAAAAATACTATTTAAAGTACTTCCTTTCCACATTCGATGATATACACAGAAAACCTTGGCAATAGTTAATTTGCAACTGTCTGAGGCCAATTCCTATCACACTGACTGATATCTTATTGTTCCCTTGAACTTTGCCATCTTACTGTGTCTTGCTTTGACCACCATATCTGATTTGTTCCTTGAACTTTCCATATTCCCAGCTCTCTCTCTCCGTCTCTTGCTTGGTATTTAATCTAACACGTTTTATATAATTTAGAAATTAAGTGGATACAGAAGGAAGGCAGAGAAGACGATATGACATGCCATTTCCTAGTTCCTTTACAGCTGATGAACAGGATAGATAAGAGAGTCAGACTCTGATGCCTTGCCTGCTTTTGGAGCTCAGGAACCTTGCATACTTTGATACACAACGATGCAGTCTGACTTGAAGAAGTTGCTGTCGTAGGTTAGCCACGTTAAACCCATAACAGTTGCTTGTGCAATCCTGTCTCATTTATACAAGAAAATGTAATAATAAAATGACCAGTGTAATGTTTACTAGTTGCTACATGCAAATGCATCCAGAGGAATGCCACATACATGTTGGTATAGATTTTCCAGATTGCGATAGTCATAGTACTAGGTCTCATCTTCTGATGTCAGACTATTATAAACTATTTTATAAATAGTTTTAATGTGAATTATTTAAAAAAAAACCCCTCTGAAATCATATCTGACCCTGCTTTGAACTGGAGGTTGGAGTAGGGACTCCCAACATCCCTTTCCACATAAATTATCCTATAATCTAAAACAACCCATGTTTTTCTCTTCTGAACCTGGTGTAAATCAAAGCAGACAGTCACTTCTTTTGCACTGTTAACATGTTCACTTTTCATAGAAGCAGTATTTCCTTTTACCCTACACACTTTGTATATGTCTTACACCAAATGAAAGAAATTTTTATTTTTCTCTTCCTTTCTCCTTCCTTATTTCCCTCTCATTTTATTTTACATATGATATTTCTCATCTGTCTGTTCTAAATTCTCAGTTCTTCTCTAGCTGCAAAATCCCATTTGCTGAGTAATTTCAGTCAATCAAACCCCCATTACTACAATCTGTTGCATCATACCACTCAAGTAACAATTCCTTATTTCTGGTGCCCACTTAAAATTCACTTTTGGTTTTTAATCTTATTTTCACATTCCATCATCTGATTGATCATTCTAATTTCATCATTTGTATCTTTGCTTCCACTGAAACCCCTATATAAAACAACCTCACAGAAACAGCCCATGCAGTCATTGCTCTACAGTAAATAAAGTACTGTTCAAAACCCACTTATTGTAATGTTCATGGAAAATCACCAGAAGATAATGAGCAAGGTGGTAACTGGTCACATTCTATTTGAATAACAAAAATAAGGTGGTATTTTCATTAGGTTTTTTTCTCTGTTGTGATCATTGCCTCAGCCTGTTGGATCTTAGCACGTGTCTAAGCTTTCTGGTGTATAGTCTGTCTTTGATTTTGGAGAATTCACACCACAAAAGAACTCTGAAACTTACAGTGATCACTAAACACCACTGTATTACAAAAACTAACAATAGCAGCATGGTTCACGAGGAAAGATAGATACAGGCTGCAGAATCACATAGCAATTATGTGACAAGAATGATATCTGTAGATACAGGTAATTATTTTACAATTATTTCATCCTTGTCTTTATAAATGAGTCAGTTAAAAAAAACTCCTACCAAAAGAAAAATGAAATAATAAAGACAGTGACAGCATAGTGAAATTAATATATTTCTTAGTCATAGATAAACTTACATCACCAAAGGAGTGTATCCTAAAAGGCACTGTCATGTTACATTAGATTCACAAATAAATTTAAAGGAAGTTCTTTAAAGCTCATGTATTTGACACTTTCTGTCAACAGAATTCCTGAAAAATCTGGGCCCCACAAGTCATGATGGAAATTAAATGTTTACTTACTCCTCCTGGTAGATCTAGAAACATAAGATAAGCTGCCACTTGTCAGTCATTTCAGGGTCAGCCAAAAGCCAGCTGACTTGTTCTGAGATTGCCATTAATTTTTAAAAAGTGTTTATTGATTGTCATTAAATGGATTATAAAAAGCATCAGTGAGCAAATAAGGATAAACCTATGCAAACAAAATTATGGGTAGAGATGAAAATATTCTGATAAGGTTGGATATAGTGGCTTCTGTGGCCTTGTATCATGACATTGTTTTGTAATTAAGGTGACTATTCATCTGTGAAAATGGTGAGTCACTTGAAATTAGAAATACATTTAGCATTTACTCCTCTGTAAACTTTTCATCCTCATAGCAGCTTCTGGATGGGACTACAGGTTTGTTTTGGTTTCTGACTCATTGATTAAACCATTAAACAACAGCACTGTACTGCATAGCATTTAGCATCTCAAGCAGGACTGTGAACACAGATTACTGCAAGTCTGCTTCCTTCAAACGAGAAGGAAGACCCTTCTAGTCACTGACAGCAGGCACAATTAGGCTATAGTACAGCTCTAAAGTCACCTGTTGATCTTAGGCACAGTGATATCTGATGGCATAATCCCCTCATGTTCATAAGCTCTGTAGAGTGCTTGGCACTAAGGGTTAAGCAGTCAGGGCTATGTAAATGGAGAGAAGGTGTTGGCAGTGTTCTGAAGATTTGTCTGCAGTTGCAGCACAGACATTGAGTCAAAGTAATGTCCAAGAGAGAAGAGCAGCTGAGCCCATGTAACTAAGTCATGAAAGAAAGGAAAATATTTTTACTTGCAATAGACACAGCAATAATAGGCAATTAGATGGTTATATGCTCACACTTTATCCTTCGTATTCTGTAAGAGTTGGGGGGGGTGAGAAATTCAAATGCTTGTATTTCATATCACATATATTCATAAATTACTGATAAAAAAATGGGAAAGAAGTTCAATAAGGTGCTAGAAATGGTGCAGATGGTGCCCCACATCAGGCAGGATCAGTTATGGCTTAAGCTGATTTTAATGCCCAGTTGGAAGTAAGCTTTGATGTATAAGAAAAGTTCATGGGTTGACTCAGAATACTTTAGGAAAATGACTAGTGAAGGCTAGATCTGTGCAAATGTTTTTACACTCTAAGCACCCGTAACAAAATGTGAACTTCTTGGTAATTCTGATGTGAAATATCTAGCATCTTACTTGATCACACTGCAGAAGGAAAAAGTGTTTTCCTTGATGTGGAGAGAGAAGCAAAACACCAAAGAAGAATCCTAAGCTAGGTGTCACCGCTGAAAACCAAGTGTTCTAATTTTAACAAGTCCATAAAAATAAAATTTTAATAATTTAACTCAGAGAAATGCAATAGCCCATCTCTGCTCAAGTAATGCATTTGACTGAACAACAATTTGGAAAAATTACAGGCTTGTCTGTTGCACCTCTTTATGAAGCATACATAAGTGATTTAAAGAAGGAAAGAAAACATTTCCAGTGACACGTTTTAAGAAAAACAAAAAATAAACCATGAGAGTCTTTAAAAAATTTACATATAGAGCAAAAAAACCCCAAACCTCTAGGGTTATTAAAATATCTTAGCACTATCTTGTTGTATTCCTATTAGTTGTAATTTCCTAAATAAACAGTAAATGCTTTGGCAAAAAAACCCAAACCAAACCAAACCAAACCAATATAAAAATGTGGGCTGTTAATCTGATAAATTATAGATAATGTTAACAATTTTATTAGTGTTTTATTGCTTCCCTCTCTAGTTTATAGTTTCTTGAACTTTTCCAGTGGTTCTGGAAAATGTGACATAACTGCTGTTTAATTGTGCTCTGCTCAAAGGAAAAGTACTTCTTATGAAATCAGGCTCTGTTAAGGAATAAAACACACCCACAAGTAATTTTATGAATTTTCTCTCAAATTAGATAATAATTACTCAAATTCCTTACATTCTGTCAGAAGACTAAAAGCTATCAGTATACCTATATACTCCTGTGAAAATTAAATTTACATGTATTTCCAATTTTTTGTACTAAAGTATGTTCAAATTTCATATATGCACTAAAGGGTTGAAAATAGACTATTCAATGAGTTTTTTTCCAGAACAAATAACTCTTTGGGGAAAAAACCCGCCAAACAACTCTGAGATAAACAAAGAACCAAATAAAAGAGAGGATGAAAATATAATTTTGCCCTTGATGTTTCCAGTTGGTCAGTCCCTTGATGACTGTATCTATTCTTCTGAAGAGATGCTTACGGAGTTGGTGAAAATGTTTTAGCATTTAAGCATTTTCCTTCCGTCAGGTTATATCAGGGATCATCAAATTACGTTTGAAGCTAGCAGTTATTCCTTCCTGCAACATTGCTGTGTATTGTTTTATTTGGAATATTGGAAATGTTATGTTGGAAACAGACCAGGATAAATTATCCAAACCAGCATCCTAATGAACATGTGGTTTCCTCCATACTGGGGTTTGTTACAATACCATTTTGTGTGGTATATCATGCTTCTGTGTACTTATTCAGTTTTTGTACTGAACTCTAAAAGCCCATGAAGATTTCTATAAATTCACATGGCATGTAAAGGATAAGGAAGCAAATGTACATTGGCTGCTAAACATACCCAAGAAAAGGGTAGGCATATGGTAGCAAAGCAATAGGTAGTTTCAAAAGGAGAGTATTTCAGGCAGAAGAAATTACTTATGCTGGGAGGTTAAGGAAGTGACTATACTGATGTTAGAACTGTGGAAACATTAAATATGAATGAAATGCAGAAATAGCTTAAGGAAAGGTAGTAACAGGCTAGAAGCAAAGGATATGACAGAAAAGAGCTCTGGGAATGGAGAACAACGGTAATAAAAGAGACAAAGAGGTAAACTGACAGAGAGGAACATTTAGGATTTGTAAATGAGCTCTGCCAAAAGAGAAAAGGAATGTTCATTGGAGTGGAGTCAGTGAGTGACAGGCAGAAAAGAAAACTTTGTGGAAAGGGCAGTATAGAAATCTACAACAGAAGAGGTTTAAAGGATTCTAGAATCAAAACCTTTTTGTCACCTATACTCTAGATTATGAATTTCAGAAAATTAAGAAAAAAGATGAAAAATAGAGAAAAGAACTGAGTCAGAAGAAATGGAGAAGGACAAGGAATGAAATCAGAACATTACATCAATTTTTACAGTAATTTCTTCCTGTCAAAATAAGAATTTGGATGCCTGAGGAAGAAGTATGCAGTTACAAAAATTGGTTTTATCCCGCAGAAGATAAAAGGAAAATAATCTCGACAAAAATTGCTCTCCATTCTGCAGGACAGTACAAACACAGAAGCAAGCTGTGTGCTGAAAGACATAGGATAAAAATTCCAGAGGACAAAAATTATGGGCCATGTCCTGTGCTTAAATCAAGACTGAAAAGGAGAAATTGAACCACCAGCTGGAAGTCCCAGTTTGGTCCACTGAAGGACTCTCAGCAGCCTCAGGCATTTCTTTTTAATATTGTCCCCTCACCCGCTTTCCCCACCCTGTGATACCTACACTAATTAAAAAACTGAGCTACAAAATCCCACCCCATGTCCCTCCTACCTAATGTTCATATATTAAATGTCCTTGTTTTTAAAAAGACAAATACAATGAATTGTACAGCTGATACACAGAGAGAGATTCCATCACACTTTTTTCATACACTATGGAGTACTTACACGAAACGAGACTATTTCCATATGCAGGAAATAGCATACGTTTTATCATTTTTCTTCAAGGTAGAAATTTTTGATTTTACCATTTTAAATTTAGTTTTGCATTTTGGGGCAGTTATGATCATAAACTATCTTAAAATCTGTAATAGTGTATTTAAGCTCAACCATTATGAGACCAGAAAGCCAAGTACAATGCATAAAATAAGTAATTGAAAAGGACTTGTTTTTTCGATGTAAAACAAGCTGAGTGAGTTTAAATAGTCTAAATAGTCATTACAGTCTGACTGTGATGTGTTCTTTCGTCTACACTTGCTGCAGCATTTCTTGTATTATTATAATGGTTTCTAGAGCAATAAATTACAGACACAGAACCAACTGCTGAAAAGTGTAGGCGGCTCACACAGCATGATGCAAATCACACTGTTGGATACTCTTCCTTTGTAACAACAATTCCATTAGGGCACACGTGATTCTGCCCACCATAATACAATTTCGCTACACAGCACAGTTTCTGTTGGAGCAATGGAAGATGGAATTTTCCACTGAAAAGTCCTTAATTCCGCAAAGTTATTTTGGTGCTTGAACTTTGTGTGCCTACGTAGTATTCTAGTAATTGCATGTACATAAAATAAGCAAATACATAGTCAAAATCAGTTAACGAAAGACATGGTCACCTGAGAGCTGTTTAGCAGATTATGATAAATAAATTGGTGATTTTTCATTTTTATCCTTATGAAGTGATTAAAATATCACAAACCCCCTCCTAATAAGCAAAAATTAGCTAGCAGAAGACATAGTCTGGGCCATTGAATGAAGTAAAGGATAACAGTAAATGGTTGTCCTCTAAACCAGATTTCTTTAAATTGTGAGAAATGATTGATTCCAAAATGCTACTCTGCCTATTCAAGCAAGCCAGATCTTCATATTTGTAAGTTACTGTGCACTACGTAAATTTACATCTTCATTTGAGCCAAATGTAACAAAATATAAAAGGTAAAGATATCCTTTTTCAATTGTCATTTAACTACAATAAAAACACGATAAGAAAGCGGAAGTCAGAATTAATTATTGCTCTACTCAAAGTTAATGTTGTTAAGATTCATATGAAATAGAATTAGAGATGTGACAAAAATGAATGATGAATACCATGCAAAGTTTGACAGCTACATGCTAATTTTGAAAAAAAAGTCAAACTGACTTCACCAGTTTATCTGGAAAAGATTTTTATTTGAGAACATATGGCTTGCAACTGTCCATAAAGCCCTTATTTTCCATTAGAGATGGCGATATTTATAACACCCATCGAGTGTATATTTAAATAGGAGAGCCAGATGTAACAACCCATGTCTCAGGATGTGGGAGAAATTACAGACTAGACTAGGGATGAGAGATGTTTATTGTCCATGTTCCCATACTATTTGACATTATGTTGCACCTAGCACAGTGTACTGGTGGTTTTCTGAGGTAATAACCAGAATTCTAGTATTCACACTTCTTTCTATGAAACCAAACCCTTATCTCCTCCCATTCTCCAGAAACCACTTGACAGTTTATACTTCTGATTTCGGTTTTATTTTTGGTGGTTAAATATTAAATTTTGAGCATTCTACATAAGGGCTCTATTCCCATCCAGCACTGATTCATCAATTCAGATTTAATGCCAGGAAAACACAGGTTAAAAATGACGCTTTGTGGCATAAATAATACTTGTTCTTTTCTTTTTGTTTTGCTGAGAGAATTATAAGATTTTACAATAATACTAGTAACATTTCTATTCATCACTAAAGTGACTTAGATCTTAGCAACTCCATAGTGCTGTAGCAGAAGTATCTTCCACAGCATCTACAAATAGTTCATCACTGTGCTGGCGGAAGGAAAGGGAAGTGAAGGTGGTATTTTAAAAAGAGAATTGGGACAAGAGATATAGTAATGCATATTCTGGGAAAGACTACAGGCTGAGCCATCTACGTGTTTTTTCCAGTAATTCAGCAGATACCCTGGTCCCTCTCTTTTCTAAGTGCTAATTTTATCTAGTATCATTTCCTGTTAGGTTGTTCTATTTACTGATCTTGTCATAGCTGCCATAATTTTTTTTTTTTTTTAGTAGCAACTCTTGAAAGATACAAACTTCTTCTAGCTATGTTTGGTGCATCTTTATTTGCTCCTGCTTTCTGAAATTTCTGTATTACTTTCAGGAGCTTATGCTTTACCACAGTGAAGGTACTTGTTAGAACTGTCAAGAATAAAAATGTCAAGATGATATTCTATATCATATTGATTACAGTTTGTGAGGTATAAATGCTCCTTTGATTTTTGCTGCTTATTTTTTTGGCTCGCTTATAAATTATTATGCAGTTCACCTTATCTTCTGTTAAAGACTTAGATGCAAAGCCATAAATACACCTAGAAGAATTTATTTTTCATAAGGGAATGATAAATTTCTAAAATAGACTTTGCAGTAATACTAAGCAATAGCTAGATATGTTGTGACTTGAAATGCAATACACAATAGCTTGATGTATTTCAGTTTAAGTTTAGCTTGCTTTTGTAATATTATGTAGAATACACAGTTGACATGCAAGAAAAAAATCCAGAGAAACATCTTGAAAAACCCTTCAAAGTGTACTTTTGTGGAATCATGTCCTTACAATTGGTAACACATAAAGAGTATAAATTTAATCATTATCTACAACTGGTTTGTGTTATCAGAATAATTTTAAAATAATCCTTAAAATTACAGGGTTTACTAAAGCTTCTGAAAGCTACTGTGAAAAAAACCTTCATCTGTTTCTAAGGAACATGGATATGAGTAATTGTGATCTTTGCATTTCTCCAGTACTCATCCTGCTGTGGATCTCATAGTATAATTTATGGCAGGCTGTAGATAACTGTTTATGCTGGTTGCAAACAGATTTAAAAGGTTGATATATCATCCGTAGATCAGAAGGATTCAAGAAATTTTTGTTTTAACTTCAGTCTTTGCCAGGCTTAAGGAAAGTTTTAAAAATATCTTCACAGTTTCAATTAGCCATTGATATATTTCGGGCATGGGGTAGTGGATTGGGGAAGGGGAAAGGAGGCACTTTCCATTGCAGTGCAAGCAATGTACACTGTCACACAATAGCATACCTGTACCGTACACCATGAACTGCAGCTGCTTATAACAAGATACCTCTCTGCTGACAGAAGAAGCAAAGTAGCCACTCTTTTGGGCTAGCTATTCTGGTTTCATAGCCATAGTCGACAAATGATGAGGCTTGATGCATTAACCCTTGAGAATTTATCCCTGTGCTATTTCTACGTGTTAGAATATTAGAAATGTAAAGAACAAAAAAGAAAGAAAAAACAAATATCTATGTCAAAAAGCAAATAAAATGATAGATTAATCTCTATTATTAAGAATAACTTCCCCAGATATTTTTCTTATGATGTCTTGATTTGGATACGACAGAAATGTCAGTCTGTATTTAAAAATTAATCTTTTATAAGTAAGAAAGAGAAAGGTAATTAATAAATTAAAGTGAGAATAACCACAAAACATTTAAAGGGCCATGTTTAATGCATCTCATTGTCACAAATGCCTTTACCAAAGTTCTGTTATGTTTTGGAATCCTTGAAAAAGCACTACTACAATTTAGAAATGATGAATTCTGATAGATTGATTTACAGGGGGAAAGTAAAACTGCATGGTTCTCCGGCATCACAAATTAAGGTAATGTTAAGATATTAAAATATTACAATTATTTTGTTTAAATAAGAAAATTGTGAAATTATTACTGCCAAAAGCAAGTGAAGACCCTATGTTATTTAAAGATGAGAAATGCTTACATTTGTGAAACAAACATATATTTCTATATACAGGTTTGTCTTCTCTCAATCATACAACACCTAGCAATAATAAAAACAATTTTAAAAGGAAAATACAGCTGCAGACCATTTTTTAATTAATTTGAAATATTGTCACTAATTAACACATGCAATTCAAATAAAAATAAATGTCTAAGACAATAATGCAGTAGCTGTCAGTGGTGCAGAAAGAGGAAAAGCGAAAGAAACAGAATTTAAAAAGCAGCAATTTCAATTTTCCCTGTGCTCTGAGGAATCTATGCAATTCCTACAAAAAGATATTAGAAAGACAGGAGGTGAGATGTTGACTTCCAGATGGAAACGCACAAGAAAATATTTAAGAGTGCTCAGCACTGACGTACAACAATCTAGAAATGGATTAACTCACTGAGACCATATGGGCAGAAAATAACTTGAGTTCTGTACGCCAACATGAATGTAGTCGGGTGGTGAAAGAAACAGAAGGGTGAAGAACTACTGAAAATAACAATGACAGAGAGGTTTATAAAGCATGAGAATAACAAAAGGTCATTGTCATGTAAGTGAAGCCTGTAAGATTTTGCGATCGCTACAGAAGGTATGTTTGCATGCCACAAGACCTGGGAAAATTTCCTGCGGTAGACAGTGTTCTTACTACTAGTGATGAAAAATCTTTCTTATATTTTCACAATGATCACTGATCAACAAAAAAGCTAGAAGAGATTAACAAAGCTGAAAGTTACATAATGTAATAGTTAATGTTTAGACAACTGGTGTGCAGTATGGAATTCAGACCCCCTTAAGAGAAAGCTTCTGATGAGGATGTCGAAGTTCTTAAACAAAAGTTCTTAAAAGGAAAGTTCTTAAAGCACAAGACAAATAGACTGAGCTGGGTGGGGGTCACTCAGAGGTCTATATGCAGGTATATACAGATAGATAATGGGCAATAGCTAAGACAAGCTGTTTGAAATGTCTCTTAGAGGCCTAAAATCTCAGAGTATGGGAGTATAATGAGGCTCCTCTTTCAACTTGGCATCTTATCTTGGACAATATCTTTAAAATTTGAGGGTATAAGCCATTTCTTTCCCCCAAAATTGAGGAAAAGGACAGTCCTTTTCTTTTTATCTTTTTGTCTTTTTTTTTCTTTTTTGCAGTACTATTTCAGGAGGATACACTTCTCTTCTGTTTAATGCATGTTCTGGGAAGAAAAAGTGTGTCTGTTTATTCAGGGGAATTGCCCTGGGGAGAGGGAGGAAACAGGGAATGTAAAGGTGCTGACATGTAGCGCTTTTATGTGGTTATTGCACAGAAAAACAAGAGTGGTAAACGCCAAGACTTTTTTATTTTTCCAGCCATACTGTTTTTGTTTTGAAGCTACAAATTCAAGGTTGCGGGTGTTTTTGCCAGTTCAGTGGCCAAGGAACCTTGAATTCTATTCTGCACAGCACACAATTTTAGGAGGAGATGAAGAGTTTCTAATTACGCACCTCAATCCAGAATTAGCATGTAGCATCTAGTATCTGCAGTATTCTTTAAGAAGGCAGATGTAACTCTAGGACCTTTGCTGGACTTACTGCCTTCTTGGCCTTCCTAAAAATGCCTAGGAATTAGCTAGACACAACTTTACTGTAAGATCAAGGCATTTTTTCATGCAAAAACGATATGGGCTGTTGCTACTTTAGGTCAAAAAACCAGTATATTTGGAGTTAAGCTCCCTCCAGAGTCAGGCAGTAACTAAGAGAGAAATTTCTGAAAAAGGTATTGAACACAGAAGCCTATTTTTTTTTCTAAGGAATAATTTGGGTCTCTTTTTCTAGACCTTGGTTTAATACTTTGACATGCTAAAGTCTGAGAAATATGCCTCAGGAAATGTTAGACAAAATTATGTATTCACCTATTTGTACTACATACACCTAGGACAGTAATCACGCCTGTTAAAGGGCTCAGATTAAGCTTGCAAATGTTTCTAAGATCCTAATGTTACCAGGTACTAAGCAACAGGCACCTAAAACCTTGTAGTCTCATTTGTTTAGGAAAGAGATACTTCCGCAAACAGCACCTCTATAAAACGATTTATGTGGTTTCATTCTAACTGTCTAATATCTGAGGAATTACAATAATATAGTTAAACTCATTTTACTCCTTCTACAGAACTAGGATATAATTTTGGATCTCTCCCCTTTGCTCAAATATCTATTTTCAGGGGACTTTCAAGAAAATTATTTCAGATTTCCATTCCTCTGCTTTTTTTGTCTAAAACTGATCAACAGTTTTGATGTGTTCAAAACATGATGTAAAAAGCTAACACAAAAGCAAAAGTTACTTATTATTAGTTATTGAAGGAAACCTTGTGAGATTTTTAATCCATGAAGTGGCAGCATGTTGTCCAAAATCTTGCTTTATTTGGTGTCTCCCATGCATATCAATTAACAGTTCACTGTTAACAGACGTGTGAAAACACACAAGGCAGAGATAATTTCAGGTGACAGATTTCTCGCTTCAGGGCTGTGCATGAAAAATTTAACAATTCTTAGGTAAGCATTTATCCTAAAAAGCACTTTCCTGTGTAAAGGCTATGTCTTAACAGGAATTTTAGATACATACCATGCTTTCATTCTATAACCTTCATCATTTTATAATATTTGATATCACTCATCATTCTTACTTGCACCTAAAGTTTGGTAAAACGACAACCTTTTTTTTATTTAAGTCATTAAAATGTTACTTGTGTGTTATTTATTGCAAAGATATAAGGATTCTATTATAGATATGCTGTTGGTTTAGAGATAGCATTAATTTTATTTTTTCTATTAGATTTTCCTTAGTGAAATTTTTTGCCGATTAAGATACAATTTTTTAATTAGAGATCATGTAAACTGCAGAACTCCCCACCCCCCATGGTAGTACTACTTATATTGTGTCTTCTTAAACACATCATAAAATTTTCCATGTTTTATATTATTTATCTTTTGTATTAAATATTTCCATTACTCACCTCAGCCCCAAATATCTAATATGAAATATTCTAACCTTTGAACCAGATTAAAAAATTCATATGCAGCAAAGAAGAATAAACTGATAATCTGTTACTTCTTGTTATATTAACAACAGTATTAATTCCACTTCTGAAACTAAAAAATTTCAAGTCAAATTAAAACTGCAATCGAAAACCAAAATATAAACAGAACTAGAAGACTGATCCTTTAACCATATATTTTCGAGGACATACATAGCCCATAGGATGGATATCCTCTGGTGAAGTGAACCTTAGTTTTTCAATTTGCTTTCCTGGTTACAGGGAACATATGCCTGGTGCATTTCTTTCTACCGATTAGTTATCCATGCAAGGACCTTCCTTATGTCATGGCTGCTTGATTTCCCTAAAAGCCTTTGACAAGGGGTTTTCATTGAAAGCCTGTTGGAAATTCATATATACGCTATTCACCAGATGATGCTTACCCAATCAAAAGACATTTATCCACATACTTGGAGTTTTTTAATTTACATTTAATTAAAAAAAATAGACTTGTCTAGCAAAAAAGGCTGTTCACTGATAAAATTACCATGCGTTGTAGTAATGATCCGTAAAACCTCTGTTTTAAATTTACAGGCATCATATATCAAGAAAAAAAGTATTTGGTTGCACTATCAGCTCTAATAGAGGTGTGAATTTAAAAATTATACACTAGTCACCTTTTAGAAGTGATTCTAAGTAGTTTTTAAACTAACGTTAACTTTAGTATAGTGTGGGAAATATCATCATTTTGGTTAGGGAAGAATAAGCTTTTAGTATGCAAATTTGTAAAAAAACATTTTGAAGAATTGCATCAGGTTAGAGATGTAAATGAGGCCTAAAATGTCTCATTAGGTTTTGAATTGCCCCTATCTTTTGTTGCCATTTTTTTCTTTCTGTTTTCTAAGCATTATAAATCTTGTGGGCTTTGGGGGTAATTTTCTTGCTTGACTAAACCAGCAAGTGTTTTTTCAACAGTGAATTATCAAATGCTTCTCCAAACTTAATTCTGCATGAAAATATGTATTGAGTAGAATAGAACTACGTAGTTTTATTTATTGAATATTTCTTGGGTTTGTCCCCTAACGTTTTTGACTTTATTTCAAATGACTTCATCAAATTTTGTAATACACATGGTATGATTAATAATTTATGTTTAAATTGAATCCCAATATCTAAAGCTTAATACAATGAAATATACATACAATTTATCTCTATTGAGAAAGAGACATCCAAAAATTTATAATGTGAGACTTCTTTATTATAAAATGCTTGGTTAGTAAGCAAACCATTTAAACAGATTTTAAACAGAAAACCTTAAAAAACTTGCTAAATATATCAGTTCATTCATAATGTGACTTATTTTACATAATCCTTTTCTCTGTTAACTTTTCACCAAAATAAAATATTTCATTGCCATGTCCTCATGTTGGTGTATTCCAAATTATTACGTTGACTTCTACTTTAATAACTTCTAATTTTGAATAGGCTACATTATTGAAGTGATAATCCTGAGCTGTTTCTTACTTATCCTTATCACTCTAACTGTGCTTAAGACAGTTTTTAAACAGATCATGGCATATGCACTTGTTTCCACAGTTAATACTCTGCTAGACAAATTGAGCTACTTTGAGCTAAACATAGGATGATACCACAATAAGAAAGAGCTTATTATGTTTTTTATATTTTGTGTTTCAGTGTTCTATGAAATAGTGTTCACAAAATAGCTCCAGATAGCTTAGATGACATGACTGCAATATGGCAAATTACTTGATGCATTTCTTTGCAGGGAAAAGAGATTACCCATCTTATTGAAGTTTGCAGAATGAGAGCTCAAGACATATTGCCTAAACTGAATTGGACTGAGTATTCCTTAAAATGAGAGCTTCATATGCCAATTGCACCAAAACTCCATTACTGAAGAGTTCCAATGGTTCTAATTGTAGTTTTCTATTTACACATTATGTATATACATCTGTGCATTTGCACTGACAAACACACACGTATGTAACACATAACAGTAAATTTATCTTTCCCAAATATTTAACCCACATCCGTCATCTCCTTAAAGGAAATCAGTCCACTGTGTGAGCAGTTCAAATGTTTAATGTAAATATCATTCTTTATTTGATAGCAGTGGCCCACTGTTTAGTGGACAGGTTGGATTTTGGTGCGATTTCCTTTTCTTTAGAGGTACTACTCCTGTTTCTTCAGCAAGTGGAAGCTTTCTCATTGATATAAGATACTCTGTGGATTTAAGTTTCTTCTCTTTTTTCTTATTCTCATCATGCTTAGCAAATAACTTGGAGACTTAAATGAAAAATAGATAATGAGAGATTACAGTAACTTCTATGACTCTGGCTAAGTGATAAGAGATTGATTCTTTTTTCTTTAGCTAATTGCCCACTGCCAATGAAAATTCTTTCTCCCATGAAATTTTTGCCTGGGGACCATGGTACAGTAGGACTCTAAGAAACATACATACTTCTAAGACAAATATATTGAGAATGTCTGAGTGATTTTTGAAGAGTACAATCATACGATAGTAAAAATTTTGCAGTTTATTGCCTAGAATGTGCTGTACCACTTTTAGGTACTACATCTAGAGAGCCTGTGCTTGTTGAATGGCTATAATGGAAAATGAAATTTTAAGAATATATAATATATATAAGAATATATAATCCTTTAATGGTGTTGGATTTAGAGCAGCTAATGTGAAAACAATCAATACATACTCTCTGAGCTAGGAGAGAAGATGTAAAATTATGGCCCTGAACTCTCTAACATTTACTTCTGTTCATAATTATATTGGATTGCAGAGATATGAAAAGAAAGTGGGAAATCTTGTCATGTATGTTTAAAAATGGTCCTTTGAAAACTTTAAAAAACTATTTAAAAGAAATTCATATGTATTCATACTTTTATTCTTCCAATTCTCTCTCTGCTCCTGCTGGTGAGGGGGGTAAGCAGGCAGTTGAGTGGTGCTTAGTTGCTAGCTAGGGCTAAACCATGACACTGAAATATGTAATTAGTATGTCTCCTAACCACAAAAATATTTTTTCTTAAGACAAACTTGAAATGGTTCTTTTGAAGCATTCAGTATAGACAGTGTCTTCTGCAGATGGAGACCTTCTTTATCTTTCCATCACAAAATCAACTGCTGTTGTCGAAAAACTGCTAAATATATAATTTTTTGTCACAACTCATTGCTGGATATTCCAATTTATCTTACCAAGAATGTTGTTGAAGCCTTTTGTTAGCTAGTGCCCAATCTTATTTTCAGATTTCTTTTTCTATTCATGAGATTGATCCTGCAAGGTCCTACTACCTACTAAAAGATGTTCAGCATGTTGAAACACCACTGGCTACAATGAAAGTTGACTTTTTGCAGTATACCTCAGTAAGCATATTTCAAAATAAAGGTTGAGAAACAATATTCTTTGCAATGTACATGCTTCCTATGCTTGCCTCCAGTGTCTCCTGTTATGAATTAAAATTGAGCTGTATTTTATGCTTTTAACAAAAGGTTAGAAGGACAGTATACTATCTGGAGATCTGAAAAAGCAATGAACATTCATTAATTGTTGTTGTTTCCAATAAGTTGTTCTTATCTCAAACTGTGATCTTTACCTTTTGAGCCTCCAATTTGCCTCTCCAGCCTGCCACAGGGGGAAGGGGGAAGGGAAAGCAGAGGAGTGACAGAGCAGCGCTTGGTTTGAAGACTCTCAGTGGGGCACTGGACTGGGGAGTACCATTTGTAAACCACAACAGCGCTCACTATGTGCTGGAAAGAGAAAGACACCTACTCCTGTAATCAAAGGAAACTGTTCTTTACTGCCATAAAGTTTAAATACCTCAAAAATAGTAATAGGACAGGCTGGGGGAGAACAGGCAGTGGTGAGATCGTGTTTACTTTGTCAAGGTTAACGATGACAACTTGAATTCTGGGGGTAGTGATAAAATATTCTCAGCTCTAGATTCTTACCCTAGACCTTATGCTGCCTGTACTTTCACCAAAGCCTAAATACTGAGAACTTCAGATTGTATTAGTTATTGTCCTGTTCCATCTGTTTTTTGGGGTGAATAAAACAGCACTAGGTATTAGTTTCAGAATAGGGAAAGACCTCCTGTAATTTTTGACCAACAGAATTGTTTTTGTAGAGACAACACACATACATAGATACACTAATTAATTCAGAAGTGGAGCTTACTGTGCATCTGTAGGAAATGAATCACTTAGAGTAATCACAGAAAATATAGCGAGGATGCTCTATTTTGGATAATAAGAAGCACAGATACATATGAAGGATCCTTCAGGTTGATATGTTAATTATACTGAACATTCCTTGATGCCTGCTGTTTCAGTATTGCTACAGAAGCATGTGAATGTGTTCACAACAATCACACTTCACAGTCTTTGTTCTTGATATCGTCAAGGTCTGCCATGTTAAGTCATGTTTATAACTTGTCACAAGAAATTTACTCATAGGAAGCCTCAGACCCATGTGCTTCTTAGAATTGCTGCTTGACTGGTTCCAATCAATTTTTTCTACATCCTTGCTAGTACTTGGCATTTTCAAGCCATCAAGTAGAAGGGGAAGAATTTACTTCTCTCTTACTCAGAAGTTCATTATATCTTAATCTTCCAAAAAAACCAAATAATATTTAACATTTTTTCTGCCCTCATCTGCATGTCTGTCTTAGGCATATTGACAGCATCCATCTTTGTGTCTTAAGAGCCAAAAGCTTTATAATTTTCCTTATTTTTAAAAATCAAACCTTGGAAAATATAATGGGTTGGTTTCAATTTAACCCAATGCAATTTTAGGAAAGTATGTTAAGAAGTAGTAGTATAGATATCAACTAGAATTTGCAGTCACAGTGATTATTTTTACAACGTGCTTTTTTTTGAAGAGGACCAAACATATGGTAGTCACTGGAGGGGTTTTATTCCTGTATTATCATAAGTTTTATGCAATTTATAGTAACATTCACATTTGAATTTAACCAACAGCTACATAAAAATACTTTACTCTAACAGAGTAAGAAAATATTTGCTACAGTCACTGATGATTCTCTATTAACTTAGATATTCAAAATCCAGTCCTGAATGTTCCATACTGATGATATTTAACTAAAGCAGTATCTTCAGCCTAAAAAAATCAGAACAGAAGGACCCACAGAAAAATATATATCTGTGCATACCAGTACACCAGACATAAGCATACAATTTTCTCTTACTTATAAATTTTGACAAATGTGTATCATCACTAATATTGTAAGGAAACACTGCTCTCGGTAATTTTGTATTAAATCAGACAATAAATTGGGTTCCCATTTAACAAATGTAGTCTAAGAATCAGGATCACTAAATACATACTTTTTAAAATGCTCAACACAAGTGGAAAAGTTTCTTTGGAGATAAACACTCCAGCTGAAATCACTGTTATCGTTCAGGGTATGCTGTTTGGTAGCTTAAAGAAGGCAGACAAATTCTCAGAGATAGCAACCACAGGACATACATAGTTAGATATGGGGCAATTGTGGAGAAGGATTATGGTGAATAGGGGTTAATTTGGTGATACTTGGTGATATTTGGTTAATAGGTGTTAATACAGGTGAATCAGTATGAATTTTCATCTATGTACTCTGTGGATTTTACGCTCTCATTTGTTAGATTCAGCCATTGTTAAGGGCAAACAGTAGTCAAAAATTTTATCAGTTAGATGGAGGGGAGGGGGAGAAGAATGAATTTTGCTAAAAGGTGATATTCTTATAAAATGTGAGTAATGTTCCATTTATTAAAAAAAAACAAACTGAACCAAAACAAAAGGCCCCACAAAAACCAAACCCAAAACAATCTGTACACTTTAAGGACCTAGGAGCTACAAGCAGTGGGATTTATTCCCTTTTGCCTTCCCCTCTGTGTTTTTCTCAGTAGCAGTACATTACCTATGCTCCAAAAACCAGCAGGAATTTTAAGTTCAACTACAATTTTGCCCTCACAACACGACAAAAATGCTACCTGAACCAGATCCATAACATCTCACATAAGGTCAAGGATATTCATACGTAACAAGCTTTCTTGGAGGGGGCTAGTTTGATGTTGTCTAATGTACCTGCTCAAAACAGAGATTCTGAAACAAGATATCAAATTGATCACTAAGTCAGTAGAAGCTGGACCTTGTAAAGCAAAAGCACAGTCTCCCACAGGAGAGTCTCCCACAGTCTCTCACAGGAAAAGAGTTTGACTGTTGCATTCATAAGCACCCCTTGCTGGCTACAGTCAGTCAAGAACTTGTCACTAGTTGTAAATGTGCTATGCTTTTACTGACACCATCTCCAGCCGGGGAAAAAATATACTGATGGCCATTCTCAAAGGATGAGATGTTTTAAAAATATTTATGAAAATAAGTAGAGAATACTACTAACTTTCTGATGTAAAGTGCCAAGTATTTCAAAAGGGAATGCAGTTTTAGCTCATATTGCTACTGTTTATTTTCCTAGTATTTTGGCAGACTCTTCAAAACCTGGTGATAAAACTTATAATAAGATTTATCAGAAACAATAGCATCCTAAGTCACAACAGATGAAGTGGCAACATTATACAGAAATGGGAAACAGGGAAATACCTGAGATTCTGCTCTCATTAATTGACTGGATGAGAGACCGAGACAAATACTGGGGAAAATGAAGTGTTGTTCAGGTAGAGTTTAGCAATTCAGAGCCAAGACAGCTATGCATAAGAACCATGTCTCATTCCATAGACTGTTCAGAACCAGCAAGCACCTACAGTTCTGTTACCCCATGTGACCTTAGGAACTACTAACTCACCGGAGTAGAGCATCTCAGATCACATTTCTAAGGATACTACTGTCAAGTGAGCATCTTATTTCCATGGAAAGAAGTCCTGCTTGTCTGAGCCTCTATCACAAAATGGTTATGCTTTTTGCACATAAAATAAAGCGGAAAGAAAAAGAAGCACCTGAAAAAGGATTTCGACGTTTTCCCCACAATTATTCTTGAACGTTGTTGTAGAGCCAGCATAGCAGTGGACTCAAAGCTAGCCTTTCATCTCAATTTTCTTATAAGCGGCTGTTACATCAATGTATTGCTGTGGTCCAGCTTTTTTTTCCCTTATCATGGGAAATTTCTACTTTTTTAAAACCTGTGGTACATTTTCATGTTTCTCCTTGAGATAAGCTAGCATATGTAATAAAAGTATTTTCAAAAAAGCAGCAGAATGTAAAAATTTGTGTACAAGAATGGCATTGACTTGTTTCCAAAATCATAATTTTACATGCTTGGCAGTCCTGGTAACTCTGCAAAACTGTTTCTTCATATTTAGGAGAAATAGGATTTCGTCTTTAGTAAACAAAAGGACCTTTAAAATCCTTTATTCTAGGAGTTTGACAGTATAAACTAATTTGAAGGGGGAAAAAAATCTCCCTTCCCAAAAGATGAAAAAAACCACCCAAAGTATCTTACTTGTTTTGTACAGATCATATTTTCCTGTAGTTGAATAAATTTATCTGGCTAGGAAAAGGTCCTTTTAGTGTTGAATATCATCTCAGACAACTGTAGAAATTTAGGGAAACAGAGGTAGTGAAAGATTTTGGTTATTACTGAGTTATTCAGTGCTGTTGGTTAGGTCGAAATACAAAGTCTTCTCATTAGCATGAGATCAACATGACCTCCATAGTGGTATTAGGACTTAAGAAGCTTTACTGTTCTAACAGATTCAGTAATAGGTGGGTTTTTTTAATAAAAACAGTGATCTTACTACAGGCCCTGGTTTGACTGCTGTTATCCCAGTATAACAATGATTTATACTGATTTAAATACAAACACAAGAGTGAAAACTATTATAAACTTTGCTGGAACGTCCTTAAAGCATCCCAAATGGAATTCAAATATAAATACTGTTATGGCTACAACTGTTACCACTTTATACCGTACATAAGCTTCATGAATAGGTTGAAGAACAGGAGACTTGATTTGTCTTCAGTGATGATTCTTTTCCTAGCCTCTAGTCAAACTCCACATATCAACAGAAAAGGTACAATTGCCTGAGAAGATTTAACAAAACATGAGCATATTTGTGCACATATCATCACACACACATTGCACATATCATTGTACATATTTGTGTACAATGTGCATACACAATATGCATATTTATCCATATGCCAAGAAAAAGAGAGAGAAACAGGAAATAGTAAGAATGTAAACATCAGTTAGTATTGGGATGCTTACCAAAAAAGGAGTTAATTCACCACCTTATAGGTTGTAAGTGTAACTTAAGTTCTTGTAACGGTAGCGTTGTGATAGGTAAAGTCCAGTTACTGGCTATTTATCTACCTTATAGCTCCTAATATCCATGTAACATTGGTGTATTAGATACAGTACAGGTGCACTCTATTACTATACACAGTAAATATATAGCTTCATTGAAATCAACATAAAGTTAAAACAGGACATAGCAGTATGATATAACTAAACTTTGAGTCACTCTAACTCATATCAGTGTACTTCTCCAAAGGTATCTCTACAGCTTACAACTATTAAGAACATCATTGTTTGTTTTTAGAGGAAGAGGGAGTCCAGTTACTCATCTGATAAACCAGCTTAAGTCTATGTATTTATAACAAATTTTGCTCTTCATTTGACCTTATAGAAAATATTTTGGATGTGACCACAAAGCCAGGAAAAAAGCTTTCTGTAATACCTCCCAACAGGGTATAGAAATGACAAATGGACTTGTTTTCCAAGTAAAATGTCTTATATTCCTTTTCTAGGAAAGTACTGAGGTTGAAACAAAATGATCTTAAAACTTTACTGCCAAGAGGAGATTAAATTGTTCAGCTAAACCAGGCTTAAAATACGTTTGATCAAGGGTTGGAACCATGACTTCATGTGAACCAGTGAATTTTGCAAATTAGTTTGCTACTTTGTAATCACCAAAAAACAAAGAAAAAGAATGGCTAAAAGAACGTTATGAATTTTTTTGAGCTATACTTTACGTTACAGTCTTAAAAGTAGGAAGAAATTGTCAGCAGTATATTCTATACACTTTGAGATCAAATGGAAACTCAGTTTAATAAAGAACACATTTTGTATGAGGTTCATAGAGTTTTAAGAGTATTTTTAATAGACTGTTACAATAACAAGCTCTATTGCCTATTATCTTCAGTATTTCAGTAGTAAGAAGTTGGAGACAATTGATGTTACAAAACTTATAGTTCACAGTAAATTTAAAAAACCACAATAGAAATCTTTTAGTAGAATTGTGAAACTGACAAGCTTGGGACCATTACCTAAATGAACAGTCAAAACAAACAGATCATAAAACACTATGTTATTCCTTATCAACAACTAAATCTTCAAACTCTGTATAGTATGACTGCAAATTTATCCTAAACAAGCATGGATGAACATCTACCACTCATATTTACTTGGAAAATTAATTACAAATTTGCTTCCCCAGGCAGTAATTCTTACCTGAATGTGCAAGTAAGAAAAAAATGTCATGAAATCTTAAACATACCACTTATAAACTTTCAGTAAATCTCTAAGTTATGCTGCACCATGGAGCATGGCAAAAAAAATACTATGACTGAAATTAGTTTTTGGCATATGAGGTAGAACTGTGCCTTCAATCTACAATAACTGAATTTACAGCTTAGTTGATTGAATGTAGCATTTTAACATCATTTTGCAGGTTTAAGAATTGCAAGACCGGCAACCTTCTGGGTATTTTGATCACTAGCACACAAGCATGTAACATACTTTGTGTTCAAGGGGAACCTTCATCCAGGATGCAAAGCTGGTGCTGAATTATAATCACCTTCAAAAAGATTGCAAGCCTGTGGGTATTAAGCTTTGCATTCACCAAGCTCAACCAGAAAGATTTATGCAATCTGCTCTGGGACCTGACACTTATTCATACAGTAGATCTGATAAGTGCATTCTGAGACCTTGAAGTTTATTCTCATCACAAGTTTTGCATTTAAGGACTCAACCAGTAGACCTATTTTAGTGCTGATCAAAAGCACTTCATTATGAGCTCAAGCAAAATCACTGTACAAAGGAAAAAAAGGAAAGGAAAAGGGAAAAGGGAAAAGGAAAGGGAAAAACCTTATAATTCTAAAAATAAAAATGAATCTTTAAAGCCTAAGAATAATCTCCAATGTTTCAGGAAGCAGTCAAGCTTTTGCTGTCTTTGCTCTTGCATATCTAGAAATAGTTTGTCATATATGTTTGTTTTCCAGTCTCAGCCAATAAAAATGACAGAAGATATCTGAATCAAAAGACAATAAACTCTATTTTTCTTAACTTTATGGCATCCATTGTATCAGAATGTTGAACTGGATTTGATTCAGTATTGACCCATGGGATACACCTGAGGTTACCGGCCTCCAGCTAGGCTTCATGCCACTGATCACAGCCCTCTGGGCTTGACCAGTCACCCATTTTAAAGAACACCTCACTGTCTGCTCATCCAGACCACACTTCCACACCTTCTTTAGGAAAGACTTACTAAAATCAAAATAGACAATATCCACTGCTCTCCCTTCATCCACCAAGCCAAGCACTTCATCATACAAGGTTATCAGTCTGCTAATGTCTGACTTTGTGAATTAATGCTGACTTGCAATGACATCAGCTGCCTCCATCAGCTTTAATGGATGCATCCTATCACGGCTCATGGACTTATGCGTGTCCAGATTATTTAAGTATTCCCTGAGCTGATACTCTTCCACTAAGGGTATGCCTTTCCTGCTCCAGACTTACCCCCTGGTTCCCAGCAGGGATTTCTGAAGGCTTTTTAACAAGTAAAGACTGAGGCAAAGAAGGCATTTGGTACTTCAGCCTTCTCCAGTGCCCCTGCCCCAGTCATTATCAGGCTCCTGATTTCTCTTGTCTTCCTTTTGCTGCTTATGTACCTGTAGAAGCCCTTCTCATGGCATTTGACATCCTTCCCCAGATTCAACTCCAGCATGAAAAATAGCTGTGATGTTTCAGGTTTCATAAATCTAAATATCATAGGTATAACTATGTATTCAAGAATTATAGATTTATTTTTCCCTTGTGGTCACATCAAACAAGATAAATTCTGTAGAATTGTGGACTGTTCCGATTCATCCAACTTACTCAGATGATCATATGTGCAAGTTCCCTTCTGTGCACTTTTTAGACAGATCTGAAAAATCTGTTCAAAAAGCAAAATAAATCTATTGCTAAGGTATGAAATGTATCATGGAAAGTTTTCACTGCTCTGAGCCATAAACTCAGAATGCTGATTTATTTTAAGTGAAGTCTTGAGCTTTTCCACTACCTCTTAAACTGCAATTTTTCCCAAAGCAAAAGTCATTTCTCACCCCTATCTTCATGAATTCAAGCTGCTTTTTATGAGAGAAGAAAATCTGTCAGCAATATCAGCTAATTTTTAGAGATAGAGAATAACATTTTTATGGTAACTTCTAAAAGAGTCTGCCAAGACTGTAGGAAATCAAAACAACTACAAAATCTTGATCTTATATAACAATGCAAGTCAGTAGCCATTAAGTTAGCTCAATACTCTAATTCAGTCTTCAAGTTAAAATATTCATTATTTCTGTCAAGTGCTTATTTTGAAAGATACATTTTTCCCTCTTTGATCTACAGTGCTTGTATTCTGTGCTTTATTTCTTTGATTTTCAGTGGAGACTGATAATTGTTACTGCAGTATGGAGGATGGCCATTGAAAGAAACTTATTTTGATGAATAAGCTCTTGAATTATTCCTATATAGTAATACCTATATAATAATTACCTATAGTAATGTCTATACTACTTATTTACATTTCTTCTAAAAAAAGTTTTCATCCTTAGAAAATGTTGCCATAGGTTAAGAAAGCAACTGAGCAGCTGGTCTGTAATACCTCATTTTGCATTGACATCTGGCCAACTGGCTTGTTTTGTGCTTTGTTTGAAGTCACTTTGGGTACCAACCAAAATATATGTGTTTTAGTGGCAGACAAAATGACTGTTTTGTCACCATGTTAATGTCTTGTATACCAATTTTAATAGCAAATACCACTTAAATACAAATTTTTTTTGTGCTGGAAGTTGAATGATTACAATGATAACCAATATCACCTTTACCATTATTCTTGACATGTGTCAGATGTATGACATGACAATTGCTTACTATTAGCAATTCCTTGAGAGTGAGATTACGGAACAGAAATCAACAGTCATTTGTCATTAAATAAAAAATAGATGCCTTTGTTTTGAAAAAGGATGTCAAATTTTACATGTATCAGGTGTTTAAAGTACGAAAAACTACTAGCTAGAAATCCCTAAAAGACACCAGTAGCAACAAGAAATTTACATTAATATAATAAAAAAGTAATCAGAACAAATACAAACAAGAGCAGCCTCCCCATAAAGAACTAAAAAACCCACATAAAAATGCACAAATAAACAAAAAATCCCAAACACCTGAAGAACAGAGGAAATAAGAGGAAAATTAAGCTAAACAAACAAACTAAAAAAAAAAGGAAAAAGCTCTTCCAAAAGGCAAAAGATGTGAAAAAATAAAACCCAACTGAAAATATCCATTATATATTAAAAAAGGTCTTAATTAATGTTAATTTTAGTCATACCTTTGAATTAAATGCAAATTTGAGCTTTTTGTGTTTTGGGATTGCACATTGCATGTTTGTGCAAATAAATTCAAGGACTGCATCTCCTTTAATTTCCAGAAAGAAACTGTGTTGTATAATATGTAACATCCATTTTCTAGTGCTAAGTCATTGTTTGTAGCTGATGACTTCTTCTATTTGATTAAGTTATCTTGCTTGTGACAACAAGAAAGTACATCTTGATTAGTATATATTAGGGATGAATGATTTACAGGTTAGATAAAAGTTGCCTTTGCCAGTCATCATTTTGAAGACATGATCATGTATGGAGATAAGGAAAACAAGACTTGCGAGGACAAGCAGTATTTTTATTCAGCTTAGTGAGACAATAGCTGCAAAAAACCCCTGCTGAACCAAGTGAACAACTCATGGTAATTAAAAATTGTTCCTGTATTCCACTCTCCTCATTATGTGTTAGCATTGAGCCCCGCTGAAGGAAAGTAGCACTTACCAAAATGGCAGCAAAAGTCAACCTGGGTAATTTTCTGCCTTTTTAAAGTGTTCGGTAGCTCAGAGGATTATAGAAATACTACAGCTATTTGAAAGGGCAGAGAATTGTGATATGGAGGCTGAGAAAGAAAAAGTAAGTGAGGGAGAGAAGGAAAAAGAGAGGAGAATGATCCCTCCTCTATTTGCTGAGAGAGACAAGCTGTAGCTGGAAAAAACCACTGGCACCTGCATCACGTGCACCATTCTAAAGTTTTGTGAAGCACATATTTATTTAACTCCCAGAATGAAAGCAATTATATTTAAACAACATTGGGTTTTTAAATAAATCCACTATTGAAAGGACCACATTTTTATAAGTGGCAGGCTACTTGGCAAGTCTCCAGGGAAAAATCTGCTGAATTTGAAGAGATACATGCAATATCCACCCCCGAAATGTCATATTTTAAATCTGGAACCTCATGTTGATAGGGCCAAAGTAAACTGTTCACAATCAGTCACACCTTAGTGTGGCTGAATACAGCCTGAGGAACTTTAACAGTTGTTTGTATACATGTTGAACATAAGCCCCCTAGTCTATTTTCCTAAAAATAACTTTACTTTCCTTGCTTCAGTAGTTTATGCCAGCCTACAAGGGTTTCCATTTGGGAGATGAGAGGAATTATTTTAAATTGAGAACAGATCACAGCCAAAAATGTAACAAATTGTCTTGGATTATAACTTATTTTAGATCCTCAAAAGCAAAACCATGATAATTATTTAGAAGATCAACTTTTAGTAAAATGCAGTGTTACATCTTTAAAAAATCCAAGATGTGTCATTATTTCTCTTTCCCAACAAAAATGGTAAAACTCTTTAATTGAGATCTTTGTCAAGAGATGAAATTCATGAAGAAAGGGAAGGTGAAGATCTTACAGCTATTCATTCATCTCCCCAGCACATAACAAGTCTTAAAAGATATTTTGATTAAAAAAAAAAAAACAACACTGTCCTATTGAAAAGGCACAATTCTGTATTCCTATGATTACCATTTCTACATAATCATATAGATCTGTGGGTTTTTTGCCTTTGCATATTCTATATTTAATTCCTCTTGTAATTAATTTGCAACAATACAATGAAGCATTATCATTTTATGAAATGTACAGAAGTTACTAAATGCATTTCAGAGAGTAAAATAATAAACCTACAAAAACCCCCTAAACAGAGCTGTAATGAAAAGAAAAATAATTAAGTTGATGCTTGATAATCAGTCTTTTAAAAAATCCAACAACATGGCAATAGTATAATTTTTTCTGCCTCTTTTTAAAGCGACTTCTGTAGGACAAGGATCTAACAAACAATAATAGTGTGTGTGTACGTATCTATCTATCTATCTATCTATCTATCTACAACACTCAGTGAAACCTTGAATGTCTGAAAACTAATAGAAATTATTTGCAGATGTTACAGAACACAGTTTCCAGAATAATCTGTAAATTACAAAAATGGCACTGGCTGAAAATGTATGATCATACTTTTGCAGAAGTCCTAAGATGATATATTAAGCTAATCACGTGTCTTTTCATGATTAAGCTTATTTATATGTCTCAGAGCAAAGGCAATGAGATCAAACAACTTATCAAATTTTTGATTGATGATATAGCACCTAGGCAAGAATGACCAACTGCACGACAGGGACTATTTTGTTGATAATGCTATAGAAGGGAATACAGGGTTACAGAGGATCACACATTCACGTAAGTCAACATATATTTTACTGCTATGAAAAAGTCAATCAGATTGGAAACTGCAATGGAAGGTAGCTTGCAAGACATAAGAAATCAGTCTTCCATTCTCTCCGTCACTGGCAACAAACTAGGTGCTTACTGGGTCCAATTTTAGGAATGTAGCTTTGAGAAAGATGCAACTCAAAAAGTTATAGGAAGCATAGATTTAGGAAAACAAAAAGACTGAGAGAGAATACATGAATGAGAGGAAAAGAAATATTCTTTATATTCTTGTTGAACAGCGTAAGCTTTATTGAATTTAAACTGTAACAAGAAAGACTCAAATTATATGTTATCAAAAAACTTTCAAACTCTAATTAAAGAAAGGCATAATAAAAATTTGCCTGAAAAGGTTAGAGGTCTTTTAGAGCAGGTTAAAAAAATGTTTGACAGGAATGACACAAGTAGAGCAGATTCTGCCTTTGGCAGAAGATTAAATGACCTCCCGAGATACCTTCAAGCCCTGCTTTTCTAAGATTTATATAGCACCTGGAAAGTGAATAGAAAGATTTTAAGATCACCTTAGAAAACCAAATTAAACTGAAGTAATGGAATCTTTGATAATAAGCAAAAAAAAAAAAAAAAGAAGGAAGGCAAAAAATCCAATAGAAGTATAAATGTACCTCAACAGTTGCTTGATTGTGCTTTCTGTGATGATAAAATGAGTTATACTGTATTACTATAATAGATTTTGAGGAGAAGAAATACAACATTAGCATGTGGAATGCAAAATTAATTAAACAGTCACAAAAGATGTGGTATCTTGCAAGCAAATTTTACTAGAATTGCTACATCCAGCTATGGCTCTTAAGCCACACGAGAAAGTTAGACTACTTTGATACATCATATTTTGCTGAAACTTCAAAAATAAAGTAGCAGGATTGAAGCAGGCATTGAACTCTGTCTTGTAGAGAAAGAGGGAGTGAGAGAGAAAGAGAGTAAGAGAGAGAGAGAAAAGTGAACACAGTTTAAGTAACCTGGTTTAAGGGATGACAGACAAAAGACAATGGAAAAAAGAAATACTTTTTTCCATTGTACATACTTTGGCACAGCTGCTATGTAGAAAACATGGTTTTCTGTTTTGTATTGCAACAGTGAATTGTTTTACAATTCTCTCTTGAGATAAAAGTTCCATGGGGAGTTGAGGAGAATGTTGTCTAATTTATTTTAATGATCAGAGCAGTCAATTAAGTGCCTGCACTTACAAGAGAAGGACTTTTTATGTCTGGTCATTTTCTTCATAAAGATTTCTCTAAACATTGGATGACTGCATTTGGGAAATGTGAGTAGCCATTATTCTCTTAATGACTAGGAAATTCCATACAAGTATTGCTATCATGTGTCCTTCAAAATAAGACTACTTGGTTTTGAATTCTATGATTTTTACAAAATTTCCGGTTTTTATCCCAGATTTTGCAAACTAGTGAGTATAAACATGTTCTTCTTAAGTAACTACAAGTCTGTAGAAATGGGAAAATCTATATCTGCAGATTAAAAAAAAAAAAAAAAAGTGCAAATGTTAGTTTTCATCCCAAATGCCTGAATGGACCCATTTTTAAAGACTTGTTCCCATTTTCCTCCAAGTTTTAATTGAAAGATATCATTATGTCGAAGAAAATATAAATATAATAGCATATTTTGGGAAAATAATGAGAAATAGCACTGTTGAGAATTTGATATTGAATTTGAGAAAGAGCTATATGTAAAGATTAATTTCAATCAATAAGATGCTGGCATTGGTATTGACAGGCAGTTGCCTATCACCTACCATGGCAACCAAGCAGATTTACCAAACAAATCCTAGAGACTCCTTACAGTATAACTCTTGCAGTCATATGAGCTGCAGGATTGAAAGCAGGCAATCAAAAAAACCTGTGAGCCTTCAATAGCAACAGACTTCATCAGCTTTAAACAACTATGAGCAGCTTTCAGCTGACAGAAATCACATCTAGTAAAACCTATATTTAGAAATTCTAAATATTACTGTTTGAGAGTTTAAAATTTAGAGACTCTCTTTCTGGCCATTTTCAAGACTACTTAGTTGCCTTCCTGAACAGTCCTTCCATTAACTCCCGAATCTTGTTACTGTGCTGGTGTAAGAAGAACTTCTGGTTTAGTACAGTAGAGCAGATCCTTCTGCCTCATCAATCTCAGAAAACAGATGCTGAAAGGTAAGGGACACGTAGGTGTTACAGAGATGTCTTCCCTTATTCTTTTTCCCATGCCACTTGCCCCCACAATTTTTTGTGGTGATGCCTTGTTATACCACATCATATCCTTCCCTCTATAGCACTCAACATAAGGTGTGCATCTGTCTTGATGTCTGCCCCGCTATTTTTTTCTCTTGTTTCTATTAATGTACCTCAGTCTTTGTATCTATTTCATCTCTTTCTTCACAGTGTAAGTAAACTTAGTAGCTGGATATATAAGTAAATACACTGAAAAATAGACTAGAATTATCAAGATATTTTTCAGTTCTCGTTAGCTGCTTTTGTGTTTATTCATAAAGCTACCCTGCTTTTTATCCTGCTATATATTTTGTATTGTTCATTCTCATAGTGTCTTATGATGCCATTATAATACATGTTATGTCAGAAAAATAGAAACCAAATACAAGATTCATCTCACTTTATCACAGTAATGTCAAAGCACTCACAACTGTCAATGCCAAAAGACTAATACGTAAATACTTATTCATGCCTTTAAACTAATGATATAACTGAATGCCTTTTATGTGATGAGGTCATTTGCAATTTGGACATCTACCTCCTTCAGAGAATAGACTATAGAACAGTCTATTCTATATATAGAATATGGAATAAAATATTTAACCTTTCTCAAGTATTTATTATCTGTCTCCTGATTTAAATAGGTCGGACTAGACAACTTGCGGCTAAACAATTTAAAATGTTCATATATTACAAAGAAATGAAACTAAGGCAATTGGAGACAGTTAACCTTAATGCTATTTGCTCTACCTATAACTAAAAACTTGTTTTAACAGTAACACAGATGTGAATCTGAAACAGAGTCTCACCATGTTTCTCTCCCTTATGACTTTAAAAACAGTATCCCTTACAATGAAAATGGAAACGTCGGAAATTAACTGACTTTTGCTGCAGATTTGAATATTCTCCTTTTTTTGAATGGTGTAAAAAACTTTCCTTTGCACGCCTCCTTGGTCTCAATTGCAGAATGCATTGCTTCAATGAGAGGGTATAGTTCTATCAAAATAAAGAGATATCTATATTATATATATATATAGATATGAATTATATATTTATATATATATACTATATATAAAATATATAATATATATTATGTTTATATATATATATGTATATATTTGTTTGTGGGGAAAAGAGTGTGTGATAGTTAATGTTAAGAATAAATCTCAAAACACATATGTAAGTGCCTTGGGTCAGTGTGGCAAAAGGTGTGAGTTCTACAATTTTTTTAGCATTGTGTCAAGTCCAAATAACTCGGTAATTCTCAGCTGACATAACTATATATAAATGCGGATTATTTAACTATTATTAATTATTTAATTATTATATGGGAAAGCTACTTCCTGCTGTAGGGAAGCAGTCCAACAGTTTTAAAAATACTTCAAATACAGTATATAGCATAATTAATATAGTCAAAATAAAGACTAATTCCTTAAATTTCATTAAAGTGTTCTTCTAATATACGCTAAATTGTAACTGATGTAGAAGCAATAATAATTTTAAACCTAAGCATGCCTATTACAAAGGCACTCAGCATCCATGAAAGAAAAATTATACTTTAGAAAATGGATTTTAATCATTAGTGAAATTTCACTCATTAAAATTTATTCTGCAAAGAAATAATAAATCACGATGTTTATTTTTCTTAATGAGACATTTAACTGAACTAAAATATTGGAAGCAACACTTACATACTGTGCCATTGAAGTAGGAAGAAATTTAATTTTTTCAAACATAATACAATGATTCAAATTTTTTTTCAGCATTTCTTATATGACATAATTATTCAACTATATTAACAGTAATCTAATTAATTTTTAATTGGTCAGATTCAGGGTTGTCATACAATTTTAACTGCCTGAAGTCAATGGGCATTACCATGCAGAAGTGAATTTGTTGCATATTTGGTCATAATTATTATAGTTGTTTGCAGGCAAATGTACTACTAATAAATAAAGATATAGAAAGATGACTTCTTTCATTGCCATTTAAATATGCTCATGCAAAATTTAAAATTTTTATGAAAAAAATTACCAGAACAGAAATGCACGGTAGTAATTTTGTCAGGTCTCTTGAACGTTGCTGAAGAATGTACTTTATTTCATATGCACAAAGGAAACACAAAGAGCAACCAGTTATGGTAGCATCGATGATGTACTTCCTAGTCATAAATCAGGCAAAATCTCGCCTTTAGGGCTTTATAATGTTGCTTCACTTCTGTAGCTTAGTCGGTGCTGGCAGACCAACTCAAAATGGCAATGAAATTAAAGTTAGAAAAGAAACACAGATAACCAAAGTGTATTTACATAAGACCACATCCTTTAACAAAAGCCAACTATTGTATCAAATAAGGCAGAAAAGGGTGTATTCCAAAAGAAGTGAAGGGGGACTGGGCTGCATTTGGGCAGACAAAGAGCAAGGGGAGCACAATGAAAGCTAAGGCGAAATAGGGAAAGTAACTCACTAAACCGAAGAAGAATTTCTGAAAGAGAGCTTTTGTTTCAGTCTCCACTGAAAATCATAATGCAAAATAGATTTTAATAATGGTCGAAAATGAGAAAAGGAGTAAAAAGAAGGCCTTGGAAAGGACGATAGATGAAAGACTATTTGTAAGACTAAAATATATTAAAAATAGCTGAACCAATAAATTCAACCTATTGTGCTAAAAAGCTTTAGCAGTATCCAAATGTTTAGCAGTTACATGAAGTATCAGAAGAGCAAATGGTACACAAAGGCATGTGTTGCTGGACAAAAAAAGCAAAAACAATTTAGGAATAGAGTATCTGCTTCCAATGCCTAGGAAATTGCTGGAATAATGAAATCTTTTTAAGATTAACCTAGGCAAAAGTAAAAATATTAAGTGATATTTGTTTATATAAAACAGATTATGCAAAATTAAAATTCTTTCTCAAGAAAATTTTTAGCAAAATAAACTTTGACAGGCTCAAAATTTAATGATGGTGATCCATGTGAGACAATCTTCCCTGTGGTATTACATGAGATTAAAATCAGAATCACATGTCATAATGATGTCATGTCATAGATCTGTCACAAGAACATGAGCATAAAAAAAGGATGATCTGAAAACAGAGTAGGCTAAAATACACACAAATTAGTGATGAAACATTTTGTTTCTACCTAAAAAAATCCAAAGTTCACAAAGCTCCTCTTGAACAGCTCTGTGCCCATTAACAGCGACTACCCTTTGCTAGTAGAATGTTTGGTTCTTTCCAAGCCAAAGGCACACACACTACAATAGCTAAATTTCTGTAACATTTCAAGCTGAAAGTGATTACAGCTTCTTAGAAGAAAATAAAGACCAATACTGATGAAAGGCCTGAAAAGCAACAAAAAAGCCTTCTGTAAGTAAGCACACTCCTGTCACAATCGTAACTGATAGATATGTGGATTACTTAGCATGTACATTTTTTATCACTAACACATTACCAAAAGAATTGGAGTCAAAATGTTGATCCCACTACCAACTTACATCAGATCTGGCTATTTTTATAAAATGTCCAGTATAGGTGTTATATAGATTTTACTATATAACATATTCTTTTGAGTATTTTTAAAATCTCTACAATGACAATATATTAAGCTTTGGCAAAGTGAAGAAGTGTAAGCACCTCAAGTGAGATGAGAGTTGAAATATGTGCATTTTAATTCAAAACTACAGTTAAAATGTCCTGAGATATCATGAATACAAAAAAGTGCCAAAATGCTACTGAATGCAAAGCGTGGTATGCATTTTTTTATATACATAGAACAGACCCTGTCCTGAAAATGTCAGTATTCAATTTGTGACCCATCTTGACTAACTGCAGAATTTAGGTCATTCTTTGAAGACTTGAAACTAGTGAACTGGTCATAACAGAAAATATAAATACTCTTCAGGTGTGCCACAAGGGGGATAAACAGTGCTTCCACCTGTCCATCCCCACATCATCCACAAAAAGTCTAGTGTAATAATCAAGATATGATAATCTGGATGTTTAATTTAGTAGCCTAAAAGTTAAATCTCAAATCTGCTTTTCTCTAGTCCTGCCCCCACCATCAAAGCCATCTACACGTTGGAGAATGGAATGGATGGGGTCAGAAAGTATAGGCAGACACATGGAAAAACATGATGACATATGTTAGGAGTTGCATTGATTGCTGCAGAAGAGAGGAAGGAGAACTTAAAATTCAGATCTACCTTGTAGGTTTCTAAATCCTTGGTTGTATCTAGTACCTTACATTATGGCACTGAGTCCAGTTAATGATAAAAAGATATTAGATTTCAGCATCCATCAGTAAAACAACTACTTCAAGTGTTTGATTAATTAGTATCATCAGATTGGCATGTAAGTTATTTTTAAGTATTTCTTTCAACTTTCACTGTCTTTATTTTGAAAACAGCCTTATTCCGTATTTTAAATCACAAGAGTTCAATTATAATCAGAAACTAGGCCATGAAAACTCAGTATGTGGACTAAGCCATATGCCGCACAAGGCCGAGGCTGTATGATAAAGAAAGCAGCATTGGATTTTGGAAAAATATGTATATTTTGAAGTTTTGTGCTTTGGAAAAGTAATCTAAGCACATAAGGAGGCATGACATCACAAATGCACAGTGAGCAAGGTGTGCTCTTTGCAGGACTAGAGAGGTTCTTTCTGGATGGTATTTCTCTCTCATAAATTATCAAGGAATATTTCTACAGACACACTAGGCAACCTCTGAAAAGAGCAACAGACAACATGGTAAAACAAAAGCAAGGAGATTTCATCTGTTTTACACAGTAGTCTCTCAGGAGTATTTTCAGTCCTTAGTCTCAGTTTATCTATGCATCTGGAACACCTAATTTTCCCTAGTAGTACGTAGTACTATCTAGACAAAATATCCACACCTTTCTGTTCTTTTCATGTTTTCTCATCAAGACTCCTAAAAATACTCATATATCACTAAACCTAATGTTTAGCTTTATAACCTGTTGTGTATCAAAGGTCATCCCTGCTTACAGAAAGCGGAGGAAAACAGCTAAACACAATTTGAATACTATTAACTAGGGTTTTTTTGGAAAAAAAAGGTTTTACCTTGAGTTTTGCTTTACTGAGATATTCTTAGAGGGATTTTTATTCTTTAAAATATTATTTTCCCAGGATGTGACATTAGGCGAAGCTGAATCTATGGACTGAAATCTGTCAGTTTTAATGTACTGATGAGCAAATTCTGGTCCATCTGCTTTCTGTTTCACTAATCACGCACATTTTCAAAGTTGGAATGATAGAGGCTGTCCCACTGTAGTTGCTATTTATTGCTTTCTGGCTAAAATTTCATTTTTGTTATCTACTGTCATGGATTCTAGGGAAAATATGAATTGGGATCTTTTCCAACGGCTGAAGCAAAAGCAGTTCTGAGTCAGGAAATTAAAAAAAAAAAACCAGTAGAACACTGGCAAAATACATATATATTTATATGGTGAGCTTTTTGTTAGCAAAGCCAGATCTCAAGCAAAAGTGAGTTGTCAGAATTTTGATGTTACTAAGTATTCAGATTTTGTTTAGTAGCAGAAATGAAAAAAAAAGAAAGCATTACAAATGACTACAGCTTACCGACTATAAGTGGATTATTTTGAAATGCAATTTATTCTTTCAGTTTCAATCATAAATTTACACCTACAGCTGTTTTTGTGTCTTTGCAATGGAAATACCATGACGCTTATTGCATAAAAACACCTAATTCCAAATACATCTAAATATAAAAAAGCAATATCTAGAAACTGAAAATAGGAGGTATAGTACTGTGGAAAGGAAATTAGAATGCATTTGTGTACAGAAAAGCCCAAATGGCTTCATTTTACATAACCACTTTTTATAATCCTTTCCTATTTTGTAAGTCTACAGTTGTGGTGATGCACAGGGTAACAGACACCTCCAGCTGCTTCTTTTGTTGTGAATTTTAATTTAAGTGAGTATTAAGTATTCCTCTATACAAATTAATGCAATATGAACACACTTGAGCACCCTTCATTTCCCTTCTGATGCTGTTCTTGCTCTTTCTGTGTTCTTGGTGTATAAATACTGTGACATGAAATCCTGCAGCTGAAATGTAAACCTGGAGTGAATGTCCTCCTTCACCCCCTTCCTTCTTCCACGCATTTTTACCTCATAATGACTAATTCAAATTCAATTCCCCTTTCAGTCAGTTTCAGTGACAAAAGATACCACCACTACAAGGACTTGCTTTTACCTTAAGAAAATGTAAATGTGGTCATTAAGTTAGTATATAATATAAACCAGGGCAGACAGCAGAAGGGGGAAATATCACTGTCCTGCTGTTTGCCAGAGCGCATAATAAAGCTAAGATTTCTTTTCTTAGCTTCCATGTAATGAGAAAAGACAAAAGATTAGAATTCTTGGAGGACTGTTTGTCGTGGGTATCTTTTCCCTCTTAGGCAGAGAAAGAAATTGCCTATTTGGCACCCAAAGACTAAAAAGTGGACTTTACAAAATGATCAATGTAAAACCTAAATGTAGGCCACATGGCAAGCCTGTGACCAAGCTTGCTTGTGGCTGGGAGACATTTAATGTTCCTAAGCTGCACATGAACCCTTGCTAATAGATTTGCTCCTTCTGTTAAAATTTTAGCTTTACAAACAACAACTGTTTAGAACAACACAGTGAAAATAAGTTTTTGATCACTTTTTTTGGAGCAACTTTCATATGTCGCTTATCAAACTAAAATAAAACTCCTAGTATAAACAACTTTTATAAATGTCATTGAAATGTCTTAGATAAATACAGTCATACTGTAGACTCCAGTAATTTCAAAAAGATCCAGTCATTCCAAGGCCATCTTCTCACTACGACATGATGCATGATATTTCTGAAGCAGCAGAAAAAAAGGAAAGTATTGCCTGAGGAAGTAAAACTGAGTCACTTTCCACACAGGTATGCTATTTCATGACTGTCAGGTGGAAACTCTTCAGGATTAATGCTTTATAATTCTCATATGGCTGATGCTTTAGAACTTCAAAGTGTAGTAGAACATTTCAAATTTTCTTCAGCCCATGAGGAAAAACCTTTTCATTGAAAGTTGCTGTCAAGTGAAATCTTGAATTTAATACCATACAACTGTTACACATTTTATGAAGATTAAAATTATGCACAACGTGTACAGTTATCCTGGTAATGTGAATTTGTTTCGGTATAATAAACTGTCTTGTCTTAGAGCTGAAAACTGGAAAAAGTTATTCCTCACATCTTTTAATATTTCATGACAAAGCTTTACTAAGCTATTCTTAGTTTAAAACTAGTATTTACTTATGTGTAGCTATGTCTTCTTTTACCAATAAACAGAAATATATTGTTGCTTAAAAAGATAAGTAATCTGAGAGTATTATGAAGAAAATTACATGAAAATCAATATATGGTTCCTGAGGAAGAAACTTAAGCAGTTTAAATTTGAATTCTAATAGTAGCAAGTCATGAATATAGAATTTGCCCCTCTAAAAAATAATCTGTTTGCTATAAAACCATCCCTAGTTATCTAATACTTCAAGATACAGTGCATTAGCACCCTCTCTGAATCTGTGTGAAGCTGGCTCCCTTTGGCAACTAAAAGAGCTCTTTGAACCATAGAACAGATGTAATGAAAATTGGTTCCATTAAATGCATCTGGCAAATTACAAACTGAAAAATTAATGCACCATACCAAGACTCTGGGGGCTATAATGCATCAAGGTGTGGTTACCGGATGCTAACAGTTTTTCTTGGTCCCCTTGTACTTCAAAATAAAAAGCACAGCATCTTATAAATGTGTGCTAAACCAGGAACTGAAACTGTAACTGCAACACAAATACTAAAAGTAGGCCAATAAAAACAATGAGATTGAAAGTAAGCTCCACTGCTACACTCTAAATGTGCATGACACAGCATGGAAAATACTAAGGACATATAATCTTACATGGGCAAATTAATAGAAGAAAAATTGGTGAAGGACTAGTAAATTCAAACATACAACTTCTAGCTCTAAATTTTCGCTAAGCTGTAGACTTCTGGAAGCTGAGGAGAGTAGTTCTGTTCTTCTCCTCTTTTTCTAAATATCTGTGGCTGAGTGCAATAGGAACAAGAGGTTTGCTTGATAGATTCCATGAGAAGACTATCCTGCCTTTGTTCAAAACCTGAACGAGCATAAAGGAAAGGGTGGGTGTTCTCAGTTTTTGCTGTTTTTGCAAAATACTTGAAAGAAATACTGCTTTTAAAAATAGAAAAACATTCAGGCACCCCAATCATTTTTCCTTTGTGTGTGAATATGTTCAAGTAGACTCATGAAACATCCTGGGAAGCCAGTGGTACATAGATTGCAACAGAGGGAACTACCAAAATAAAAAATACCGTAAGATACGTACATGTCATACATACATGGAAGTTAAAATCTACAAAATTGGCTCTGTTGTAGCCTGAAGTATCTGTCGGTCTACAAGCACTGATATTTCCTGATGATTCTAGCCTGCTTCAGGATTATTGCTGAATTTCAAGACTTTTTTTAATGAAATGAAGTTTAAATATTTTAAAATAGTACTTTACTGCAGTTGGCACATCTACATGTCTATGTTTGTCTGATACTGCATTATTGTATGAGCATTGTAAGGCATAAAAATGTCTTCAGAATCAGAGGTTAGTAAAAATGAAGGTTGATGGAACCAGATTGCTAGGTGACTTTCAAAAATTAGTACATGAAAACCAGTGGGTAAAACAATGAAGTTAGGTGTAATCAGACTGAAACATCCTTTATCCAGAAGAGCACTAAGAATGCTCACAGTTTGTGGACTTCTGCAGTCCATTTGGTTTCCCTGATTTCTTGGTGAGTTTTGCTCTTCAGTATGCATGTGAACACAGCTACTTATTTGCTAGTATTCATAAACTGCTATTTCTATTTCAATGAATTTTCACTCTGTCATAAGTTCTGCCATTGGTTTGCTTGATGGTTTTTGTCTTTTCAAATAAAGCATGCTGCATTTCAAGTGACTCAGATATTGCATCTGCCATTCCTTGGAATAAGCTAGCCTCGGAGTATGGCAAAGCAAATACTTTTGTAAATCATCCAACCATATTTTTTATTTTTCATTCCCTTTCTTGATTCCTAATGCAATTGTTTATGGTTTTTCTAACTCTGACTTTATTACTTGGAATTCATATTTTTTTAGGCTGTCTCATGGTTTTTCTTCCAGAGGTCCCAAAGCCTTTTAAATACCAGTATATATCTACTGTTGCAAATGGCCATCTGGTCAAACAATCTGAATTCACTGCCTTGCTAAATGGTGAAGCTAAAGCCTTTAAATGATGATTTTTTTGGAATATAATACCTCATAACATGCTAACCATTTTTCCCTGGAGGCCAGCACATCCAGTTTCAGTCATAATGAATTACAGGTATTAATCACAATTACATAGTTGGTCAGGCATATTTGCTGAAGTACAAATAGGTAAGAAATACATGGGTCAGTAGATGGAGACATTGAAAAGCTACAAGCCTTCAGTTTAGTGTGAAGTTTAATCTGTTAAGTTAAATAGATACGTGAAGTACAAAAAGTGAAATAAGTTTGGCAAATTAAGTTTTGTATCTTCAAAAGCAGACTACAAAGGCTACTCTATGAATGAATTAGAAGTGAACATGCGCTTTAGTAAGAGAAGAGGGAAATGAGCAAAGTGGATGCAAGATTATTGTAGTCCTGAAAGATTCCTTAAGTGGCTATACTGCAAGTAAGAGAGCCCCTACCTCTCAGTCTGCAGACTGAGATAAAAAACGTGCACTAAGACTAAATTCCTGGCAACTGAATCAGGAAAGCATATGCAGCAAGTTTCTCCACAGACAAGAGTACAGAAGTCTCCCAGATTTACTCTTCAGACAACTAGATTAATTTCAGTTCTGTCTGTCTGTCTATCTATCTATCTATCTATCTATCTATCTATCTTCCAAAAACATTTTCATTGCATCATTCATTTGGATCACTGTAAATTAATGTACCATGCACTCTGACCAAATATTGATTTGAGGATAATGGCACTTACCCAAGGCTATCATAAACTTCAACCCAAAGGTATGGCAACCTTTCACAACAGCCTGGATCCCAAATATTCATCCCAAACTTTTCAGAGAACATGGAAGCAGCATAAAGCTGTTTGTGGTATGTGCGCAAGGAATGTATCTAACTCAACAATACTAGGACTACTGAGTAAAGAGTATTCATTCATAGAAAGGAAGTAAATGTCTGTAGATGTGGGAACTCCAACAGAAGGTGCCAACATCTCCCTTACTGCCTTATGCTATCAAGACCACAGAAGGGACGTCTGAAGGTCACCTTGTCCAAGTCCCCAGCTCAAGCAGGGCTGATCAAAGACGGAAACAAGGCATGACATCCCAGTGCACACAGAGACCACCAAGATCACTGAAATAAACTCATAATAAACTATGATTTGAGAAGAGGGATGCATGAAACAGAATGTGATTCATAAACAGTACTGAAATAGTGTTTGAGCAAAGATTGTCAAAAGAACAGCTTCTACTGAATGACAATCTAGGTTATATTAATTAATGAAATTCAAACTCCTTTCTGTGCCTTTTATTCAGTCTGAATAGGGTTGATAACAGAGAATATGTAGTAAATGAATCTTCTTGAAAATGCTCCCTAGAGTTTCTTATTTGGAAAAGGTAAGGAAATTAAAACTTAATTAAAAGGGAATGAGTGTTCAAAAATGCCCAAGACAAGCTGTAGCACTTGTTGGAAAGCATAAACTCATTCTAGATTTGCAGTGTAGCAATATTTTTCTGCTAGCTGTTCAGACTTCTAGAGAAAATCCAGCAAAACAATAACTTCCATTCATACTGCCTAATAAGTATAAAAAGCTATGAATCTAATAAATAAATCAATCTCTGTTTCAAGAGACAGTTATGACTCTAACATGTCTGATTTTTGATATTGACACTTACGGTCAATATTTGCATTCTTTCACAAGTTTCATAAGGGATGGGAAGAAATCATTAATTTCAGTGCTCTTAAACTCCCTCACAAACCGACTGCAAAAAAATATGACATTTCCACACAGTTTTTAGAGACTGGCCTGATTCCTTCTTCTAACACAAGTCAAAATTAGTTTCATTGGTAACAATGAAAGATATAAACAAATTCTTCTAAAAGAATGCATGATTATTTTCCTAACAATCTAAAATTATCTATGACTCCCTCAATCCTCATAATTTAAAAAGCACTAACTTGACAATTAACTAATTTCTTCATAATTTGCTAAAAGTATTGAAATCATAATACCATTTGGTATGTTTAGAAAAATCCAGTCCATAGCAGTTCCTGATTTGTGAGAAAGAATACTGTAGAGAGTAGATTCAACTGTAAAATACAAAATTCTTCTGTAAAATAATTTAGACAATTAAAATGTTTTCTGCAAAAAGCTAAATTTATAATAACTGGTAAGTTTATTTATGTTTTGAGTGGATGATAACTAAAGCAAGAATATAGGCACAAGAATATAGGACAACACTTTAGAAACCATTTAAAACTGTTCCAGAAAACTGTAAATAGCAGGGACATAAAAACAAAATAAAATTAAACAAACTAAGAAGATAACCACTGCTTTCAGCAACAGAAAACTTACTCTTGTTCAGAAGTGCACAGCAGCCCTTTTCAGTTGTTACAGTCACCAATTAGTTTGGAGAAAGAATAATGCAGTAGTACTGATTTTCTAATATGTACCAGCAAAAGGGAACAAAGTAGTTTTTTGGTGGATCTATAAATGGTCTATAAGTCAGCAGCTCCTTCTCAAAAAACAAGACCATAGGAAGTACTGGATTCTAAAATACACCCACTGTCACTAAATCTGCACACTTTTTTTTGAGTAAATGACACTGACATTCTCTTTACAGAATCAATAGGCCTACTGATAACTGTTTGAAGCGGAATTAATGATCTTGTAATGAAAATTTCCAGAAGCAGAGATTATTTAAAGATAGTGTAAGTAAGTATGCTGAATTTTTAGGAGTTTAGTTCCTACATTCATGTTCTTTTATGCCATTAATATATATCTATGCATGCCAAATTTGAAGGGATGATGAAATAGACTCAATGTAGTACAGCGACAGCTATGACCATCCCAAGTATAGGTTATAAAAAAAGTTCAATTTCATTGTCTTTGTTCCTATCAAATCTAATCAACCTGACAATTCCACTCTTCATTTTCATGTAACCCTCTGAACATGAATGCTGGGGGTTAGGATATAGAGGAAGAAAGGTAAAACAGTGGTAACACTAGTGTTGCTTAATAAGTAGCAACTAGGTATTACATGAGGCAATAAATACTGCTTTCAAGGCCATGCATTACATTTCTTACAGGGTTTGTCTTCACAATATGAATCATAGAACTCTCCAAAATGAAAAGAAAAAATTCCATACGCTGCAAATTGCTGTGATTTGTACTAGATCATCTTTCACCATAAACTATTTTTACTGGATCATCTTTCTGCCATTATTATGAAAATAAGGAATTATTATGGAGCTTAAGCAGAAGGCAGGAACCAGTCTGCCTGGGTGTTGGGAATTTCAGTGCAGGTACAGTGCAAGACCATTTTTGAGAAACAAAATCAAAGTCTATTCCTTGGGCAGAGAGAGAAGACAGATTATTTCCTCTCGAGCTATGGATCACATGTAGTGCTGCCTTACATGTGTCTCAGCAGACAAAAAGCAGTTCTTGTCTTAAGGGGACAGTGGGAATATATGCAAAGCAGTGGATAATGTGTTTTCTTTTAAGCCAATCCCATGACTTTACCACTATTCAAATTCCAAATAAAAGTGCTCATATATCTGTAGGAGATTGGAGACATTTGCATTTAGCAGGGTTTTTTTGCATTGTTCTATTTCCTTTCTTTCTGGCCATAAACCAACTTGAGGACCAGAATTATTTTAGTAAGGTTAAAGAACTCACATGATATAAATTAAAAATAACTGATTAATGGATTACTGTGATCTTTCTTTGCTTCAGATAACACTTTTGTGCTAAATCAGAGCACATTACTGAAAATTATGATGGTCCATCCACTCCAGTTGTCACCTTGCTTCAGGCAGTGACCTTTAACTGGTATCTCCTAAGAGAAAAGCCTAGCATGTACCTATACTGCTGTACCATGATAATGGAACAGTCTCTAGAGGCAATTATTTCATATCCTGAAGGAAAATGATCACTATATCTCTCATAACTTAGGCAAAAACAATCTCCCATCTTATACAAATCTAAATATTTATATTTAATTCTTGCTGAACTACTTCTGCTTTTACCTCATGGATAGGGGCAGAAGCCTATTACTCCATGCTTAGCACTAAAATTTTCCTCAGATATTTAATTTATCAGTATTTTCTTCTTTTGTGTAGAAAGTTAGACAAATTATTGAATGTATTCAAATGTTAATGATGTGTCCACTAATTTTACATTCTCTATTTGTATTGGTCAAAAGCAATACTTTTTTTCTGAGTATACAGTTTAGGTGAAAAAAAGCCACAAAATGACTAGAAAAGACAATTCAGAATTTTAGTTGAAAACAATAAGAGTGAATACCAGGAAATAATTCTTTTTTTTTTTTTTTAAGTTCTATATTTTCTAATGGAAACCTCAATTTTTGAAAGGTTTAATTGAAAAGAGTGAAAAAAATCCTAATTTTGATGCTTTAGGGACAAAATTAGTTTTAAGAAAGACTGATCTTGTTATCGGTCTGTTTTTTATTCTATTCATTTTTTAACTATAGCACCTTTTTACTTTTTTTTATGTTTTATTGGCAATTAGTTTTCTTTGAATATTTTAGCATAGCACTCCAATTTCCTAACATATTTTCAAGCAGTAAATCTACTGATAAACTGTTCATATGTGCAATCTAAAAGTATTGCACTTACATTACAACTGTTATGAAAACATCCTTGCTATATATGTAGGATTTTTATTATACTCCCCTCCCTAGGATTGTGTTGAATCCCTAGGATTCAATATTGTGTTGAAAAAATATTCAACACATACACAAAGCTTTAACTATTTAAAAGCACAAAGAAATCAAATAAACAAACAAACAAACAAACATTTGGGAATTGGTCAATAGCAAAGTTATTTATCAAAGAACCCACATTTAGGAAGCCAAACTGCTCATTTTACAGTTCTTTATATGCTATAGGGACACCCTAAGACTTCTCAGTGTATCATTACGTACAGGTATAGAAAAATAAAAATATTTCTTGTATGAATGTGCAGTGTATGTGGTTTAAATACTATATGTAGTACGATTAACATAAATAAGATACCTCACAATGAGAGAAACCAAGCAAATTGACTTTTCTTATTTTCTTAATGAGTAAAGATAGATTTCTTTAAATAACTAATCAAATATTTCTTCACAGGAATTCTCTCCACAAGAACAGAGTGCTATTGAAAATTTTCCCTTCTTTTTCTTGTTTTTTTCTTAATATTATTTTGTATTCATACGTAAAATAAGAAGCATAATGTTTATCAAAAATAAACACCCGCTTTTAAAAAGGACCTATGTTTTTATGACTGTTCTGTGTTTTTTGATAGCTGACATATTAAATAGGATTGCACTGCAATGTATAGTGATTATGTTTTAATCCTCAACGGCCTTCTCAAATATATAAACAGTAGGATAGCAATAAAGAAGCTTTCACTTCATGAACAATAATGTAATTATTAATGAATTGAACTGATTTACAGAAATGTGATACATTTACAAACACACATGAGAGCTACTGAGGAGAAGACAAGCTTTTTAAAATGAATATTGAATGACAGAAGACAAGTTGGACAGCTAATGACCACAGGAAGTGACCTTGAATCAAATGACAGAAAATTAAGGTAGAGTGAATGATTTAGATTTCAGGGAAAAGATTTATGACAGTGCTGGAATACAGTATCTGAAAAGAGAACAGGAAAATCAGGAGTGCAGGGGGAAAAAAGCTCTCATTAGGCATAGCATTTCTACCTTCCCCATCTGTAAATATTATTTTATCTTCAAATGATGCTTTATAATCAGATTTGTTATGAATCTAGTATAGAGACTAGATTCAGGAGCGTCTAGAGGACAAGCAGCCTGACAATAAAGAACGGGGGAGGAATTTAGACATTCAAATGAAATATTGATTACCAGATATTAAGGAGAATGGCAGAAGTGAATAAAATAATTTCATTATTTTTCATCCACAAAACTGGTGCCAGGTACGAAAACATGGACAATGAGAAGACATGTTTTCCTTAGGGGAATAAACAAAATTGGTGCATTAAAACAGCCTATGAAGGTCTTCAGTCATTTTTGCCCTTCTGTTTCCATCAGAGGAGTGGGGTGGTAAACAAGTAGAGGCAGAGAAGTAAGAGGAAGAAATATCTTGGGCAAAGCATTCCAGCTTAAGTTAATAAGACATTTGAGGTTAATTAAGGTTAAAGAACAATGTTTATTGTTAAGCACATTCCCAGGAATAAATTCTATTTTATCTTCTTGTGTCTGTCACCTAACAGAACAGCAATAGACTTAGCAAATGTCTGAATCTAAATACACTGCTGTGAAATTCAGAAGTAACCAGAGCAGCCCCATGCGCTCCTGTAGAGTTAAGATCACAAGGATGTGGACCAGAACAAGAGTTTTATAGTAATCTAGAAACCCTTGGCAGGTAGAAAACTTGCTTGTCAGGAAGTACATACTTAAATTCCTAAGGTTCACAGAAAACTCCTGGCATGCCTACAGTTATTAAGAAAATGTAGTATTCACATATAGAAAAAGATAATCAAAGTTTTTCTGTCAGCATCTTTACTGATTGCAAAAATTAACTAATGTGAACAAATTAACTAGTAAGCTAAAAATATTACTAAAAAAAAATCTATTTTTTTTGTAACTTTAATCCTAATTAAAACAGATCATTAAAATGAGTTGTACAACTGTTGCCTTATTACACCTTATTCCTGGCACAAAATGTTTTCCTTTGTCAAACAAAAGAAATATTAGGAAGAAAAACAGGAAAAAAATGACCCCAAAAAGACAGTGACAGGGAGCAACTGCAGACCACGGCCAGTGTCATATTTCCGCTCCCAAAAGGCAAACAATGTTTACTTGGTTGGTCTAATAGACAGAATCACTAACTATGCACATGTGCACAAAGGGAGAGGAGGAAGTCAGTCACATAGAACATAACAATCCACTGGGACACAAGGTCACATCTAGTAGTGTAACAAAAGAAATCATTCCAATCAGGTTGTTTTGAAGTGAAATAGCTTGTGCCCTAGTGGAGCTTAGTCAGTTCCATGACAATGGCCAAGTCACTAATTCAATAAAAAGTCATGAAAAATTTTATTTCCAAGTTTTTTTTTTTCCTCACTGTTTTTTTTTTCCTCACCTAGTAGCAACTCGGTGATTCTTCTCTGCTGTTGGACAAATACGGCAATAGCTCAAAAGAAATTAATAGAAAGATCCCCTCACTGCTGTCCTCATATACATCAAACATTTATATACATTAACATGGAACCGTAACTGGAAGAACTTTATATTATGATATTTCTTAATTTTAATTTGTCTTAAATATTCCTCTATCATTTATTCCTGCCTTGCTTTAAAACTTGTGTAATGCTATTGTATTAATTCTTACACATTCATTTTCCATGTAGAGACAAAATGCAAGGCAAAAGTGAAACTTCATACCAAATATAATTGCAGTCTTGTAAGAATAAAGAAGTGAAGCAATTTTAAAAACCCACCTTTTAGCACAATTTATGTACAGTATAATATTTTGGCACAGGATAAGCCTGTGAAATAAAGAATTTCTATAAATATGACTCACAGAATATTTAGACTAACAATTGAAAGAATTGAAATTTTTTATATTCTGTGTATATTTGTATAGATGGCTACAGAAAAAGTATAGAAATTAACAACTGTTATTTTAAAAAGCTCCTTTATTTTTGTTTCTTCTCTTTGTTTGTAAACATTCTGTGATTCCACTTGGTACAAAAACAGGAATTCTCTTGAATATCCTTTATACATGTATTTACACGTATGTGTATGTAGATGGGTATGTGACTTGTCATAACCCATGGGACAATAAGGGAGATGCAGGTGTTGAAAGTGGTGGATTTGATGGAAAAAGCTGGAATTATGCTCACTTGTCTGTGATCCCTTAAGACACACAATGACGCAGAAAAAGCATTGTGTTCGTAGTTTAGTTTAGTGGAGGCCAGAACAACAGCAAGACATTATAACCAACAGAACATCATCACAGTCTAAACAAATTCATGCAAAAAGAAAGTACATATAAATTAATTTTTGTTATTAGAAGTCATGGGACACTTCAATACAAATGGGAGACAGAAAAGAAATATGTAATACTGTTAAACTGCCTTTGAGTAAGAAGAGCAGTTGAAACTTCTTGGTAGACGGGCAATCAGTGATGATCATTAGCACATTTCACTCATACTGCAAGTTAGTGTGGCCCAGGAAATAATCCTCGTAGGGAGGGTTGGGGTTTTTCTTTATGGAAAGGATACTGCTGCTATGTGCACTTAGGCTATCAATTCTTTTATCTGTTATTGCTAATGGTCTCTGGATTTCTCTCTTTTCTGATGCCTGAGTGATACACAGAGAACAGAAAAATGCTCATACCATTATGAAGCTGGATTGTTCTCTACATCTGAAAGAAGTCTTGGAAATCTTAAGTCAACAGATTGATTTAGCAATTTAGTCTGATTTCTTGCTGTCTTTATTTGCCTGTAAGTCAGGGAGGTACGGATTGTTTCTAGATGCCAGAGCATAACCTATATGAGATCTGTTACGATAAAGCAGTGCTTCAGGATTCAATCAAAGATTAGAGAAAAGCACGCTCAATCGACAGAACAATAATATGAAATTAATTGTGAAAGTGCATCTGTTTTGCAGATATTATTTTAGGAGGTGTATCACTTAACAGAGATTGCAGAACCATTATTTTAGACAGAGTTGAAGGTCTAAATGCTGAAAGGAATTTTCAGCAACGGAAAGGAATGCTGGCAATTTTATTCCAGTTCAAAAGAACTCTTTTCTACCACAACTAGAGCTGAAATTCTCCACACAGACACACTTTCTTGAATGACACATTTCCCCTCGATTTTTAAAGTTCTTTCTCTTTTCCTATCTGTCAAAAGGCTTTGAAAGGAAAAAGTGTTAGTAAACAACTTGATGAAGAGGTATGAATATCTCTGATGAAGATCATATAAATCTTGACAGAAGGATCTTTCTACAGGTAAGACTATTCCTTCCATTCTCTTTTAACTGGGAAGAATGAGCCTATTGATTAGGCTGGGAAAACCAAATTTTCATGCATATCAGAACAACTCCTACTTCACGATCTCTGTGATCATACACCTGACGTTTAAGATAGAACCACACACAGTGTGACAAAACTGCTTTAAATTTAAATTTCAAACCAGTTACAAGAACTGTGTTGTCATACTAGAGGAAAAATTCAGAAAGTTATTTAAGATTGGATAAACTGTCTGGTACAGCTTGTATGGTAACCAACAATGTACAGCTTTAATGAGATGAAAGGTTTGAAAGGGTTATTTGCAAACTGTCTAATAATAATAAGTAATTTTAGATGTCTCAAGGCCAGTCATAGTGAGAATGTGGTTTATAGTTTTATAATCTTTGTGACATGGTGCCCTCCAGCAAGCACAGAATGGGTCCTATTTCAGTTGTTTTAAAAGACCTGCATGTATCAGAATAAAGTTGGTCTCAGCATGTTAAAACAGCATGAAATACATTCCCTTGCAAATTGTTTACAGAAAAAATGTGTTTATGGAAATGTATCACTGATTAAAATTACTAAAGGTAAAAGACTCTCTCTGAGTCTTTTAATTGTATTTCTTCCTAGAGAGTGGCTGGTAAGGATGCTTTTCTAAACTCCCACTATGAAAAAAAAGTTCTTTTTCTTTGAACTCCTATTTTCCCTAACTATTTTGAAAATTTTAGTTTTTAAAAAGCTAACAGTTCCCTTGATGAAGAAAATCAAACTCTATGCCTGGAATTTTGGTCTTGTTAACAAGCATAGATCTTTTGTACCTTGAAAACAGAGCCTGTCAGAATTTTTTCTTGAAAAACATCTTTGTAAAACAGCTAATTTGATGCTGAGTATGGTTGTTTATGCTGGCTTATTATTGAGACTCAACATGGAAACCCAAATAGTATGAATCAAAAGACAAGAATTTAAGGAAAAGTCATAAAGAAAGCAAATTGAGACCACAAACATATTCCTATTCCAGCTAGTCAAATGGTCATAAATTACATTAAAAAGTTTCTTTGTTTGAAAAAAGAACTTTTCACAATAAGTGAAATAACTTTCTTAATTTTTAAATTTCTTCTTTTCTTAATTTAAGTAGTCATAAGCAACAAGTAGATACTTTAATGCAATTACTCAGAAGTTCAAAGATTCACATTGGAATAGTGTAACTGGTGCCATTACTTTCCTGGATTTCACCTGAGAACTGAAACACAGGGTTATTCATTGAATGTTACACACTGCATGTGTTTTTTGTTTTTTAATCTACTGTGTTATCAAAGCAGTAGCAGAAGTAGGCTTTGCCATGGGTTCTCTTTACAGTTTAGCTGAAAAAAGCCAAGGTATGAAAAACAGAACTGTGTCGTGTCACAATGCAATAACATTGCAAAATTCTTTTTGTATGTTTGCATCCATTCTATAATTCAGTCATATTACAGAAGAAACACACGAAACAGCTTTTTGAAAAAACTTTCTAGTTAAAACATTAACAAAAGTACTGACAGTGAACTGCCTGAAGGATGAACTTTTTCATTAGAAACATCTGACTTGTATATTTTTAAATTAAACCCCCATTTTCCTCAAAATAAACATTTTTTCATCCACTGGATTTCATCCAGATATTAAAATTTTAAAAATATATGTTTCAAATTATTTTCACTTAGTTTTCAGTTGGGAAAAAAAAATAGTCATAAAAGTTATTTTCACAACTGTATGCACAGACTGTCTTTTAAAGCTGTTTGTATTCTTCACACTTACCTTTTCTTAACTGTCTGAATCTTCTGTGGAGAACAGGACTGGGTATGGGGAGGTTATGCAATATGATTGTTAAAAGGAATAAAGGTTCTGCTCTGATGTAAAAAATAAATAAATAATGCTGCCAGTCAGAATTCCTTAGCATCTCCAGACACTGACAAAGTCTTGCCATCTGAGTTTCAGGGAGCAGCATTATTGCAAACTGAAGCTAATTGATACATCTTACATTCTCAGTACTAAGACATTTACAAGTAAACTACTAAATAGACAAGATTACAAGTTCGCTGAATCAGAAGAACCTCAGCTTTTGGTATGATTAAGTTTTAATTGTATTTTTCCTTAGGGATCACTAGTAGCTAATAAGCTCATGAAAATAGGACTTTAAATAGCAGGAGTAGTAAAAGTCACTCCATGCACCATATTTTGATATGCTTGGCTGCCTAAGGCATCCTATTGCCTGCAGTTTCGAGAATTCAGTTTTCATCAATGAAAAATGTATAAAAAAACCTTAAGACTTTTATATTTTTGGAAGGACAGCTGTTTCAGTACATCATGTACCTTTTTTGAATCTCAGAGATACTGGTACCATGTCTTCTTAGTTTTACTGAGGTTTATTTGCTAGAAGCACTTTGTGAGTCACAAATTCTGAATCACATAGTTCTCAAATTTAATTATATGCATCTCACTGTCTGATAACAGTGATCGCAGTAATAGCAGTGAATAGAGATTGCAGCCATAAGCATTAAGAGTAACTTCTAACCTTATAAATAGTCTTTTGCTTCATTTTTTGAGACTATTGGGTCTTTCTGCTAATGAGTAAAAATTTGTTCCCACCCTTTTCTTAGCTCTGTCAGGCAACTCTGAACTGTAGAATGTGTTTCTTCCAGAATAATGAGAAAGGGGAGCTCCTATAGGTATACCCATCTACAAAGTATATGTCAGATCAAAGATGGAGGCATCATTTTGCAAGTAAAACAACTGGAACATAGCCAAACCCCACATCTGTGCCACAAATCAGCATGAATCAAAGTTAACTCCTTTCTCACAAGAATTTACATTTTTTCCTGTATCTAGATGCTTCTAAATGGAGTTAGTTAAAACCCTGGCAGCTAAAACAGAGGGATTCTCTACCGTACTGCTTAATAGTTAATTACATTATAAGCTGCCATTAAAATTGACTTGAAAGTATTCATTTATACCTTCTACACATCCTAACTAATGTCTCCTTTGCAAATTCAACTAGGACTTCATTCATTTATAATGTTTACTTTGTATGGTCAGAGAGAAAATGTTACTGCATAACTTGAAATGTTATAACTGCATTGCTGTAACTACATTTTTGCAACCGAAAATAATCAGAAATCTAATAAATGAAGGAGATTTATTCAAATTCATCAAAGAGTTGAATAACAAGATTACAGTACAACTCTAATTAACTAATTGACAATAGACTTCTTTACCCTGATAAAAATTCAGTTCTATCAGAAAATTGATACTGGCCTATGACAACTGAGATGCAGAGGACTGACTTATGCAACACTGATGCTAAGGATTTATTAAGCAGAGAAAAGAATAAAGTACTATTATATTGAGCTTCAGAATGAACTAAATTCCATGGACATGCAGGCCCCAAGACACTGTAACAGGTGCTACAATTATGAATGGCACAACTTGAGGGACATACTAGCCACTCATCTGTGAGCTCAGCAGTTTTGATGAGAGAATGAACTGTTAATTAACAAATATTAAGACCCCAGCTTGTCAAGTAAAATTAAACTCCAGGGAAGAAGCACGGCTGCCCATGAGAAGCTAAGCTATCAAAACTAAACCAGGTCAGAACTAGTGAACGACTCTTGGAAACAGCGAAAAGAATTTTTTTACTGTCTAATTTTTAAGGGTTCAAAATACCCTATGAGAGCCTGATTAATCTCCTTCTCTGAAGTCTCTGAGCTATGGAAGGCTCATGGGTATGATATTTTTTGAAAGGCCAGGAATCCACATTAAGTCTGAGCTTCCATGGGAGGTGCCCTTCTTTCCCTTCTATCAAGACTTCATTGCATTTGACATCCTATCGATTTCACTGTAACAGTGATTAGAAGGACAATTCTACTGCTTGAAGAAAACTACCCTTTCTGAAGAACCTCCATATCACAATTGCTGCCCTGCGCAAATGCCAAGAAAACACATTTCCTTAGTCCGGAGACAGAAAATGTGATTTCACAGAGGTAATAGAATTTGCCTACACAGAGCATATTTCCCTCACTGTGAAGATCCACATGTAACAGTGTGTAGAGATGCACACAATGTACACAGCATGAAGACGCATACTCCTGTATGAAGTTTCTGCACCATGTAAGACTGAAGGGGAAACTTGTAAATGAGAGAGCAAAGTTAGTCGGCTGGTTTCCACATATAACCACGAACACTAAACTTTGTGAAGAAACATGTTCTTCTCAGTTTTTACTTCTAAATTCAGGGATTTGACAGTTTAACTATCTGAAATAAACTCCTAGCACCTGAAAAGTCTAGGAGCTGTGCAAGTGTCCTCAGTGAGGCATTTATTTAATCTTTTTTTTTTTGAATGAATACCAAAATAAAGTCCAACAGACATTTTGCTCTGTTTCATCTAGCCTGGATTTCCTTTTAGTTTGTAGTGAGATGGTTTTCCCATCTTTCAAGCTCGGTATCAGAACAAACTGGTTTTGATTTTTAAAAAGCAGTATGCATGAAACAGGGCAGGAAAACACCCCCCCAACTTCTCTTAAAACACATGATGTAAAGATATGCCCATCACCTCTTAATGAAGAAAAAGCTTCAGCACTGGGGTAGGCAATCAGCTGAAAAACAGTGATGATTTTTATGTGCTTCTACAATGAACTGAATTGCAGTTGGTCTGCATCTCTGAAGTAAGTGTTCCCTCTCAAGATAATTTGGAAGACTGAAAATGCACAAAATTGTGAAAAAAACCCATTTTTTGAACATACTGGTTTTTCTGCTTTTTTTTTCTTTGATCATTAAACTGGAAAATTCAATTTATTATTTCAAAAATTATCATAAATTTAAATCACTGTTTTTGCTGAATTAATTGTGGATGTTGATTATTTGATGTGTTAGTTCACAGTCCAAGCAACACATTGGATTCTTTTGTGGGCTTTTCTTAATACTTGTAGAACAGTGTACAAATACATTAGGATGTAATAAATAAAATTAAAGGTGTGTTTTTTACTAGATACTTGGCTCATTGATACTCAGCAATTAAATAACATAATAATATGTAGTCATACTTCCATTTACAATAAGGACTGAAATTCAGAGAAAATTAAAAAAACCCCATACAAATGTGACTCAGTCTTGTTTCTAAAATATTTGATATTGAATTACCACAGCCAAAAGAAAACACCTTTGAAAACATGAAGGAATGTTTAATAGATTTAAATACAAATCTATAGTGCAAAAACCACACCTATTGAAGGCCTGCATTTGTCCCTACATGAAGGCAATGCAGAAAACTTATGGAAATGCTGAGATCATATCTAGCAAAGAAAAACCAGGCGCACATACACATAATTTCTGCTATTTAAGGCCAAAAGCTGATATATAACAATTGTCATATTTTTTAAATTACCTCAACTATGTAAAGACTGGAAGAGTGACATTCCATTAATTCACAAGTTAGGTCTTGTACAAAAAGCTACAAAGGAGCTTCTTCATAATGCACTGCAAATTATGTCACTACTACTCATCTGGAGGCAAACCTTCTCTGTAATTTGAAGAGCCAGTTCAGACTTTTCACCAACTCAGATTTAGGTCTCTCCACAGTAGGAAGGGACAATTCTGCCAAACTGTGTTAAATGAAATATGCTTATTTGGCTGCAACTCTTGCTACTAAGCTAGAAATCCATGTAGTAAAATCACTGGTTTTCTCTCTTTTTATATTCTGTGTACCATACCACCTGCAGGATCACAAAATTCCAAAATTCTTAAATTCATTTTTCAACCATGTGACTGGGGAGACAGGGTGATGGTGTGAGAGGGAAGACGTATTACTAAATGATTTACTGAACTACAGAAACCTTCTCATTCAAATGACAAGCAAGCCTTTAGTCTCACATTCTTGTCAATAAAAGCCTTAAGCACTTCTTTATCCAAAATGCTTCAGACCAAGGCTTTTGGCTTTAGTCAGACATAAGGATTGCTAACTTGTTGAAAATTCTCTCTGATTCCAACTTGACTGCCTCAAAATGATTCCATGTTGCCTTTTGTCTGAATGTTTACATCTGAAAGCAGCAACAGCAAAAACTCTCTGTTATTTGATGGAAATATCTTTAAGCAAAATAGTAAGAAAAGAACACATATGGCTACATTTTAGTTCTTTACTCTCTCAGACAGTTTCTATACAACTCAGTCTTTGGAACAGGTTTCTGCTGTATGGACATAAACACCCTGTATTTCAGGGCAGCAAACTTCAACCTCATCAGTTCTGAAGTATGTCAAAATAGTTCTTAAAGCATGCTGATTAAAATACCACCTATTTCTGCTTCTATGACTGTTCCCAGACAAAGAATTTAAGGTAAACAGAATGAAAATAAAAAAAAAAAGCGGCCCAGAAGAAGGATAGTGATTGAGACAGGAAACAGGACAACATGCTAGAGTCTTAATAAGTTATCAGAGGCTACCAAAGAAAGATCTTATTCCAACCTCTCCTTTCCTAAACCAAAAAATTATAGAACCAGAGTATTTTGAATAAATTAATAGATCATTGTAGAATAGAGAATATATAAGATGAAAGAGTTATCTCTATATTTTCCTGAGCAGGGGATATGTGGCACGGAAAATATGGACTCTTCTTCCTTGTTCTGTTTTCTTTGTGCCCCAAACAAGATTCAGAGTGAAACATGAGGAGACAGTCTGGTCCTATGGAAAGGAAAAATGCACATGCAATCTGTCTATTCACTGAAAACTTAGGGACAGAGATTTCCTGCTGCTGAGGAAGATGGCATCAATTCATAGGGGGAAAAAATTATACAGTAGCTTTTTCATTTGCGCTAGATGAACACTGTCAGAAACTGAGCACAGAACAGATGAGCTTCTAGGTACCACTGAAGTGAACAGGCTAAAATATATATAATGTATCAGTAACAGTTCTTCTACCTCAAAGTACATTTTATATATATTTTTATATATGCATCTATATATACATACATACAGTATATGTGTGTGTGTATATGTGTAAAATAAATAAATATATATTTAAAATAAGAATACAGTCAGACTGTTTAAAATACGCACTGACTTTCTGGACTTAAAGTTTTACTTAGTTAGGTGTTGTGCATTTATACGAGCAAACTTCACTTGCGTATGGCTTTGCTCCTTCCCTCGCTGAACCTTTTTGCTCTCTGGTGTTTCACAAAGTATTCATCTGACGTAGGCCACCCTCCTCTCATTTTAAAGCTTTAGTTTTCCTTAGTGGTGTAGCCACTTTCACAGCCTGTTCTTTTACCAGGCAGCTTCTAGTACAAAAATGCAATCTAGTCATGTCAATAATGGAATCAGAGAGTGCTGCAGCTTTAAATACAGGAATGCAGTTTCAGCTGATACAGGGGTAATTATAAGTCCATACAGGGAAAGGGCATTTATTAGCTTTGCCATTCAGTTGTGTGAGAATAGGAATGGAAAGCATTATGTAAATGATTTTCTATTCCTGTGAAAATAAGCATATAAGGATTTGGAGGATTTTTCATACACATTATTTATAGTGTTTACATTTTCATTTTAATTGGGAATCAATATTTGATATGGACAATACTGTCAAAGTTTTAAAGGCCACTTACAGTCAAGAATACATTCTACAGAAAACCTTTTAATGTTGCTTAGCATATATACTCGTTTTTCGAGACAGTTCAGAAAAAAATTATTCTTATAGATTATTTTAGATGACGGCTTTATACTTTGCAGAAAAATAAATTCCTGAAGCTATGGGCAATAACAGAAGTGTGTACAATTTTGTATTTGTAAGTCATGTAGTCCAGGCTTATGCTTTTTAAAATTACATTTCTGAATGAATGTCATGGAAGTACAGTATTACTTCTTAAAATACATAAATCCATAGAAAATTCAAAATACTTATACAGAAATATTTTAAACAAATCTGTTTGGACAGCTTTTGTATTACACCTTATCTAAAAATAACTTCAGAACTAGACTAATAAATACTTTTTAAATTATCTGGGGGAAATGGACTTTTGTTAACAGAGGAATAGTTCCTGAAGAGCAACTACTGTGCTGTTAGAACTTTTCTAGGCTTGCCAGTGTAGGCATCTGTCATATGAGTTTCCCCTTGCTACCCAACAAATGGCCTGAACTTAATTCAGGAGGGAACATCCAAGCTGTCAAGTCATACAGAAGCTATTTATGATCACCAAGAAAATGAACAGATATGTGAAGAAGGCTTTATACATTTTCCCAGTGAAAGCACAGTAATGTCAAAAGTTTAAATATTAAAGGAATTTTTGCTCTTTGCATGTAAACCATGAGAAAAAAATGTTTCGAAATCTCTGAAAACAGTAACACGGTGAGAAAAAATAATTTTAGCACTTCCTCATATTTTTGATAATCCATGGATGACTTCTAACACCAGAAGAGGTGTTATTCTTGATCACATCTGAGTTAGAAGCAAATAAAAATTTGTAGGGATATTTACCAGTGAACATATTAAAGCAAGGTCATCAATTTTGGTAATTCAGAGGGAAGTTGGTAATTCAGTTTTAGTTTATATGAGACAAATAGTGTAATAAATAATAATAAATTACAATTTTCCAGATTTATCATGTAGTTTCTAACACAAATAGTGTGGAAAAATTACATAAAAATATGTATGCCTTTAAACAAACAAATAAAATAACACACTTGCGTGCCCCCCCCCCCCCCCCAAAACCCTCAAACAAACAAAAAGGAGACAATCACTACAATTAAATACAAAGTTCAAGATTTCCATTTAGTAAGTGGAAATCCATTTCTATGAAACCTACACAAGCATAGAGACTTGTTTAAAGCTTAGACTTTTAAACTAAAATTTGACCCCATACTAATGTGCACCTCTAAAAACAAACTGTTCTGTGTCTGTAATACATAACCACGGGTGGGTTGTTTCAGGTTTGGAAGACATCTGTGAAAACTGTCTTGAAGTAATGATTTACGTACCTTTACAATTCTTGCAAATAATGAATAGTAAATTATATTATTAACATTTTCTCCTCCAATTCCAATGAATTCACCATTTGACACGTTTTCATGAAGAATGAAGTAGTAACCACTAACTTAAAAATCAGCAGTTTTCTAGGTTTCAATAGCCTACTTACACCTCCTTTGTGGAAAGAAAACATGGCACCAAGTGCTTTACTACATATTCATAAGAAACACAATTCAATTGAAATCTAATGAATTTGTATTTTAACATGTAAAATCTTGGGAATTGAAAAGCTCAATTTCCCTACGATTTAAAAAAATTTATCAGCCATATGACAAGGAAATACTAAACACACCACCCAGGTTAGTGGTGTCCTCTTGAATATAGCACAAATCCTGATTCTGTTGACGAAATTAAATTAAGCACGGGAAAAAGTCATCTCTGTGATGGACAAATAATAATAATACATTGGCATTTACAACTAGAAGCATAACATTGGTAAAGATAGACCAATGCTTTGAAGTAGTATGGTAAATCTGCTTTCTTATGATGTATTTCTCAGCTCTTTAGACTGTTAGACTTGGGGATGTCAAACACCTTGATTACACACAGAGTACTAACTGTTTAATTGTAATATTTACAACCATCAGCCTTTCTGCCGTATTATTATTAACCTGTGATATCCATAGCCATGGAACATTTTAGAAGACCTACTAAAAAGATGAGAGCTAAGAATAACTTCTATGGTATATTACATTCTCAGATTTTACTAATCGGTTCATCCTATCCTACCTAGGCAACATGAAATAGAGGGGTCCTGGACAAAAATAAGGGACAATTTAATTCCTTTAGGGCCATTCTCACTGACATGATCTTAATGGAGGAATTAGACCTGACTTCTATATCACTAAACAACTAATCACTTACTTCCACACTAATCAATTAAGTGCAATGGGGTCTGCAGTGGATCAGGCAGTGACAATGCTCTCCCATTGTGACCAGTCCCTCTGGCCACTGATTGTAAGTTCAAGTATCTGTTTCTTTGGAAAAGCAAAAAAACCCGTCATGCTTTACAAAGAAAACAAAAAAACAGAAACAAACAAACAAACCAAAAAAACCCCCACATTACTACTACCAACTACTAAGAATTGGAATTTGACAGAAATTTGTATCAGAGTTTAACTCATTCCTGGCAAACTTGGCAGAATTACACACTGCTTTGAATGTATATTATACAATACTTTGAAGTATCTGATGCTGGAAACAGAGTCAGAAGTAGACTCTTGGATTATGAGCCATGGAGCTAATTCAGTACTTCACTTGATGTTTAAATCTGATCTGTAGGTCAGTATAACCATTGAAATACAATAGGGAAAATATGTTTACCTGCTTTGAGAACTGCTGCTAGGGAGAGAACTTTGCTCTGGGACTTTGAAGACTGCAAACTGATTTATGCTATGGAAAGATGCAGGTCTAAGCAAATTCTGCTACTTTAAGGGAAATACCTATGCTTGGTCAGGCTACAAAAAAGGTGATAGGGCTTTATCAATACCTTTATTAGAGGTGGATTAAGAGTACATTTTCATCTTTTGTTAAAGAAGGCACATAACCTTATCAATAACTGTATAGCACTGGCACAAAGGCATAATCAATAGGATATGACGACAGATCATCTTGCAATCTTTACTTAATATACATTAGTTCACACTACAATTACCAACTGGTTACCAATGCAGTTACTAGCATTGGTACTCCAACTGTTTTAAATTTAGCAATTTCCATGAAAACACTTGCCCATGCCCTCTTCTGTCTGCTATCCACATAGTAATAAAAGAGGCAGACCATATTCCTAATTCTCAGTTTCTCTAAAAGGATGTATCTAAGAAGTTATTTAAGATTTTGAAATGGACAGTGATGTGAGAGAGCTTGGAGTATACATACCAACATGATAAAGAATAACAGTTCAGGTGAGAAATTATTATTTTCTGTCCCTTTCTCAACTTACACAATAAGAATTCCAAGTAGAACCCTCTGCAACGAACTGAAAGAGTTCTTCACAGACTCTAGTTAAGCAAAGACTCAGAGATGGACTTCTCAGAGACTGTAATATTTCTAGACACTTCAGGAAGTGCATAATATTTAGCAAAAATGTGAAAGGAGCTCCAGGTGGCTGTATGGCAAATGTCAAATACAAGAAAGTTCACAGGAAAGCCTCTGTTTCTGCTTGAATTGCAGCCAAGTGGACCTTTCATAAGAAAAGGGAGTTAGTGATGGTGTTCCCTTACACACCAGACATCTTTTGAGATTGGACTGGCAGTTCCTTGAATCTTTCAGCTTCTGATGAAAAAAGACTGTTCTTGTAAGGTCATGTCCTCATTAGAACATCTAATTTTTGGATATTTGTTTCCAGAGACAAAGTGTAAAGTTTAAGAAAGAATAGAGGCAAGTTAACTTCCTTCAGTACATGAAAGTCAGAATTCTCTTTAGGTAAAAGCTTCAGATGGATCCTACCACTTGTCCTTATGGAAAACAGCGCAAAGGAATTAACTGTAAGAGTTTGAATCTCGACTGTCCTTGTTGCAGAGGAGAGATCATAAAGACTGTTTTCAGAGATAAATGAAGAAGACAGCATTCAAAAGATTCAAAAGGCTGTCACATCAGAAGATAAAGGACATGAATTGTTCGTCTTTGACAATAGGCCAACTATTAGTAGCCTAGCATGATTTGCAGGGATTTCTGATGTGAAGACTGAGTGATGGAACATCCTGCAGAGTGCGAGTTGCAAAGCAATCTCCCTTGTGGAAGCAAGGGGGTTACTGAACTTCAGTTTAAGCATTTAGATTATTATATTTTAAATAAGGATTCAGAATGAATCACTTTTTTTGCAAATATATGTAAGGTTGTTGTCATAAAAGTCCAACTGTCTCTTAAGGGACTTGGTTCTATAGTCTCTAAACACAGTTAAGATTGTATCTGGCCTGAAGCGTATATTGTGAAAGGAGTCTCTGAGAAGACTGCATGTCCAGAAGTTGGACAGTGTAGCTGTGGGGTACACTATACAAAGCCTGTTTGACAGATATACTAGGCTTTCACAGGCACTGCAATTTTGACTGGCAAACTGAAAACCTGAAGAACACTTTAAAAAGAGAACTTAATGGTTGTTTCTGTAAGAGTGGAGGAGGTAGAGTTCTCTAGTGTATCTTTATACAATTTTTAAGTTGAAGACAGACTTTGTAGTGCTGATAGCGTAAGTGCCAGCATAACTTGACACTAACCCTTAGTTACTGAACACTGGGATTCTCATTGCTTTGCCTGGGCAGAATTTATATCAGAAGAGCTATAGCCCGTACAGACATAATCTAAGGGGAATGATTGTTCTTGGTGGGAACATAACAGAAGATCTTGGGGTAGAGATTGTGGCTGAACCCAGATCTGTTGGGTGTTAAAGGGAGACAGAGTAACGTGTTTTGAGGAAGTGTCTTCTCGGGGCAAGTGCTGCCACTGTTGATTACACAGCGGTGTCAAAGGCATTGACTATATCCTGAACTGGTGTGCTAGAGACAAATTTACTTCAAAGTAGTACAAAATCAAGGTGTCTCCTAAAAACTGGTAGGACAAGATCTGAAAAGAACTTATTTGGAATAGTAACTTTTATTTTTGTAATTAGCAGACTCATTTCAATGTGAAATTGAAATGAATCAAAAAGAAAAGAAAAGCAAAATTACTTGGGAAAAACATCAATTTTTTTTAATATAAGCCCTGAAAGAAACAGGTTTACTTACTTCTTCCTGTAGCAGGACCTTACTGTAGAGAACAAAGAAAGAAAACGTCTGCAATTTCTCCTGGCTTAGTCTATCTATTCTTTTAGATATAGCCCCACAAGAAGTTGGGCTTTACAAAATGACCCATGTAGGATCCAGGAGAGCATCGATGTTTCTGTTTTCAGACTAATGATTTTATCTATAAAGGAAAAAAGAAGTGGTAAAAAAAATCCATTATCAATTGACATGATTCCAAGAAAAGCTTAAGGAAGAATGAACTCTTCTGTTCATGTAAGGGCTTGTACTTCTCCTGTGTTTGATACCTGAGTTCCACAGGGTTCTCAGCACTGACAGTCTGCTCTTTTTCAAGACATAGAAATATAAGTGGGGAAAATCGAAAGGAATGAGTCCCTCAACTCCATTTCTACATCAGCTGGCTGGACAGATGATTTGCCAGCTGATGAACAAATAGCATCTTCACCAGCACTGCTAAATTTTTAGGCCATGCATACTGACATAAAAATTACAAACATGTGTGCATGCATGCAAGGGGAATATAACATATGCATTGAGGTGTTCCTAGGAGACTTCCTTTGGAGGAATTTTGTGGTCTCAGAAGGGGTGTACTGCTACTAAGGGAAGCTGAGTTTAACACATGACGCTGTTTCTTCTTTCCACGTCCCCATAACTTGAGCAGCTTCACGTGGCTTTTGAAGTGGCTCAGATGCCAACATCTCTTCATGTCCTGTTCTAAAGATGGCACGACAGAGTTCAGAGAATTGGTCAAGAGACACCATTATTTTCCCTGATTTCTTCAAAGAGACTGGAGCAGGTTTTTGGGGAGGAGGGCTTCAAAGTCTCAAACAGCATCAAAGACACATGCATGAAGCTAGGAATTTAGTTTGGTTTAAAAGCCAAGATAGGAAAAGAAATGTGCAAGTCTGATGGAGAAGCAGGTAGCTAATGCAGAATCATCAAGGTGCTACAAAGAGGCAGTGGACTAGAGCAGACTTCAAGAATCCCAAGAAGAAAAGCTCTGATCTGGCCAAACACTGAGAGGAATTAAGCTGAAACTGAAGCTCTGTTCATTATGTGGACAGCAAAGGTTTTGAAATATTCCCTCAAGGACACAGCTTACATAAAAGCTTCACAGCATGACTAGGATAGTGCTACCCAGAGTCCACTAACAGCAAACATAAGTACTGTAAAATTGTACATCACAGTTGTTTCCTGCAAGAGAGGTATTCCCATGTTTTGTCTTAACTGGCATGTATACAAACATCATTTGAAATGTCTGATTTCGTTCAAGAGTTCCTTCCTTTCTTTCCTACATGTACCACATCAACAGTTTATCGTAACAACACTTAGCAAAACACAACTGTAAGTTAAATTACAAAAAAAAAATATTTTCTTCATAGAATTATGCCTATCTGCGTGATTCTGAAAGCATCAGGCGCTAAGATCACATTCCATAACAAATAAACCCTGCTGAGAAATTAGCTAACCTTTTCAAAGCAAGCAAAACCAATGCTCTCATTGAGCAGCCTGTAAAAAAAATAGGAAAATAAAGACTATATACAGAATTTAAACTACAGATATCAAAATGTTTATGGTGTTTGTACAAACAGATTGTAGTAAGGCAAGTGTTTGCACTTGTTTGTATGTTCGTAATTACACTTTTTAAAAATAATTTTAAAAAGTTCTATAAAAGCAATGTTTATACTACATTCAGAAGTACTAGTACAGTTCTTCCAGAGAATTCAAAACTCATTTAAAATGGAAGACATTCAGGGGACTGGGCTGAATCAGATCTGTTCTGTAACATACATCTGAAATTTTGGAGAGCAAGTTGATGAGCTGACTTGTGAAAAGTATGATGCAGTTGACACAAAACCCAAGACCGGTGACAATGGTGTGACAAGGAATTCATTACATCCTTTCTTTTGCCTCAGGTTGAATTCTGAAAGCACTGATTACAACACGGAACATCAACCAATGCATACAATAGTAACAAAACGGAATACATGTAATGTGGGTTGTTGTAATAAAAATTATCCTTGTTACTACATAATGAAAGGACAGTGAAACGAAGAGATTTTCTCAAGGCTGCAAGCAACTTCTTAGCAGGAAAAATGCAACTAAGACTTCTAAGGAAAGTTGTAAACAACATGATACAGAGCACTGCAGAGCCCATTTTTAGTGTCAAGGAATTTTAATTTATTACCACTAAATTACAAATTCATATAAAAATGGATTAATACAGGCAGGTAGCTTTTATTTGAAACTGTATAAAAGTCAAGTGTTTAGACAGATTTTAGTAATTTAAAAGATATAAATTCAGAGCTGCTGTTTGATCAGAGAAGAGTTATGCAGACAGTATTAGGGAAAATCAGAAAATGAGACAGATATATTACAACTGGTACTACAAGTACCATGCAATGCCTGTGTTAGGCATGAAACACATGAAAGCATGTGTTATATACACATTTTGCCTACAGCTGCCTGAAAAGCAAGTATTTTTGGTCTGATGAACATTAATATGTCATGAAGGTAAGTGTCTTCACTACTTCACTACTATATTTGCATTTAATACTTGCTCAGACATTATTATTAAGAGGTGCAAAGTTTTTAGCAGGGTGGTTCAATTTTCTTCACTGTTAAACATTTCAGGTTCCATTTTTTATCGACTATCTGAATTGCAGTAATGGGAAAATCACTCAATTTCTGATGCTCTTGATAGTTAACACCTCTTGTACTGCAGGGTACAAGTACAGCAATTAAGTATGTACACCTCCTGACCTTTATTTAACAGAGTTCATTCTGGTGCATAGATACAAATTTTTACAGCACTTGAAATTACCAAAGCAAGCCCTGGTTTTTTTTGGTTCTTCATATAATATTTGTTCTAACTCTGTAGCAGCTTCATTAGAGGTGTAATTGAAAGCTTCTACTAAATTATGGTTAATATTTTTTGTTGTTTCCACAGAAACACGTATTTTCTGTTGCTTTCTTTTTTTTTTCCGAGGAAAGCCAGAGTGAACTGCGACTTACAGCTGTTGGTAAAAGACAACATATAAACTAAACAGTTTTAAATGAAACTCTCAATTGTAAAGCTTTTTTTTTTCTTCTTGCAGCAAAGACTCGTATCAGAAGGATTATTTCCTCTCTAAAACACTACAGAAACATTTAGGTGAAAAATTACTTTCTTTTTCTCTCTCTTAAATCACTGAAATTGCATGAGGCTTGGTCCTTCTGCATAGAGATCAGGAAAAAAAGAAACATTTCCCTTTTCTGTTAACTTTTGCAGGTGGATTGGGTAAATGAAAGAAATGAAATAACTCAAAAACATGCAACTGTGAACAATAACCGAAACAAGCAATTTCTCCTCTGGTAGATTTTTATTTTGTTTGTTATTTCCTTTAAAACTCAATACTCATCAGGATGGCACTACTAAGACAACAACTCTTTTATTTCTAATTAGGTGGTTTTGTTGTCTTTAGCACAAGGCACAATGGGCAAATTTCATTTTCACTGAGAAAAAGCATTGCATCAAGAAGTGCTCTTCTAAGGGGTTAAAGAACTCCTGTCCATAACATGCACATTACCAGTACTTCTGTTGGTATTTTAAGGTATTACGTGGCCATGGTTAAAAAAACTCTGCTGGAAAGGCTCGCAAATTAGAGACACAACAGTGATATGTGAGAAGCGCCTCATTTGACACAGTCTGTCTTTGATACCTATGGTAAATTAAGAAGAGTCCACTGCTACCTCAAGAAAATTAAGTACCTTCTTGTATTCCAGGGACCCCTTTTTGGGATGCACGGATTGAAAGAGTCGATGCATCCCTAGAGAAACTAGACAAAAGAATTATTTTTGTTCCACTATATGAAGAAACTGTATTTGTCCATGGATATTCTGATGCCCAAGCATTGGAGAGGCCTCATGCAGCTTTTCTCTTCACATTTCTGCTGTCCAGGCAACAAGAACAATAAATAGTGGTATAAAATGAAATTATATTATTAAGAAAACGGAATAATTTAGGTATATTTAGGTACTATGGCTTATAGCACAGTATTCCTAAAAACACTCAAGGAATCTTAAACACATACACGATAAAGGAAACTGAGCCTTGCAAATATTATATCATTTACAAAGATACAGAGAAAGCCGGAACTATTGCATTCATAAGGGCAGAGCACAGTCTGTTCTTTCCTTTCCGAATTGAAGCTCAATTTGGATTTTGATCACTATGGAATCATACTTTAGATATAGATTCTTTAGGTTTCATACTCTAGAACCTTTAACATAACTCAATATCATTAAGATGTACTTAGGTGTTTGGCTTTTTTTCTTAATTATAAACAAAACCTGTAATTGTGACCACAAGATTATGAGCAAACCCTGGATGTAACAATAATGCAGTTACTGTGTGCCTCATCTCTCCCTCACTGCTCTTTATCCAGTAATACAGTACAAAATCAAAGAAAATCATTCTGTATCTGAAAGCAGCAGCAATATCCAGCTGAGTCAAAAGAAAACTCCATTGGGCTGGTAGGCGGGTGGAGAAAGGCTGCGTGTAGGTTGTCTCCACACTGAGTCAAATTTTATTCTGACAGAAAAGAGTTGAAAAACCAAGAGACATTTTATCTTTCTTTTGTTCACCCTGAGAGCCTACAGTTCTCTGCTAAATACATTACACTCTCTTCTTTGCTATAAATAATATAAATGCTTTAAAAAAATTAAATTAGGCTAGAAGACCACAAGAGGCTAGAAGAAAAAGAATAAATTATAGTATTTGGAAAATTCTGAAAATAATTTAGAAAGTTAAATATATATGTGCTTACATTCCTATTGCCAACAAAGTAATTTATAGACGTAAATATGGAAAGGTTCATCATTTAGTTTTCAGTCATAAAGTAAGTTGTTTTAGTGTCAAGTAGGAGACATTACCTGGTAACTAGGTAAAAACAGGACATGACCAAACATATATAGAAAAATACCATTATTAAACTGTCTTGATAGAGATCTCAAGTTATTTCTTCTGAAAGTAAAGTAAGGCATCTTGTCACATGAAAGGCACTGATTATTTTACTGTTACTTTGAATGTGCACATGTCTACTGAAAAGTAATTGCCTAAATCTGTATTGTGAACTGTGAGAGATCACTGCTTCAGAAAATCTGTTCCATTAGAAGTATAGAACTGACTTCTTGCTATTGCTGTAGTGATCAGCAACTATCAGTGTTTTTAAAACAAAGTAATTTAAGCCAAAGGAAAAAGAGAAGTGAAGAAAGAAGAAGCAAGGAAGGTACAGAAAACTAGAAGTATTCTAAACAGAACGACAACGTACCTTCTGAGTTACAAGATGCTATGCATTAGATTTGCTCAATAGAAATGTTTAGGTACTCTGAATTTGGATCCTTTTACTCTCCCCTCTACCTAAGCTGTACAAGTATCAGACCTAAGTTCTGCAGCAAAACTGTTTCAGTTTGATTCATTTGCTGCATACAGTCACAACTGCAGATCTAATAGTCAGAGATAAAAATTATTAGTTTTCAGTGTAGGGCTTAATATTAACCTGTTTTGAACTCAATCAGACACTTCAACATCTGCAGTGAGTTTTGAAAATTTTAAAAAAGATCATTATTTTATGAAACCAAGAAGTCACGTTTTCAAATTATACTTCTATACAAATAATGCATAGGAATTTTCCAGCTATGTTTTAGATAATTCTGCCTATTCACACTATTGTTAAGAATACTGAGAAACTGTAACTTTGTCATCAAGAAAAGTTCACACATTTTAAAAGGTGATTGTTGTATAAATTATGTGTCACAAGCATCAGTAAGTGACTGCTGTGAATTTTAGTAGTAATTGAACATGGCTCTGCTATTCCAAAGGGTCTATGTATAACATGTAAGTCCACACACACAGTGAATACCATTAAAACATGACGTCTGTTTGTCAAGCGTAAGTGATGTGCCAGAGTGTTCTGAGATCAGAGGAAACTGGAGTATCTCTGACTCCAGCTAAGAGTAACTGCAGCTTCCTTCTGGCCTCAGACAGCTAAGGATACATTAAGCCCCCCTCTTGACTGACATTTCCTGAGTGGCTGCAGCAGCACGTGACACAGCTTGGAAAACCTTAAGGAATATTCAAACTTGTGTTTGATAATCAGCAGAGATATGTTGAAGAAGCACACTTTGAAGAAGGATGTACCCCAATGTGTACCCCACCACTTTGAAAATGACTACTGTTAAAGAAAGTTGTGGCTTACTAACCACACTGTAAGACAGTGAAGTACATTTTAAGGAGAATTGGTTGAGTATGATCTCTAATAGTGAATTAACATTTCTAAGCAAATTTCTCCAGATAATTCAAAAATGTCACTTCCCTTTCCTGAGAAATGGCAACTCAACAGACAAAAGCCTGCTGCAACACTGGAAAATAAATTTGGCAGGAGACAAGAGGGTACTTTCAAAATATGACAGTGCTAATATTATTATTACTGTTATTAGCCACAATGATTATGAAAAATAACAGAAGTTGAGATTAATAAACTGTTCAAACCCAAAGATCAGTCATGTAAAAACATTCCTACTGAAATTGCTGTATAAGGGTAAGCATGAAGCAGTGGAGTTTCATTGGAGAACTAAGCCAATACATCCTGCACTGCTGGCAAAGCATTCAGCATGTTCCTATCCAGAGAAAAGAAAATGGCTTAATTTCAGGGGCATTATGACCAGTTTTATAATTTCATAGAGACTATGAGATATTTCTAGGTACCAAACAAGGGAATCCAACCTAATGGTGTTCATGTGGTCGAAGCAACAAAAGTCCCAGAGATAGCTGAAAATATTCTTTTATAATTTCTGGAAACATAAGTTCCATAAAGTTTCTGAAAGAATACCTTCGTTCAAAATTCCACAGGTGAAGAGAAGAGCATGACACAAATATAACTGGGCAATCAATGCTCCAAGATGAAGAGTTTTAATCTTCTACTTAATTTTTTTAAAACAGTATGTTCATAATTATAAAATGGTCTTCTCCAGATTAGATAACTGAAAATTTAAATTAAACAGATAATTGTTATGGGCTAGAAAAAAAATGAAAATTTGTTTCCTTTCCCCTGGGGTACCAGGGAGGCTGTGTATGTGGGGAGGGGCTGGCCGGTAATTGATGGGCGATATTTAAGAACAAAAGGGAGTTATCTGTCCAACAGCATTCCACGCTAATGACACAGAATGGACGATACTTAAGGACAAAAGGGATCACTTGCCCAGCCCAGAAGCCAGGACAATTCCCCCAGTTAAAGAAAAAGACTTGGAAATACTGGCAAGGGGATGTTTTCGCCACAGGCTGGAGCATCGCGAGAGAACTCCTGGAGACTTGGGCGAGAGGTGGGTGGAGACCGGGCTCGCTTCGCTCTCTCCGCTCAGCATTTGGTGAGGACGGTCATGTCTGCAGCGAGTGCCGGTTTCACTCCGGGAACACCGCTACACTGCGAAGTCTCTGCCGGCTGGCTCCACAGCACGGATACACTGTGACATCTCCGAGGGTCCCGCCGCAGCACAGGGTACAGAGTTACGCTATAACCAATCGCTGCCCGGAGCTGCTTGTCTCTGCTGTTCCTGCCTTCTGCTGGTTTGCCGGTGGGTGATACCGAGGTCCATCGCTCCTCAGTCGACCCTGCCTGCCTGTGCTGCTTGCTGCCTGCTGCCGAGGTTGGTGGAGCCGGGCTGCTGCCCCGCGGGTTTGCACCGGGGGCGACTCCCCCACTCCCCCCTTTTCCCATTCTCTGGAGCCGCCATTGCCACGTAAGGGTCTCTGCACTTGCGCCACAGCGCCCCCTGCAGCCGCAGGGGAGTCACCGCAGCCTCTCTGCTCCAACGGAGAATTCTCCCAACAACACACAAGGAACTGATAAGGGGTTTGTCTGTTCTCTTATGGTTGCCGTTTAACTGTCTTGTTTTATATATATAGATAGATATATATAACCCTAGTAAAGAACTGTTATTCTTTTTACCACATCTTTGCCTGAGAGCCCCGTAATTTCAAAGGTACAGTAATTCGGAGGAGGGAGGGAGGTCGTCCTGTATTCAAGGGAGGTTTCCCACCTTCCTTGACAGACACCTGTCCTTCAAACCAGGATAATAATGAAAATTTGTTCAAAATCAAAAAAGCAAGTTGTGTAATTTCATTACATAGAATGGTTGGGGTTTTTATCAGCACTGATTATGTCAGTAATGTAAACAGTTCCAAATGCTCTTAACCTATTTCTCCAATATATTTTTTAATAAATATGCATACTTATTTTCAGAGTTTAAATTAATTCATAATATTAAGTTTTAATCCATAGTGGTATGTAAGTAACCATTTTGATCCAGTACCTGGCTATACACTTTCCCCAAGTTGCCATTAAAATTATGAGGAAGCACTGTAAAATACTGAGGGGGACTTAGCTATAACACCTACAGCTAAGCTACAATGTTTTTAGCTATGACGTAGTTAAACTACAAAAAACATTTAGTTAAAAGAAACTCCTTCAAGTCCAATCAAACATGACAGAAGGCACTTTGAATAGAAGCTGTGGACTACCCTGCCCTTGCTGTTGAAACTACACTGCACAGTATCATACTTTTAATGGTTGCCTTTTATTTGTTTCCTTTTGCAGTCACAAATTAGTAAGCAGAAGCAAGTAACAGAACAAATATGAACTGAAAATAAGGGATTGATTTACAGAAAGATAAAATGCAATAGCTAAGCAAGAGCAGTTGCCTTGAAGCAGTATGGTGCGCCAGTGAGAAATAGCAGCAGCTCAAGTTGCAGCTCAGAGAGACTTTCACAAATGACACTGGCCCACCTGCTGTATGTCATTTTACAGCAATTCCACAAGCATTTGAATACAATAGAATACTCATCATCTTCATGTAAAATGCATGACAAAGTCCCTCTACTTAAATTGCATATTACCATGAGCAGGAAAAAGGTAGGTGGCTTTCTTCCACAGTTTGTATAAAAATAAAACAGCTAGAAATCCTACACCTAACTTACTTAACATTGTTTATTTGGTAAGATTTTTGAATATTGGAGCGTAAAATGGAAATATGGGCAAATTTTACTCCCAAATAAAAAAAAGGACAAAAATAAAGAAAGTCTAAAGAATATCTTTCACATGCATAACAAAAAAATAAACCCTATTTTACCCGGTGTATATCAAGGGCAAATCCTATGAGGAAATGGGGGGCCTGTAGGACCAAAAAATATTGAAGTTGGGAAAGGAGCATTTCTAAAAGATAAAGATAAAAATGAGCCATTATAGTCAGATTTTACAGTACGGAATCTATTAATAAATCTTAAAACTTTTTTAGATCAGATGAAAGAAAAATGGGAACTGTGATGGTAGTAAGACCTTTGGAAATCAAAGACTGAATCTTAAGTCTATGTGGCAAATGGTAAAAGCGATAATAAAGAAATTCCTTGCATTCCCACAGATATACACAAAGTAAAGATAGAAATTTATGATTCAGGAAAGAGGGGTCAAAGATAACACTTTCCCACTATGGGGTCATGAAGGGAGGGTAAACAAACCTTTACTCAAAAAATATCACTACCTTATGAAAACAACTTGAGAAAATCTTCCAGCTTTTTGAGGAAGGAGGATGTATTCTATGAGAAGAATATAAGAAGCTCTCAATATTCTTTCCCTGTCTCTTTCAAAGCAAAGTTCAGGAACTTCTAGATCACAGATCACAGAACATTCTGAGTTGGAAGGGACCCACAAGGATCATGGTGTCCAACTCTTAAGTGAATAGCCTGTACAGGGATTGAACCCACAACCTTTGTGTTATCATCACTGTGCTTTAACCAAACTGTCATATCCTATCACAAAACAAAAGGACAGTAACAGGTGAGGGTGTACAACCCTGTGCCACACAGAGGTACCATTGTTGCAAATTATCTGAAATCGAAGTGGCTGTTCTATTTTATACCATTTAAGAAATAAAGAAATAATTAGCTTTAGAGAAATAAAAAAAGAATTAACTCTACAAAATTAAAATTAATAGTTCCTCCTTTCTATATACCTAATATATCTTTATAGGAAAAAGATGTGGAATTTTATGTGGAATTTTTATGTGGAATTATGTGTATTTTATGTGGAATTATTATCATACCAACCCAGACATGAGGAGTCAAGATCTCTTCAGTTTTGATGTAGAGAGATATCAATGCTGAATTTTCTGTTAACCTTCTATATTCTATTTTTTCTGTATTTTCAAATAATAGTAATGCAAAAATCCACATCTCAGCTTTCTATGAGAAACAGACACTAATCTTTCTTTAAGACAGCTTTAGACTCATTTGTTCACTTCTGTGTAACATAAAAGTTTTGATTTTTTCATACAAGATTTTACTTTACAGTAAAGACTTAACCATTTTGGTATTTAAAAACAACAGAACATAATCGGATTACTGAGAATTTAGAAGTGCTTTCACATCCCATACTTTACATGCATTTTTAATAACCATTTGTTATTACTGTTCTGTAATATGGAAATCCATATTATTGTTAATATTGCACAAATTCACAGCTAATCACATTATAGTACCAAAGGAACAATTATAGTATGTGAATGTGTATAAAGATTAATATACATATCCTAATAAATCTCAGCTGACCCATTAATGTATAATGGGCCCAAAGGAGGCCTCATATCCTAGGTATATAAATGGCACATTTCTTCCCCCCTCCCCTCCTTTCCTCATTTTGTTTTATATGTACAAACTGCCATAAAAAGGAAAATTAAGCCATACAAAACCACTCTCAAACATCAAGAGGCTAATCAAAAGCACAAACCACTTTCTTTTCTTATTATACTACAAGAATCACGCTAATATTTGACATGCATGTCCAATGAGGTTTGAGTTTTTTTCCTCTTCCTTTTGAGAATAAGGCTTCTGAAGTAGTGGACAGACATTCATCCCACATGCACTCTGCAATGAGTAGCTATTACAAGTGGGTTAAGGGAGGAACTTTCAGCTTTAATTGTAAATTATAATGGCTTATTCTTGGTTTAAGGGGGGATACCTCCAACTGTTTCAATTAAATCTCTTGTTGTTTAAAATGAAAGAAAAAAGAGACAAATGATCCTTTTTGTTATGTAAGATATGCCTTACAGTATCACTACATAGTGACAACTCCTTGTCCTCTTGTCACATCCTGTCCCTTAGACCATGTTGCAGAAAAGCAATTTTCTGCCTCAAAAGCACTCTATTTTTTAAGTTTGTCTCTGGGCAATTTTCAGGTCTACTAGAGCTGCACAACTGTATACAGATGAGAAAGACCCAAAATAGGGCAATTTATTTGATTCCTCCTCTTCAAAACATTTAGCTGAGATTGCATATCCAACAGAGAAACCCCAACAAGAATATTCAGAGATGACCTGCAGTGACACACATCTTTTTTCCACAAAAAATTTGCATTAAACATCTTCTCCAGACTTCTCAGATAGTCCAGATTTGACTTTTGTTTAGTATGACCTTTAACACAAATATTTCCCAAGATATTAGCAGCTAATTTCTTTTTTAAAGGAGATAGTAAGAACTGGTCAGTTAAATAAAACATTTATGGAGTTTTTCAGAGAAAGAACAGGTTTTTTGTGAGCCTTTATATTATTTCTTTTGGTTTTTTTTTTTTTTAGGAAAAAGATGTGCATTCATTTGAATCCAGTTTCTCTCTTGTTAGAAAGTAAAGAACCACTTGGATAGGAAAATACATCCTCCGAGTGTTCGGCTCCTGGTAACAGCATTTATCAGTGCCTGAAGCAAGTCTGACTTCAGTATTCCCCTGGTACGGCTCTGCCCTAACACAGTAGGGGCGCTTCTCAACAGAGCAAAGGCCTCGCCTTTATAACCATCCACAAGTTGAAAACTACTTTGCCTGCATGGAAGTTTTTAGGGAATTAGGATAGCTTCGGGATTTGGACCTTTGTTTGCCACGAATGTAATATTCACTATTGTCTGAGGCAAAAACTTGGCAATAGTTTTGAGATTTTTCATGGACCTAGGTCAATTTTCAAATCTGAAAACAAATAAACCATAGATTCCTCAGTGTTCAAAATCATGTTCAAATTTTGTATATACAGTTTCGAAAATTTTAAACCACAGTGATGGCTCATTTAGCCCTAAAGACAGAAAATTATCCATTTAATTTCTCTATTGTTGTTATTTTTAATTCAATGATATGTACATTTAATTTCAGAATTTCATGCTGATGTAGAAATCAATTATGTATTAAAAATCACTATTAATATTACCATCAGAAAAGAATAAAACATAAAGTATGTCTATAACCTTACATGGTTCTGATTAGTAGATTAGATCCCATCAGTTAAAGCATGAATTTTCTTTAATACAATAAAGACCTTCAGTATGAATGCATTTTGAATTTTTATTTACCTGTCATGTAAGTATATTTAAAAATTGACTGAAAGGGAAACATCAATTTTCTTTCTTTTTCTAAGGTATGGAAAGGTTTGGGTTGGAAGGGACCTTAAAGATCATCTTGTTCAAACTCCGCTGCTGTGAACAGGGACACTTCCCTCTAGACCAGGTTACTCAGAGCCCCATCCAGCCTGGCCTTGAACACCTCCAGGCATGTGGAGTCCATAACCTCTCTGGGCAACCTGTTCAAGTGCCTCACCACCCTTACAGGAAAGAATTTCTTCTTAATATCTAATCTAAACATAACTTCTTTAAGTTTGAAGGCATTAGCCCTTGTCCTATCACTTGGTCCTGAAGACAGAATTTGGCTCCTGTTGCGTCTGTCTGAATTTGTCTTTTATACAGGCCCACAGAGTCTGTGCAAGCACACACAAACTGGATTGCGTAAGAGAAATCTAGCATCAGCAGAATAGGGAATTTGATTGAGGGCAAATCAGATTTCCATATATGTTTAAATTCATGCTTTAAATTAGTGGAGGAAAAATTTGTTAACATATATTGCTGTGGACACGTAAGAGAAGTAGACCTTTATGACTTAGTTATGTGTGCAAGTGCTAATGTTGCCTTAACATATCTCATATTCAGTTCCCAAGCTAGGACTGGAAAGTGTGGTAACACAATTGTGTATAGTCTCACAGAGATAAAGATGAATAAAACTGTAAGCCATGAAAACTTTGAAAGTGGCTAAACACTAAAAGAATATAATTCTTTTAAGGTATCTTCATCTCCGTTGTCTGCTTTAGACTGCTTGAATATTTAGCTGTGCAAGAAACTCATTAATGTACATGTAGCTGGCTGGCAAACCTTCAGTTTGGTTCCTGTTTGCTGTCAGTTGGTCACAGCCGGCTGATGATTCAAAAGTCTAGGTGCAAACCGATGTTCTACTCATTTCAGTTTACCAGTAATGCAATGGCTATGTCCATCAGACATTACTAGGTCTCTCTCTCCACTGGGACTCCTGCCAGACCGCAGCGTCCTGGTATCCACCCGCTCCGGTGTGGGCACCTCCCCCATGGGCTGCAAGTCGATCCCCCGTGGACCCCCATGGGCTGCAAGGGGACAACTGCCTCACCATGGTCCTCACCACAGGCTGCAGGGACATCTCGGCTCCAGCGCCTGGAGCACCTCCTCCCCCTCCTTCTTCACTGACCTTGGTGTCTCCATTGTTGTTCCTCTCACATATTCTCACTCCTACTCTTCTCTAGCTGTAAAATTACAACTGCACCCAACTTTGTTTTGATTTGTTCTTAAATCTGTTATCACAGAGGCGTTACCATCACCTCTAACTGGCGCAGCCTTGGCCAGTGGCACATCCATCATCAGAGCTATCAGGGATTGGCTCTGCTGGACATGGTGGAAGCTTCTAGCAGCTTCTCACAGAAGCCACCTCTGTGGCCTGCCTGCTACCAAAAACCAGGCCCTGCAAAACCAACACAAAGAAACAACTGGTATTGAAAAAAAACCCAACTCCTTGGCCTTAAATTCCTCCTTTTTGCCTATTAGTTGCATTCTATTTGTTTATATATTTTTGCTGGTTTGGTATGGATAACTAGCATACATTCAAAATCAGAAAAATGTAATTTATGCCAAAGAGTTACAGGAATTACTTAACAGCAAATCTATTGCCAGTGTAACTTGATAATATACATGTAAAGTTTCTTTAACCAAGTCTTACATAGTCAAGGGTCCAGAATGCCTTTTAATCGTACTTTTGCAAAGCAAACAGAAAAGCATGCTCAGAAAAGCTGTATACCTGAAAGGAAGAGATGGAGTACTAAAGAAAAAATGGCATAATTAAATGATTCCTGTCCCTGACATGAATCCCTGGATTCATGTGAAGCAAAGTATACTGTAGCATATAGAAGATATCTTTTTACCTTATCAGGGAAGTAAAAAAAAAAACACAACAAACTTTGAGAAAGTGTATTTGCTTTCAAAAGCTTGTGTCTATACCATATAAAACCAAATAAAATCTGAATTCTATTTTATGTGAGTTCTAGGTAACCTTTGTTAAGTCAACGTTTTCTTTGTTACAAAAACTCAATCTCTTAAGTTGAAAGGTCTTTTTGCAATGACTATTCAGTAAAAAATGCATGAGCAGTCCTTAAAAGTGAGACTGAGACCTCTCCTTTCTTCTCTGTGGAGACTATACTAACCACAAGGAACACAGTTGTGTTCCTTCTGATCCTTCAATTCCCTTTCATTTTCTAAAGTTTCTCAGCATAAGTGATGAACACAGGAGACTTCTTTAAGAATGGTGTCTAGACTGTGTGTCTAGATGGAACTTGTTCAGAAGCTTGATTCCCTTACAATCCTCTTGGTGGGATGGCCAATGCTTGCTGCTAGAGACACACACAGACTGACATAGCAAGGACAGCATTCTAAGGCTACGAATGGGAACTGAGCTAAAGCTTCAGTTTAGTGATTAATATGGGCACCCTTCATCTTGTGAATGTTCTCACATTTACTCTACTTCTAGTCAGCCGCAATTCCTGCTCTGACAAAGATGCCTTTGTAGCCCAAACCCATAAGATTTGTGGCACATCTCTTATCCCCACACTTAGGGCATGACTCCTTTTAGCATCTTTTGCTGAAACTTGTCATTTAGTTCACATAAGACAGAGTTGGGTGCCAGTCCAAGTGCCAGATGCTTGAAACCTAAGTGATGACATCATTCACATCATTGTGGTACTCATACACAAGTTCCTTATTATGGTTACCATAAAATCATAAAATTCACAGTTTCATAAGTACAAATCGTTAGTTAAAAATGCATCTAATCTGAATCAAAATTAAAATAAGACTCAAATTTGTTACAGGCATAAAATAGAAAGCAAAAAGAGAAACAAACAATAGAAAACAAAACAAATTTATGAAATCTCTTTTCTTCCCTCCTCCTGCAATAAGATATCTGAATAATAACACTTTATTTCAACTTTTCTGTGTAATTGTAACCAAGTAACAAGAAGATATGCATAATAACTTTGACCTGGATGTTTGAATAGCAGATCAGACAGCTACTGAATTACCTGAAAGTATTACCACATGAGTAGCTTGTGCTTCTTAAATGCTGTCACTCAAAAGGCTTTTGGCATCTCTTCAGAGCCCCCTCATTTACTTCCTTTACACAGCAGTAAACTTAGATTGCCTCATACTTGCATAGATAAAATAGCTACACCATTCATATTTTAAAGTTTTTCTTGTACTCAAACAAATCATATAATCAAAATTATATTTACCTTAGAAAAGGAATAACTTATCTCCATGATTTCCATATGTGCATAAAATTATTTCTATTTTGTTTTCAATCTGCTAAACTTAATTTTTATTACATGTCTGATGAACTGCAGACGTGTTATTCAAGAATTTACCAGCACCTATGTGATTTTATATTAATATTTTGATGACTCCAAATTATTTATTAATTTCTTTCATCTCTGAACATTTCATGTAAACAATCACTAACCAGCCTTCTCTAATCTTATTGGTGAATCAGATTTGCACATGAGTATTTAGGATGATCTAGCTAAATAATCACTGCAAAATCTCAAGTTAACATCAGCAATTCACTTTAACATACTTTTTAAGTTCAAAACATTGGGCAGGGAGAATTGTTTTGTTTTATCTGTTATTTAAACAAACAAAAGATCCAAAAAGGAATTAAGAATCATAGTATGGTTTACAAAAATTTGCCATTTAATTAAAAAAAGCCCAAAAATTTGTTGAAAGTTTTTTTTTTATTGAGCTGTCTCTTAATCCCAATGGCAGCATGGGTATCCCACCTACTTTTGTATCCTTTTTAATGCCTGTGTATTTTAGCCTTACCTAAGGCTAAAATTGCAGTCTGTATGCATGCGCTATCTCACTCCACTTAGCAATTTTTTAGCTGGATGATTGTCAAGCGTTAAGCAAATCAGAGAAAAAAAGCAAGCCTTAAAGATAATTAACACCCTTACAAGTTTCAGGGATGGAGATCTAAATTAATATCCCCAGGGACAGGAACATGGATAGGAGATGGCTGGGCTACTCAGCATTCAGGGAGGTGCAGACTAAGCACAGCTCTATTGTTTCTCAGGCAAAGAGGGTAATAAGGGGAATAGGGAAATCAGGGTTGCAGTTGAAACTGGTGACCTTATAGTACAAAGAAAACAAGATTTCCACATGAAAGCTGGCTTTATTAGTTCTACCTCCTTAAGCAACTACCTCCTTAGCTGGCAGTTTATGGAACTTCTCTATGATTCCAGTTACATCAGATTCCCAAGAGTTTAGATACAAGAAAAAGAAAAATGAAGAAAAAACATATAGATTCGAAGAAAAATGTACATTCTTTTACAGCAAAGTCATTTACTTAAGGGAGAGCAACACTATTTAAGACTAATGACAGTTTATACTTCTGGACGATAATGCACTGTGCACAATCAATTGATATTTGAAACTAGTTGCAAGGAAGTGTCCTCATAAAGCTTCCTATATGGTTCAGAGCTGCAGGCTTCAAAGGGGTAAATTTGCCTTTTAAAGTTCTGTGTTAGAGCTTACAGTATATTTTTTCCCAAACTCCTGATATATAGTTGAGGTTTAAGAAAAACTGATAAAATAATCAGAGGCGGATTAATACTCTCACATAATAGGTTAAAACCAAGAATGTTTTCTTCACATAGAGGGAGTATTTATATCTATGTAATATTTAATATATTTATTTACCAATTTATGCCTCTCAATTTTCTTGAATTAAGCCCTTTGTAAAATGTCAAATTTGAACAAAATATCAAATATGTGCAAAATGCAATAGAGGCAGTGAGTTGCTGAATCTAGAATCATCTGGTAGATCACACTGAAGTACATGGTTGTATGAAAGAGAAATTTAAACAGGAAAATATAATATTACAAATTATTGGCATGCTCGGTCAGTTCTTTCTAAGGTGGATGTAGCCAAAAGTAAAAAAGCCACCTCTTTTTTGATCTAACAGATATTTTATGTACTGGCAAATGATAGTGATTATATCTGATCCTCTCTGGTCACATTCAGACTTCTACAAAGCTGCTGCACTCTCTTAGTGAGGATAAAGCAGTTGCTGTGATACCAACATAACTTCTGATCACTCAATTACCTGTTATTAGTATACCAGCTGCTCTTGCAAGATTTCAAGAAATGCCATTATAACTTAGAATAACGAGTTGTGAACTGTATGCCTATACTTCGAAACTGGCATGGAAAGAAGAAAATCAGAATCTTTAATTCTTGGACTGTGTATAGTTCTGTCCTATCCATTTTAAAAGAAAGCAGCTACGTATGAAAAATATCATAGTACTATCAAATAGCAATTTATTGCATAAAGCTACTGTAAATCTATGCAACATCATCTAAAAATATAAAAACTGAGTTGACAGAGAAGTTTAAAATGGAAACTTTAAAGAAGGCCTTTCCCAAAACATGAATGCTCTCATGTTTTCAACGGTGTGCAACCTTACCATCATACGTCACTGAAATAGTATGTGGTTTTGAGTACCACAATGTTACTAGATGAAAAGCTGTAGAAAATGTATTCATCCAATACATGCATTTTTTTGAAACTGTTATTACAATGATCCCATGCCAGATTGAAGACCTATTTCAGTTCTGAGATTCACACAAATCCTCTAAACCAATCCTGATACAGATTTACCTGTATACCCAAATGCAAACCCCCAAATTACCAAGTAGCCAGAACTCCATCAAACAGCTGATACAGAAACAAAGAAAGAACATTAATAGAGCATAGACATTTATGCAATTCCACTAACTTTTCCCCCTCTTCCTTCTCTTCTCTGCTCTGTCCCCTGATTACTAGTAGTCACAGAAACTAGTGACAATTCTAACACATAGCTGAGGAACTTATAAATAGCACCACTGTTCACTCTTTAAGCAGAGAGATAGATAGTAGATACACCAGCCTTTCATTTCCTGAAAGTGTTCTATTACTTAAAAGGCACTGTTTTATTAGGCTGGTGCCATAATGCTTTTATTAATATTTCTTTTGAAGATGCTCTGATCCTTTAAACTGACATACTTCAAGTACACATATGGTTAAGAAAAAAAAAATTAAAAAAATCAAACCTTACTTATCATATAGTCATAAATGATACATCACAGTTCTCTGACTGTTGTCTGGATAGGAGATAATTCCAATAACACAGTTAATACTGAATGGCAGCTAAGTGACTCTTTTCCATGTCTTAATTTTAATATGTGTAACCCTTAAATAATTTCCAGTCGTAGATCCTGCACATATTTACAGCTTCCAAACTGTTCCAAGCAAGGTTAAATACTTTTTGTATTTGTGCATGTACTTTATATTGTTATGTTTTATGGTACTGTAAATATTCCTGAGCCATGGATGACTATTTCACTATCTACCCATCTGGTTTCAAGACTGAAAATCTCTTTAGCCAATACTGGATGTTTCAAGCAGGATAAATCTGCTGTGATAGCCTCAAATGACCTGAAAAGTTTTTTTCAGTACTGAACTATGTAACTTAGACAGCCTTATGGAACTACTAAAGTTATGACATCATTCCTGGACTGCCCTGAAGGTATCAGAATTCCTGCAGTGCTGTGATTTCACTCTGGGCATATTTCCCAAACCAGAAGGGTCCCAGAACACAGCTTCTAATTATCTTCCTTAATTCCTACACTTGGGAAACTTTCATCTTGCCATATTTGGGGCATTATCATAAATTTACACCATTCCAGACCACTTAGCCATCAGAAAGTAACAGAAAGAGAAGAGAGTGTGTTCTCAGGAAATATTTTTCTCTGTAAAACATTATTTTGAGAGACTGATTCTTACAGTTTCAATAGTTATCACACGGACGTGTTCTATAAATGCTTATAATTCTAGAGAAATAAGTGTTGTTAAATAACTGAAGTTATTATTATTACAGAAGGAAAAAAGCCCAAACCCACAAGCAACTCCTGCATATGTGGGGTTTTTTGAAACTTTGAAAAAATGGAAACCCCTCAGGTCAACACAGCACTTTGAAACACGTTTCTTTGCACCAAGGAACTGCTTTCCCCTTGTGGTCACTCACCAATATTTATGAGGGAAGGTCACTTGGAATGCCACCAGCAGACGGAAAAACAGGACGAAAGGAGGGGTTTTCTGTCTTCACTGAGCTGGGTGATTCTGCCAAAGTGATAGTCGACATTGACATTACACAAGGGAAGGGTTGTCGTAGTCTCACAGTCCCAGCTCTGCTGCAGAAACAAAACAAAACAAAGCCAGAAATAAAAACATATGTGCATATTTTTCAAATAAATAATGCCAAAACATTAAAACTCTGATCTCTGGAATATAAATAAAGCTTTAATCTTGCCTTTGAAATAGCTATCTCAAACCTACTTTAAAAATAAGATTTAAAAAGACCCCTAAGAAATCGAATGTTCTTCCATAAAATTAATCAATCACTTTAAGGGTTTAGTGGAAAGAAATGGCCATAAACATCTTATGTGCTCAGCTGGTGGTAGAAGGCAGACAAAAATTACAATTCTGATAAAAATGTGGAAAAGCTGAGATTTGAAGTGAAGATTGCATGCAGAATACATGATAGGGAATGACAGGAAATTTTATAGGTGAATGTGGCTATAGCTGAACATGGCCTACGGAAAACTTAAGGGAAAATTGAAGGATTAATGAGAGATCCCTATTTATTTATTTCATTTTCTTAGCATCTGTGTGAATTATTACCTATATGTCTTATACGTCCTAAAAGAAAAAACTGTGATGAATAAATAAACAGCTCTAGAAATCTTCAATAGGGTCCTTTACCTTGCAGGGAATATTATCATTGGCTTTTGATACAATTTCTGCTGCAGGGAAAGACTTTCAAAGCTCAGAATGCTGAAGTATTGCCAGGCACTCAAAGACCCCCTGCTGTGCGCGTCAAACTAAGAAATCTCTCTGAACTTGTCGAATTAAAAGTCATCTCTCTCTCTCTGCAACCCCTGCATGAGCTGGGAAGCTCTGTCCTCATTTTTTTAGGTCTTCCACGATAAACAAATGGAGCCTGAAGCATCTTTATTCTTTTCAGGCACATAATTAAAATTCTTTTAAAAATGTAATTGAAGGCAATGAATTTCAAAAGCAGGTTCTAGTTAACAACAAGGCTAGAACAGTTTCAGTAGGCCATACTACTTTACCATTCAATTTTCTTTCAAAGGTAAAAGCGAAACAGCTTTTTATGATTCTCGGTGTATTTTTTTTTCTTTTTTTTTATTTTGTTTGTACATCGAGAGGTTGCAACAAACCTAAACATCTGAGCAGGATTTGTGCTTTCTGGAATGTCATAAGACTTAATTACTGAAAGAGCAAAGAGAAGTATACTATCAAAATATGAACAAAGCCGGAAGTATTCTTGGTTTCTCAAAATCATTATTTACATACCCCTTAAAAATTAAAGAATATACTTATTGAAGTATTTGTATTTTCTTGGCAACCCTCTTTCAGTCAGCCAAATACTTGTAAATATTCACAAGCTTGCAAATTTCTTAAAATCTGATAATGCATAGAATGCTAATTTTCTGTGATGACTATTGCTGTAAAACACTGTAATGATTGGTTACAATAGGCATTTTTGATGTTGCCAAGAAAAGAGCAAGTGCTGATATAATTACTGATTTCGAATGAATATAAAAGGAATGAAAAACTATCTCCTTGGATTTGAATCCCAGGGATTATCACGCAAAATTAAATTAAAGGTGGTAGGAGACAAGACATTGTTTCAGAAAGTCATGTCTAAGGTGACTATTCCTTGAGAGCTCAAAATCTAAACCAATTTTTTTTTAATATCTCTTTTAGGGTGACTTTCAGTACCCCTCTCTGTTGAAAGTAAAAAGCTTCAGTTTTCACCTTTTTTTTCCCATGCTGTGGTTTTAAAACTGGTACTTCTGGCTATAAATGACCATATGAAATGTATTTTTTCAGGGCTTCTCCCTAGAGAAACTAGAGATTGAGATGTTTTAAGGAAAGTTATTTACAATTCTTATAGCATTAAAAAAAAAAAAAAAAAGGTGTAGCAAGGCAGCACTACTCGGGGAACTTCTGGGTAGCACTCTGCCTCTGATAGTTATGACGCCTCTGAGAGACCTGAGACAACACAGCTAACAAAGCTGCTTTTCATCCTTGGAGGGGGAAGCACAGTATGTGTTCTGCGTGGGTCAACAACTGTTCTGATTGGTAGAGAGGGGGGAAAAAGGATCCAGTTAGCTCAACTGCAAAAGGCAATGACAAAGCAGATCTAGCAGGAGCAAACTAGGTCTTTGACTACACCTTCAAGTAATACCTCTTCAAGTCAGATGCTATTTCTTTTCTATGTTTTTGCTTTGTTTTGTTTTGTTTTGTTTCTAAGTAAAAGCTGGTGCAGCATAGTGCACCCATTCCAGAGGTCATACTGAACAGGCAATACAGAGAACAGTGCACCAAGGTTGACCCTCTCTATTTTCTGCAGTTGTCTCACATTACATCAGCAGGTTTGAAACACTCAGATGCCTACATGCCCTCACTTCACACACAGTACATGCAACATAACTTTCACAGATGCACAAAACATTATGCTCCCATTATGCTCCAAGCTGGACAAAATTCGTAACAAATAATGGTCATATCTTAGGTCCAGTTAGACACCATACTGGCAGGAGAGCAGCATGACCAAAGGCTACATCATATCTTTCCACCAGTGTGTTGTTTACATGGGCGCAGTCTATCCTTACAACCAACCAAAAGAATAAGGCAGTTCCTACTATGCCTTCTGTATCCTTGTATCCTTATTAGGAAAAAGTGAACTCTTTTTAGCCTTCCCTTCAGAAAACTAGGGAGATTTATGACAGTGTATTTATCATCTTTATTTTTAATTGTGTACAGTATCTTAATGTACCATGCAATCAACAGAAACCATGGGCGTAATCAACAAGAAAGGTAAATCAACGAAAACCATTAAATAAATCAAATGCAGACAAATTAGTATTTTCAAACTTCATTTCTGCTATAAAACTGAATTAATGAAAGCACTGTGATTACAAAAAGTAACTCATCTTTCACCACAATTTGTTCTGTAGAATGTGAAGGACATTGGCAAAACAAAAAAAAATCAAAACTGCAATAAAGAGACAGTATCTGATATTTTAAGAAAAAAACAGTGTGACCCAGCATAAGTATTTAATGTCTGTTTGCAGAATGAGTAAAGGCTTCTTTAAGTTCACTGAGCACTCACTGTAAAGTTTAGGGAAGATCAGTAGCTTAGAAAAAAGAGGCTACTGAAATATGAGTCACATTTATGAACAAAAGTGATCAAAGTCTACTTGGCTGCTAGAGTGTCTTCAGTTTATTCCACTGCAGTACACATATTACTTGATTGAAAGGTGTGTGAATGTAAGGCACCCAGGTCTATCTACTGTCACTGGGCCTGAAATTCTCATTTGTTATGTCTGACTTCCTTTATTGATTTCTTTTTCCTAAGCAGAAGCTGAAGTAATTTCTATAACATTTGGGAACACAAATGTTTACGATATTTACAATACAATAAATTTTAAATATAATAAATTCACATTAATTCCCTTTTCCCCTCCAAGTTAAAATTATTTTAACAGCTGTGATAAAGTCAAAATTATTCAAACTTTGTTCCCACTCATATAGTGCTACTATGACAGTGATGTTACACAGACACATTGTACATTCTTACATGTCTTGAAGATCTCAGACACCTTTGTCAGTGGAGAAAAAAAATTGCTTTTTACACCACTGCCCAATAAGAGGTTAATGCAAGTAATTTATTTCTTCAAGTGACGCTGCTTATAAACACCTACCTCCTATATGCCATAAAACTAGTATCTAACTTGGGTAGAAAATTAGGATGCCTATAGCAAAACGCTCCAAGACACAGTTTTGACCCAGCAGCTCAGTGTTCTGTAGACAGAACAGTTGGCAGATGTTGCCTTGATGATTTGGTATGAGCGCTATTTCAGAAGAGGGAGTAAGTGAATATAAACCCAATTATGTCTCCAATGAGAAGAGCAAAGTAGAATATTTCAGCTGTTCTCTCTCTTTTCCGAAATAGCTTGATTTCCGTTTCCTAAGACAATTTTCCAACCACTGTAAAAAGTTAGCACGCATCAGAATTTAAAGATTTTGGAGACTGGAATGTTCCTCTGTTTTATTCCTGTGTCTTGATTCTTTAGATTAATACAGATTTGTGGTTTCTTGACTGTAGTGTTAGATCATATATATTGTAATTACAACAAAATATGACTTTATATGATAGACTTAAAGAAAAGATTAAAACAGAACAGTGAATTCCTTAGTGAAATTTGCTATCAAATGACAAGCTTTACAGATTTAAATAAAAATAATAAAAAATATGAGCATAACCTTACAAACAGATTAAATCCCCCACATCAGTATTGATTTTAGGGTTCCATATGAGGTAGTAATCACAAAATAACTCAAAAAGATTTCAAGAAGTATTTTACTTTGCTTTTTCTACCCTCTGTGGATGTGGGCAATATGACGGCCTCCCCAAAAATCTTAAATATTAGAAATTATCTGAAGTCCTTGAAAACTTGAATTAGCATATATTTACATAATATATTAGCAGATGCTAATGAGGAAAATAGATAATCAATAAAATAGGCTCTAGATTAATTATTGTGCACTTCATCCAGGTATTAGGTTCAAGGTCTTACAAGCAAGTTTAGAGTAGGAAAGGGAAAATTACTTCTTTTCTGACAATTCTTTTTGTATATAAAATTGCAGTATTGAAAGTAACTATTAATGATATAAAGGAGAAGTTTGAGTGAAATCCTTTTGATGATTTTATAGAGGATCTATTAAGCAAGCATTTCTTCAGAAGGAGGTGCAAATTATAGAGTGAAGAAAGTCTGGTGCTCTTGTTGCCTCAAGAGCAAAGACAAAACTGATAACACTTGGCAGAAAAACCTGTGTCAAATTAACCCATTCCTATCACAACTTGATGTATTTAATGCTTTCTTTGGGTTAACATATCCAAACATACCTATATTCGTAGGGGTTAACATACGAATAACTCTTCCCTACCAGTTGTGTAGGAGCTCTGTGGCCCTCAATTCCTTCTACTCCCAAATTTATTTGTTCCATATTTTGCTAAAATCCACGTATTCTACAATACTAAGTCTCATTCTGTGCTGTTTCAGAAAGCTAACAGCTGTCAAACAGTTGAAGAGCTTTGACAACAACTAACACTTCTGTTCAACCAAAAGCACTCTGTATCACTTCAGTGACATGAATAGTACTTTTTGGTTAAAAAACCAGAGTAGCCTGACAGATAAGTCTCTCCTTCATTTGTCAGGAAGAAGGGAAGAAAATCTATGTTGCTAACAAATAATTTTCAGCTCTTAATAATTTTTCATGATAGGATTATTTATTATATTAAAATTGTCAGTTTGGTGGAATAGAAAACCTCCAAAAAGGGTAGAGAAAAACAGAGAGCATAGAGCAGCTGTACCTAAGAGATTGAGAATGGGGCAAGAACGGACCCACTTAATTTTACCTGCAGAATTTTCGAGTCTTTGTCTGAAAAAGGTCAAATTAACACCACCATACATCTGAGTCATACGTAGCTGAAATCTACCCTCTTTACATAAATGTTCTTTAAATGGTAAAAATCAATTTTAAGAGATTCGTGCACATCGAGTCTCTACACTGCTATTCATTCTCATATTCACAATACAGCAAAATGGTAAAACAACTTACAGAAGGAATTTACATATACAGCAAACATAGTTTTTTATTTGTCCTCTTTAAAATATATTAATAAGCAGTGCTGTTCTTAAAGTATGTTCATGATTGCAGTATCTTTTCCTCTGGATATATTCTGCTATTTTTGCACTCAAATTTGGAAGTTCTTTGAAACAAATTACTCTGGCAGCTTTGCCTTTATACAGTTAAGAGTAAGCCACCAATGACACAGAGCACATCTGTCAAATTCAGTGCTTAAGAAGAGAACAGGAAACCGACACGGCTATGACAGGCAAACACTTTATACCAGCAAGAACTTTATGTTAATTATTGCATACTCTTAGAATGCCTTGTTACATGCTCATGTAAATAGGACCACAATAAAAATGGTGAATTCTGAAATATCTTTGCAGACAGAATTAAGACTGGAGGAAATTATGGAGAAAACAGAACACGTTTTAAAATTATCGAATTTCATACTTCAATGCTAATGTTTTTACTGAAAAGTATGCTAGCATAAAGAATTACTATATGTGCTAAATTAAAGCACGTAATATTTTACATTTGAATTTAGAAATATGTGAATTTCTTAAGTTGCAATTAAGAAATAAAATGAATAGCTCATACAGCACTTTCAGGGATTTTTTTTTTAAAGAAGGTTGTTGTAATTTCTAATTTTACAGAAGTTAGACCTTAGTTCCTAAACATCAGTATTTTCACATATTACCTGAAGCTACACTGTTACTATTCTAATTTCTTGAAAACCAATGGTCATTAATGTAGCATGTGACAGATGTTTAGAAACTTCTTCCTAAAATAGTCCCAGAGAGTCAACAAAGAATAAAATTCATAGGTTCTAATCTTGAACTTGAATTAATAAATATACTTTGCTTTAAGGATTGGATGTTTAATACTTTAGATCTTTTAAACTCATCTACTAGATGCATAGAACATATATTGATAATATTATCTTAGGCTTCTTAAAATTTATTTCTTGTATCGCTTAGGATATTTCTCTTGTTCTAAAAGCAAGATGTTCATATTTGTGTGAATTTCTGGGTTTTAAATTGTACCCAGGAAAAAACCATAAAGTAGAACTATGTATCTGCTCATAAAAATGCTGTAAGCTCATTATGTTGTTTAGGGGCTCAGCTGATAGAACAGATTTTAATGTAAATAAACTGCTTAGTCACTGCTTAGTCACTAAGTACATTAGACAGACTGCAGTATGAGTGGATTAGTTACAAGCACAAGTTGAAACTGATCACAGATCACAGTAAACACATTTTCCTATTAGACTGTTTCCACAAAATAACTTGCTCAGGTTTACATATGCTTGAGATGCTCACTGGCGTTATTTTGGTATTCATTTTGTTTTCATTTCAGTTTGCCATTTTGTTTTAGGTATGCATATGCTCAATTTTATGGCAGCATATAATTTATTGACACATTATAACTGTAATATGCTTGTCATAACTTCATGTTATGTTCTATGTGATAATTGGAAAACAAACATCACACAGAGTGAGGCTTTTAGTCAAAACTTCCTTGTAAGGGTTGGAAAGAATTCTGTGATCTGTGATGAATGGAAGCATAGAAAGTGGATGTTCTATAGAGCCTTTTGGACTCAGTGTGCATTGCACAGGTAGTAGCTAGTGTGGGGACTAGCCTTGGTTGCAATTGTCATTCCTGAATTAGAGACACGTGAAAGATGGCACAAGGATAGAACACTAGGGATTATTAAAAGAACTTGATTTCAACACATGATGTTATATTTTTGAAGCACTCTGGGTGCTGCTTACACACAGAAGTCTGGATCAGTGGTAGTTTTGCATGAGCTCTATCAAGATTTTAAGTATTTATTTATTTATTTAACCGATACAAGTATCCGAGGACCTAGTTCAAGTACTGCAGTACTTGAATGCCACAATACAAGAAATAAATAATAAGTACATAGACCAATTTATGCTAGAACTCTAACATTCTGGGTTTTTTTCTTCATGTCTTGCATTCTAGCTACTAAATATCTGATATTCCTGTCTCCTCTTTCACAGCTGATGTTGGAATGTCTTTCTGTACAGTGTTGCAACAAGGAAGTTCTCCATAAAGCAGTAACAAATGTTTGGTTTTTTTGGAGAAAGAAAGAAATTGGAAAACAACACAACAAAAAGAGACTGCCAGATATATTAAAATTGTCAGTCTGGTGGAATAGAAAACCTCCAAAAAGGGTAGAGTGTCATATGTCAGGAAAATAAAAAAATTATCTAATCACTACAGTTCTGATTTTGAAGGTAGAAAAGTTCCATGTACCGAGACATACATCTATGTTAGCAATGTTTCCTTTTGCTGAAGTTTTAAAATAAAAAAGCACTTCCAAGAAAAAAATATCTTTATGATGTGTGTGCACATCACTAAAATATTTCAGTTCAGCAAATGCAGAGCTGAATCCAACTTTAATGAATACTAAGATTTTTGAGACAGTTTTACAGCATTGTATACTGTATCTGTGCTTAGACAGTTAAGGCTCAAAACACCACAATGTTTCAATCTGTCTCATATATATTTTGTTTTAATTTTTGCTTTTCCTAACAGCTTGAATATACATCACAGCCCTCAATCAAAAAAGAAATTGCCACAGTGTACTATTTCAACCTAATGGCTAGGTTATACATGAGCAAGGCAGTGTTAAGAACAAATTATAGAATAAAATGTTGAAAATACAAAAAAAGTCCGTATGATTTATTACACAGAGATGATTAAGTTCAATTCGATACATGCAGCTGAATTTCTCTGTAGCTCATTCATATGTACAACTCTATAATCAGAAAAATATTGAAAAATTTTTATTAACAGTCTTAATTTTATAGTTTCTTGAACTACTTTTTCTTTTTATATTTTACATAATAGCCATCAAAATGGATTTCTCATTTTAATAAAATAATATATGCATAGAAGCTTGATAATATTATGCCTTTCTTAATTCAATGAAAGGTGAGAAATGCTTACATATGTTGAATCACAACAATTTCAATCCAAAACAGAATGAAAACTCAGTATTTTGAAGACAATATAAATAGGATACAAACCAAGAATTATTCGCACAAACACTTTCAAGAATTCTTTTGAATAATTAGTGCACATAAGATAATTCAGATCCTTTAAATCATGCTGTAGATATTGATGATGAAATTAAGACAGATCTCTAAATTCCTCAGCCAGCTACACATCCAGCTTGATTACTATTTCTTGTATGGGAAAAAATCCCAAACCATATTTTCTACTGTATTCAGAAGATGAGAATTTTCAAGCTATTTCTTGGGTTTTATTTCGTAAATATGGTGCTGGATCACACACCTTTACTGCTCAATAGAGGTGCACAGAATCACTTTTTATGGCTTCATAGGGTGTTCAAAGAATAGAACTCACAGTTTATTCATTGTGATCAGCTGTGAGTTCTTCTCGCCAAGTACAAAACCATTTGTAACCATGTGTTACCACACAGGGTATCAAATTCTTTCCCTCTTGTTGATGAATGCAGATTGAAAGAATACACCAATCCATCTTTTCCTATAAATAGGAACTTAAGAAAGTGATCCATGAGATCTAGGCGAACTTTCATCTAATATTTTTCTATTATATGATTATCAAAATTATCAGGCAATTATTAAAAAATACTCTGTGTATCTAGCATCTGGTACACACCTCCTAAGGGCAACACATAGAGACATATATTTCAAATGCATGACATTCTCTTTCATACAAAGTCTTCCTGCAGTAATTTCGTATAATCTATCCCATCTGTCACAGTTTTCTCTGGATTTCTAACCTCTCCAATTTATTCTTCTTACTGTGTGGTTTACGAGTACTCATAGCTAGAGAGACAGCTGTGAGATTAGCATTGTAACCCATCTACAGAAACTCAGAAGCAGTTTCTTCTGAATTGTACAGCTGCACTGAAATGGAATCAATATGTGTGTACTTTTAAACTAACTTGCTTACTCATTAAGACAAATGCAGACAGAAATGAAACAGCTCTAATGACCTTTTCCTCAAATTTATATATATAAATAAATATAAAAATAATAAATTTTACTCTTTCAGTATTGTTATTTGAGGCATAATATTACCAAGCTTCTGACTGCAATTTATTATATGCATTCCTAAATATTATCACATAAGATTTCAAATTGGAAATACAAGTAAATTTCTAACAGCAAATTACGTTAATCACTAAATACATGATTAGATTTAAAACAATTTTGATGTAGAGAAAACGTGCAACATTGTTCTGAATAGCTTTCCAAGAACAAGGGATGAAGTTAAATTCCAGAAGTGACAAAGCATGGTATTACATGTGTTCTTCTGAGATGATATCAAGTTTCAAAGCCAGCACATTATCAAAAAAAATACAACGATGGCTTTTTTACAAGTAGGTGAGAAATGCTCCTTTGTAAGATAAATGTGAATTTCTAAGGGTAATCACAAAACAGATTTAACATCCAACTTACATATTTATACATGGATAAAAATATAAAAATTGCATGCATATGTATGCATGTAAAATGCCAATAATTCTTTTGAATACAACTGGGTATTCAACACTCCACACTGAGTGTTCTTGTCACAGTTTGTGATAAATACTATAGGGCCTGTGCATCTGTATTGTAGTCCTGCTGAACAGTTAAGGGACAGAGATGTCTCCTTTTTTCTTTATATTTAAAAGCAGTTGAAGCTTCCAAATCCCTTCTGGTTCCCCAGAAGTTTCCCTTGGAACTTTTTCCCACCAGAATATGGTTTACAAGACAAAATCTTTCACAGGAAATCATTATTTAGAGTAATTTCTTTTAATCCTGATTAGATGAGAACACAATCAAGGTGAAATACTTTGCAAAGAAACTGAACCAAATCAGTATGTCTGATTGGGTAAGAATTGGAGACTGAGGCAACAAAGGGAACTTTGTGGTTGATGTCTATTACAGGTCGTCAGGTAAAGATGATTATTGATGAAACCTTCTTGCTCCAGCTACAGGAGGCATTGGGCTCTAAGGCTCTCTTCCCGCTGGGGGACTTCAACCACCTCAAGATCTCCTGGAAATGTAGCACAGCTAGCTGTAGTGGCATGGAGAGCAGCCCTGCTGAGAAGGACTTCAGGATGCTGCTGGATGAAAATCTGGACATGAGCCAGCAATGTGCACTTCCACTTTCAGAAAGCCAGTCATATCCTGGGCTGCGTAAAAGAAGCATGACTAGCAGGTCAAGAGAGGTAATTCTGCCCCTCTACTCTGTCCTTGTGAGACATCACATGGAATGCTGCATCTAACTCTGAACTCCTCAGCATAAGAAAGACATGGACCTGTTGGAGCAGATCCAGAGGAAGACCACCAAAATGATCCGAGGGGAGAAGCACCTTTCCTAAGAGAGAGAGTTGTGGTTGTTCAGCATGGAGAAGAGAAGGCTCCCAGGAGAGCTTATAGCAGCCTTCCAGTATCTATAGGAGAGCTGGAGAGAGACTTTTTATAAGGGCTTGTAATGAGAGGACAAGGGTGAATGGCTTTGAACTGTAAAAGGGCAGATTTACAGTCTGTATTAGAAAGAAACTCTTTCCTGTGAGGGTGGTGAGGCACCAGAAGAAGTTGCCCAGAGAGGTGGTAGATGCCCATCCCTAGAAGTGTTAAAGGCCAGGTTGGATGGGACTTTAAGCAAGCAAATCTAGCTGAAGATGTCCCTCATTGCAGGGCGGTTGGACTAGATGACTTTTACAAGTCCCTTCCAACCCAAACTATTTCTATGATTCTATGATTTCATGAAGATTTTCAAGTTAGTTTTTATGGCCTCAGTCACTATCATAGGCTATTTCCAATTCAGATGCATTATACTCCCCGTAACTGAAATGCATCAGACAGACTGTGTTTGTCAGAACTTGTAAGCCTGGAAATTCTAGGCAAGGAGTCTGTTTGTTGGATATCTAGAAATTCACATGTGATATGGAGAGAGTCATCAGGCAATAATTAATTCATTACCTTTTCTAATACAAAGATTAGGGGTTTTTAAATGAAGTTAGGGGGTCACACACTCAAAACAATCAAAAATTTTATCACACAAAAAATTAGACTGTGAATAAATGAGGCCCATTGATAGGAAAATGGTTAGCAGTGGATTTGGAAGTGGATTCAGGCACCTAGTGGAAGTAGGCATGGAGCTATCAATATATACTCACCTGTTTCCATACTATTCCATAGGTATTCATAATTGATCAAACACCATATTGTGCAAGACAGAGCTTTGATCTGATCTCAGTACTCTAAGTTTTTCATGTGTTTATGCTGTACACCTCAGTTTTTCCTATAGCTTAACGGCAAAGATATATCAAGGGAGACATAGTCCTACTGCTATCCTGACAGAATGCAAGTACATTTTTTACCAAACCACTCTGTATTTTCATCATAGCTGTATTTTCAGATGTAGCATTTGAAACGTCAGATTTGGCCTAAACTGCATACTCGGAATTCAATTTTTCCATGACTTCTAAAATCAAATAATTCAGTGCGAAGTTTCCAATTGCAAGAGAGGACAGGGATATGGTGAAAATTATACATTAACAAGTCATATCTCATTATATCATCTCAGGCATTTAATTTTAAAGCAATCTGCCTCAATATATATTTTACAATATAAGACTTCATCAAGTATTAGGTCTAAAAGCTATGAGTGATTAGATTTGTTTAGCATTAAGAGGAACCTTATGATTTATTAATCCTTGTTACTTTTCCCTCTACCTAAATATATATTCATTATAAAAGAAAAGATCACATTTGATTTCAAACTACCAGACTAAGCTCAATCTTAAATTGGTATGTCACCTAAGGATACACAGTGTTAAAGACTAATTAAAAGCAGCAGAAAACTATATTCCAATGTTCTAGACCAACTGCAATTAATTCGGAAGTGTCTGTGTCAAATAAGCACAAATAATGATATGTGTGTTCCACAGAAATAAAAAAATAATTTTGATGAATATGCAGAGTGACAATAAACAACATATATCACATGTAATCAGTTTTGGCTCGATCAATACAGCATGTTCCCATTTCAAGGGATTTAAAACATTAAACATGCTTATTGCTTTTCATAAATGTTACTGTTTTCCTTAGGTCTTTTGAAAATAGTCACATGTACTACTTCAAATGAATAATTTTTAAGTTTTTAAAAAATACGTGTTAACTCTGAAAATTACAGAAATATCTAAATATTTAATTGATGAAATAAGTTCTTCAGTAATCATAAATGAATCAGAACAAGCACAACATCCCATTAAGAATTTACTTTTGTTATTTGGTATTTTTTATTTGGTATCATTATTGAACTTTCTCTTCCTGGAAAATGGTATCATGGGGCACTAACTCTTCACTTAATTTTTTTTCTTTTAAATCTTTTAAGTTTGCCTCTGATGTAAAGCTATTGATATCCATCCTAAAATCCTGTTGATAACCTATGTAGTACCTCATTAGGCCATACCATTTCTTGACTCCCAAGAAGAGCAACATAAAGAGGACATACTGTTGTACAGTGCCTCTCTGAATGAGACCTTTAGTGTGAAATAAAAAAAAAAAATATTTTTCAAACTTGGCAAGTATTTGAAGGCACTGGTATGAATGAAAACACAAATGTACAGCACCTTAAGGGATTGTGGATCAAAACCCTCTTAGGGTTTGCCCTGAAGTTCTATTACCAGCCATCTCTTTTAGTTGATCTTTTCAAATATTGGAAGAATTTTTTCAACCATCTAAAAAATCCTAACTTCAAAAGATCTGTAAAGACAATGTTATGTCTTCAAGTAATGAAAGAAATTTGAAATGGATTCATCTAACAAAATGGGTACTTTTTTATAACAGTTTATAAAAAAGTATATAACACATTCCTGGTGAGAACTCTCTTATAATCTTTGCTACGTACAAGCTTCATAAACATCAATTCTCACATTTATAGGGACAATGCCATCACAATATGTTTAGATGAAACTTATTTTTAGATAAAAGTGCTTTATAGCTAAAATAACATAAAAAATAATCCCCTTTACCTATAAATGTATATGTGGTTCTGAACAGTCTGAATAGCAGAGATCTAAATACAAAGAGTGAAAAAGAATTCAATAAAATTCAGAACAAGTTAGTTTCACAAGAAAGGAGGTGCCAGGGTGATTAACTTGTTTTGTTCATTTAGCACTGAGAATATATACAATAAAACCTTACTTGAAAATGTTTACTCAATCAAAACCATCATTAGACTGCAGTTCCTAGGCAGCATGCAGAGTAAACTAATCCATACACAGTCTGCAGGTGTTGATTGGACATCTCAGTTTAAAATGGAAATAACACAAATATTCTTACATCAAACTGTCCCCTTTATACCCTAGGACTAATGAATTCCAGAGAGACATAGAAACACAGAAAATTTAAGATTCATTGAAAAATACAGGCTGAAAAGCAAAGAAATGGAAAAAAAAATAGGCAATACCAGAGCTATAAATTTTGGGTTTTGTCTCAGGCTGCAACAATGAAGTTTCACAAGCTATTTGCTGTAAGTACAAATTTAAACTAGGTTTTACAGAACACTGTTTCAAAATAAATTTCTCAGGTTTACTGCTCCAGCTATAAGCTCAATATTCCTTAATGCTGGACAAATCCATCGACATTGCTTGCAGAAACTTTTCATAACATAGAAATCAAAACCATATTTTGTTTGGTGAATGAAGGAATATTATTAATGACCAAACTCATTTGATCCTTATCAAAGTGCAACACTGAGAACAGAATATTTCTCTCTATCTTTGACAAGATAAGCTCAATCTGCATAGAGGTGGGTTTCTTCCTATGTTGCTAGTATTATTGCTGTGCCAAGTCCCGCTCTTTGATCACAACAACCCCATGCAGCACTACAGGCTGAGGGGAGAGTGGCTGGAAAGCGATCCAGAGGAAAAGGATCTGGGGGTGCTGGTTGACAGTGGCTGAACACGAGCCAGCAGTGTGTCCAAGTGGCCAAGAGGGCCAATGGCACCCTTGTATCTGACTTGTATCAGAAAAAGTGTGGCCTGAAGGACCAGGGCAGTGATTCTTCCCCTGTGCTCATCACTGTGAGGCCACACTTTAAGTGCTGTGTCCAGTTCTGGGCCCCTCAGTTCAGGAAGGACACTGAGGTGCTGGAGCGAGTCCAGAGAAGGGAAATGAAGCTGTTGAAGGGGCTGGAGCACAAGTCTTACGACGAGCAGCTGAGGGAGCTGGGGTTGTTTAGCCTGGAGAAAAGGAGGCTTGGGAGAGACCTTATCACTCTCTACAATTACGTGAAGGGAGGTTATCGTGATGTGGGTGTCAGTCTCTTCTATCAGGTAACAAGTGACAGAATGAGAGGAAACGGTCTCCATCAGTAGAGGCGTTTGCATCAGCAGAAGTTTAGAATGGATAGAAGGAAAAATATCTTCACTGAAAGGGCAGTTAAGCATCGGAACAAGCTGTCCAGGGAAGTGATAGAATCACCATTCCTGGAAGTGTTCAGAAAAACCGTAGATTTGGAAACCTGATTTAATGGTGAAGATGGCAGTACTGGGTTAATTTTGGATTTGATGATATCAAAGGTCTTTTTCAACCTAAATGGTTCTACGATTCTATGTAGCTGTCAGGAGAAAATTTCATACTATTTTGATCTGACATTTTTCTCTGGTTCAAAATGAAGCACTTTGTTTTAAAAAACACCTTAAAGATTCCTGCCCATTGACATTCCTTAGAGACTGAAAGTTAAGGCACATGTTTTTGAAATATTGATCATAGTTCTATACATTTATCGTTCCATTTGCTAATTGTTTAATAGATCACTATGTTTCTTAGTTTAACAACCAAGTGGGTTAAAGAGTGTCAGAAAGTTAGGGACAAAAAAGTCCTATTGTAACCTTTATTTCTGACAATTTTCAAACAGTAACTATTCTGAACATTTGAAATTATTCCTATAAACATGCTTTACAAACACAGTGAAGAACTAAAAAAGAACAGTAACCCTTCTAAAACACCTTAAAATCTCAAAAATCTAAACCAGGTTCCTATTCCTGAAAATGTGTGAATGTGATTATTGTTAGCTCATGAAACTAAGAGGAAACCACTGTGAGCCCAGAAATCTGTAGTTAAAGTTCTCATCCTTTTTTTAGGATACAGAAAGTCAAATCCTAGCTTTGTGGGCAGAATAGTAATGTCTTTTCTCCAATTCAATGAAGAAACTGAAAGTCAAGTATGTTTTGCATTAAGTAGTTTTTAGGTGCAGTCAGGATATTTCATGTGAAAGGCAATGCCCCCAGTGAACATGAAAGGTTTTCTAAGTTTTAATCTGATTACTTCTCAGTCTTAATCTTTATGCTTCTGTATCTTCATCTCTAATAACCCCAAGAAATGTACTTAGTTTGTCTTTTCTATTCCAAATGAGACATATATCTGGCATTTTAGTACTGATTTATGTATCATGAAAATTTGCATATTTTTGCTGTTCTATAATATTGGGACAATATTTGTATAACATCTGTAGCTACTGGACAGTTTTTCAATTTTCTTCTTTGGATATGACAGAATCTAATTTTCAAGTGTAGGCTGTGCCATGACTAACAATGTCTTTTAACATTTTACCATTACAGCATTACTATTACTGTAATGAATACTTAAGAAATGAAAACTTTTCTTCTTTACTATCTGAATGGTAGGGCTTTGCCCTTTTAGACATTTTGTCTCCACTTCTGGGTCCATGTTGCTGTGTCACCTGTCACAGCGGTATCTGAAAATTTTCCTGGTACAGTAGAACTCAAGGTTTTATTCTATTTTTCACACATATTTCTCACATGAACACAAAAAAGACTGAATTAAGACTTGAGTCAGTTTGTCCAAATTTCTATATCTGACAGTGGATATTAATTGATGCATATAGAAGTATTTATACAGTCATTCTTCCCTGGTATGCCTTTTAAGCTTCTGCCAATCCCTAGCACATAAAGTCCTGAGAGAGATATTAGACTAATCCCTTTTTAAACTCATCTATGGTTCTGGCCTCCATGACATCATCTGGCAATGTGTGAAAATTTAATTATGTCATAACATTTTAACCAGAGATGCTATTTCTTTGGCTTAAAATTTCATTAGTTTCATTACCTGTCTATCCCCTTTGAAAAAATGCATACAAAGAATTTCAGAGTGTGGATTTGTTTAATAAAAAGGTACACTCATGTTGTGCATGGCATAACACTAATCTCATACATCACTCTGTCCTTTTCCTCTTCTAACCTTACCCTTGCATGCTTATGGTCATGGATAACCTATGGCATGAAAATCTAAAAAAAAAAAAAAAAAATTTCAACAGAATTAGAAATTATTAGAAGTGGTCTCACAACTGTACAGAAATCAGAAAGAACAAAGACGAGGAAGTAAATCAGTCATGTCTGTGCTGGAGATGAACAGCACTGCCACCACTCTGAGGCTTTACTCTGAATAGGACTAAGTGTGTGTATTCCTGAAAAGGGGAAAAAAGCACTAACATTACACCCCTGATGACCAATACAAACTCATTCCCACTGCTATGCCAGCTATGACAGTAAAAGTGGCTAATGAACCAATCTTCATTTCTTCGATATAATCTTTGTAACTGTTCTTTAACATACAGAGATACAATAACTGTGCAGGCTCCCAAAAGAGTCACAGAATAAGCAACACTATGTAGTGTACACAGGTATGAAAATGTGTTTCCTTGTTGTGTGAAACACTAAGCAAAGAAAATGAAAACTGTAAATGCTAACTTGCTAACACAACAAATTGGTATAAAATCACTCTCTGGACTCTAAAAGAAGCCTAGAATTAAACTGAGTAGTCAAAGAAATTTGGATGAGAACTTCTCCAGAAAAGAGCATCCCTGCACTTTTGGAGAAGCCTAATTAAAATGAGCACAGATAGCAAGTCCTGTCTGTTTACAGTTGTCTGTAGTCATCTACAGAATCTCTACTTAGAAGGCAGGCTCTAACATGTCTCATGTCTCACAAAGCCATTTCTCATTTAATTTTGTATCTTTTGCTTTCATCTCAGTACTTGATGCATAAAACGTAGAGAAATTGTCCAGTGCTGCACTATACTTCTAAGGGAGAAGCGTTTCCTGCTGATATATTCTGATTCTCACAAGGAGCACACAGTGATCATCGTGCCTCATAGTCTGCCACTACAGGGAATTGTCTAGCTCCACCAGCTTTGAAGCTGCCCATGAAACAGCTGTAAGTTTTTGTTGGATAGCTCCTCAACTTCCTTTTCACCACACTTAAAAAAGCTGGCTCTCTCAGCCTCACTTCCCGAGTCATCTCTAGGCTCCTCACCTGTCTTATGGATTGCATGAAACGGCTGAGATCTCTTTTTTCACTTCTTTTGTGACAAATATGATGCCCTAAGCCTAAAGCTGACAACACTGATATTTTAAAATTTTGCATGGAATGCAGCTTTAAGATGCAGATGGGATGTCTATGAAACCCTACCTTAAAACTGGCCCCTTGGAGATCCTTCCAAGAATCAAAAATAACTTCAAATCGGAGGCAAAATTACCATCTTCTTGTATCACCACTGCTTTCTTTATAAGGAATCTTTCCCTAACCACTTCTGAAAAAGAACAGTAATGCCCTGGAAGTACCATTGCAATTTCTTTGTTACTACTCACTCAAAGTATTAAAGTCAGACATTTTTCATCATTTCATTAATTGCCATTGATTTAGCTTTTCTTCCTCTTGACCTTCTAATTCTCTTTATGCTGCCCTGTATCTACCTCCTTCCCTCTCATTTCACCATTTTTGACAAAGTTCTCTCCCTCTTAATTCAGCAACATTTCCTCCACTTAAAATGCATGAATCTCTAAATCCCACAAAAACAGTAAGCAAAAATTATGAACTGATTGCCTCCTTTCCCACAAATCTTTAGTTAAAATTTCAGAACAAATGAATCTTGTACAATAATGTGGTAGTTCTGGTTTGAGGTGCTGGCAAGTCTTAACAGTGAGCAACAACAGATTTCTTTTTTTGGTTTTATTTAGAGGACAGACTTCTTGTAACATCTCTTCTCTCCCAGACATCCAAGAACGCTTATGTAGAGCTTTATCGAATGAGAAACACATTTGTTTCAGTTTGGATAATCTCAAGCTAAATTATTCAGTCTACATTCCATTGCTGTTCTGATATTAATAATTTTTAAGTTAATTAAATCTAATATGCAAAATCAACACATGCAGGTTACATATCCACTAATTTTTACATCTTTTACCATGTGAAATTCTATTTTAGAATAAATTAGCTTGAAGGTCTGTGTATATTTTCATTTAGTGACTGCTTTAGCATTTTACTTTTAAAATAATTTAACATAAAGAATCAAAACATGAAGAAGACAGCTTTAGAATTGTTAACGTTAGGACCATGACAGGTTTTGTTCTGATGTTGAGATTGCAGGTATAACCTTTTGAAAATGAAATTGGGATTCTTTTTTTTTTAATTGAACTGACAAGAGTTAAGAAGAGTTAGTCATGGAATATGAACTTACAACATAAAGGGGCTTGCACCCAGCTCAGAAAAAATTTTCAATTTTTACCTAGCATTAGTTCTTACAGACAAACTACAGAAAAATGGAAAGTATAAAATCTATGCATAATTTTATTAAAGTTATTTTTAAGTTTCAATCTGAGAAAAAATATATTCTTTTATCTGCTTATTTTTATCAGGAACATTGGTTTCCGGATCATCCTTTTCAACCAAGAGTATAAGAGAGGGCAGGCTGCTCAGACCCACTAACAATTCTGTGTTTTGTGTTTAGTAGAAAGTGTGAGTTTGGGACAGATTTGACAATGATTCTGCTCATACTTTTTCCACTCACATACACCTCCTCTTTTACTCTCTCCTAGGGGTAATTTCAAACCTTTCTCAAGAGATATTATTTCTGCTTTGTATTACATGTGTACTTATGCATGCTAAGTGTGCTGAACCTAAGGTAGATAAAAAAGGCAGATGGTAGTCTTTTAAAATATTTTAAATATTTAAATTTAAATTATATCTGTTTTGCAAAAGAAGATCTGCAGAAACAGACAATATTTGTTATGCTTGTCTTTTTTCTTCAAGCCCCACACATATGTATACATTCAAATCAACATTTACAATCTTTATTTTCAAAATAAAAATATAGAATATCTTTCTTGGGTTTTGTTAAAGAATTTTGACTTACGTTTCTGGACTTGTTATACTAAATTCATGTATGTTGAATAATACATAGGAAGCAATTCTGTTCCTTGGCGAAAAATTTTAAGAATTAAGTTGTTCAAATAGTTTCAATTCCAAAAATCCTAGCATAATTACAAATTTTTCCTAACATCTTGTCCCGTGTTATTTCCTTTTTATCGGCATAGTGTGAAAATTTAATAGTTTAATTATTTTTTTCATCCACAAAATCCAAGATCTTTCTGTTTTTAAAGATAAAAGATTAAATTCCCCTAAATTCCCTTACTATTTGGCCAAAATCTCTGCCCATCTTACCAAACGTAACAAGAATATTCACCATATCATGCTGTGCATCAACACATTGTTTCAAGACTTTTGAAAACACTGCTTTACTTAACCAGTGTGTCAAATTATTGTGTCCTTTTAAAAGCACTTTATTTGTTGCACTAAAATATTTTACACTAGGACTACAGATTCTAAAATTTGTTGAAAAATACCCTCGTAATGAGGACTAGATAGAAAGTAGCTGTGCAATTTAAAACTATTTGTCTCTTAAGATTTACAAACATTCCTTAAGGGAAAAAAAAGTAGAAAAAATACAGGATCATCAAAAGATCTTATAGGTTTGATACAGGTAAGTCTGAAAACTTATCAGAAATTCATGGAATAAGCCTTCAAAATACAACCTTCAACTTGGGAAATCCCTGAACTGTGGACTGCCACATGCCAGAAAGTTTCATTTTATGCTTGATCTGTTCTTATTTTTCCTAGGCATTTTTGACTGGCCACTATTAGAGACAGTGTATCAGACTAGGAGGTGCTTCGATCAAACTGAATACAACCATTCTTTTCTCTTGTGTAAAAAAACATTTTGAGAAGATTGAGATAAGAAAAAAAAAAACAAACTTCATTTTGCATATATTAAACCCCCATCAATTTACATTAAGTATTACTAAAATAAAATTATATACCCTAATTTCCTACTAACTGTTGCTTCAGTAAACAGCGGAAGTATTTAAATGTGAGGCTTACTGTTCCATTTCCTGTGATGTCAACAGAAATTTCATGTATTACCAAGGGTCAGGAGTAGGGGGTACCAGTCACATCATAACAATAAGCTATTTGTTGATATTTTACAACTAGGAGTAAATCCTTAAGTGAACAGTACTGCCTTACTGTGACTGATGATAGACTGCACTTCAAAAATCAACTAGGCAAACAAAGCTTTTCAAGACAGAGTTAAAATTATTAGTGTCTTAAAAGTTTTTCTTCCTGAGCCATATTTAGCCCTTTGGTTTTTGAAGTAGTAAGTGGATGGCAGTAAATTTTAGGAAGGTGTCACTTCATTGCTAACTCTCTTAACCCCTTTTTCCCTCTCCCCAGACAGATACATTTGTAAGGACAGGGTTAACTCCTAACAAATTTTCTAGCATTTAATGTGTGGTTTCAAGGTGTGAAATGGCTTCACTTGAAAATGAAATGTAATATGTGTACATTTTAAAATCTATACTGACTGATAAAAAGAATCAAATGCAGTTGTCTTCTCCCAACTGGAAAGCACTACATTACAGTTTTATCTATTTGCTACCTTTCAACTGCAGTTCTCAATTTTTAAAGCACTGTCTAAAATCTAATGACACATCATAGTAAAAAAACCACAGGATATGTAGACTGACTTATCAGATCAGTTTGCTATTTTCAAGTCTGCTACTAGTATATCTGATGTGTTAACGGATGGGAAGAGGAAACAAAAATATAGCCCATTCTTGCTTGCCATTTTTAAGTGACTTTAAAAACCTGTGTAAGCTAGCTTAGCTGCCAGGGAAAGTATCAATTTTCTTCCTTTGAACATCTACTAATCTTCCAGTCAGGAAGTATTTTCCAAATCACCAATGACTTCTTTCCATTTTAGCTGTAAGTGTTAGCAATATCTGAGAAAGAAGATTTTTTTTTTCCATTGTTTTTTTAAAAGCATATAGATAGTTAATAATTTCGGTTTTGGGAAGGGGGCACACAGAAGGCTGGAAGCTCTGAGAACAGACTGAAAAACAAAGCATTCCTTAAACCATCCAACTGCTCTCTAGCTATTATAAATTTTCTCAGACTGGCCACTTACACATCACTTTAAGAAAACTGTGCAGTTGTCCTACTTAATCCTACTGATCTAGAAATGTCAAATGTGGGAAAACAATAGACTGCATTCATGAATGCAACATTTCAGGCATGACCCGTCTATGGTGTTCTTCCATGCTCCCACTGGCAGGAAAATGTTCCCGATAGTAGTCCATTTCCCCACTGTAGGAGAAGAAAAGTTGGTATGCATCACATACTCCTCATGATTCCTAACAAAAAACAGTCATGCCAGAAGAATTCCCTGATACTGTTTCAGCAATATCAGCTATAGAGCTTGCTTTGTGAGAACTAATTTTATGAAGCTATTCCAAATACCTGTTTGGTAAGTTAGTTTCTTATACTACCACCAGTAGTACAGTTGCATTTACATGGACAAAGAACCCAAATTGAAGCAGTTAACACCCTAAGAAATTATGTAAATCCTTCTTCAAAAACTAACAATGAAGTTTTCATTAGGTCACCTACCAAGGCTGAATACTTGAGTTCAATACTTGAATTCTGAATCTTCCACACAAGAAATTGGGACAAAGGAGTCTTCTAACAGTAACAAAGAAACCTTTTATTAAGCTTGAAGATGGGACTGCAGTGTCTACTTTCTTAGTAAGTTAACAGAGGGTTAATAAAACCATGCTGTCACCTATTAAAACTGCAGAACAGTCTCAGCTTGATGTTGCAATTTTTAAATTTCAGCCCTCTCACCCTCATACCTTTATTTGGAAATCTAATTTGTTTTATGTGTTAGAAGCCTTGCTAACACAAATCGTCCAATGAAGTGAAATGCAGCCATAAATTTATTCTCAACAACAGGATCTTCAGCTTGCTTTTTGGCAGAAAAATAGAAACTACAAAGGAGAAAGATCCAGGTTTTCAAATTGCTAAAAATATTTTAACTACTGTCTTTGTCTTTAAACGAAAAATGCTCATGCTTAATTCTGAAAGTCACACCTGTACAGCATTTTCTCCATATTGCTTTGCAATATTAGAGCTATTTATAATATGAAGGCTTAAAGAATTACTACTGATCATGTGGCATGATACAAATCATACAAAAAGGCCTCTAAAAATGTTATTATATTTAGTATTATCATAAAGCCAAGAAAGAGTTCCCCAAGGAAGGGGAGACTGAAGGTGATGCCACAGAAAGATAAGGTTAGACAGAAATATAAATCAAGTGTTTGAAATATAAATCAATCAGTAACACTTAAAAAAATATAATGAAAACCTTTAAATTATGATAAAATAAAGGTAGGTGAGAATAGCAAAATTGGTCTTAACATGGCAATAATATTTAACAAAGAAAGTACAGAGGTACCAGGTAATGTAGAAAAAAATCCCAAGAACTCTATGTTATATAATACTAATGTAAAACAGAATTGGATTGCTCAGTTTTATAATGCCTAATACTACCTTACTACAATGACAGTCATTATGTGTAAGAAATACTGTGCTACTAAAATACAATTACATAATTATAAAGAAAAAGATCTTGTAAAACACATATTTTTGTATCATTAGATACTATAAAGTGCAGACAACCCTGTAATTTTCATTTGTATCAATATTATAATACTAGAAAAATAAATTTGGCAGCATACTGGGAAGTGCTGGTATCTCCTAGCACAGTATGTTTCAGGCTTGCATACATGCTGCAACAGTGGTGAATACTTACATTCTAAGTACAAAGTGCTCTGCATGTGTAAAATTCCCAGCAAACACACAGAGGAACACTACAGTGAATGTGCAGAGATCTACCATGCTGAGAATATGTTAAGACCTCCGTGCTATCAACCAGAGCTGGCTGACAAGAACTGTATGTGTAGCAAACATGGTCAAATATGAATAATTTGGATGTACTTTTAACCAACTGCAAATATTCAACATTCTGAGCATTTGAACCATACAGTATTGTTAGCAACTTGTGTCTGCTATACAGCAACACACTGCTATAGGTTTGAATTTTTACGTGTGAGTAGGCCTGCTAAGTCCCACTGAGTTACTTCTAGGAATTATGCTTAAAAAATTAAAAATGGAACACACATCCATGTGATTTGCTGAATCAATCATGACGCTACGGGCAAATTTTATACTGTGTGCTGGACTCTTGTCACTTCTACAGTCAACACATCTATCTATCTGTTGGTTCAAACTGATGTTCTTAAAATTCTAATTTCTACAGGAACTTAAATTGTACCAATACAAAGTACTTTTCCTGAAATTCAATCTAGAAATCCATGAATGCTATACAAGTCTTTCTCAGAGAGATATTTATTCAGCTACCATGTAAGGAATTGAATGCCTCTTTTAACTTAGCAAAAGATTAGCAATTAATTTCTTTTCTCATGTGAAAAGATTTGAATAAGTTCTTGCATTCCACAGAAAGACCGGTTACAAAAAGGAAATCAAACTAATATGCCTTAGAAGGACAAAACACAAACTCAAAGGAAAGTAGAAAAACGTTTACGAAATTGTAAATTATTAACAAATACTGTGACTTTGCTTGCTTAATTCGTATTTTGACATTCTTTGTTTTAATAAATCAGCCTTCAACTAAAATAGTCTGAGATATTTCAGAGGGTGAGAAAACTGTTCAAATCAAAATTCACTGCTTTTCCAACCTTAAAATTCAGTTTTTGATGACTAATGGCTAACAAACATCACTGCAGTCAGAGGAGGTTAAAGATTTTAAAAAACTGTACTCTCGTGGTTTTAATCTACTATTAGCTTTAGAAGTTATTATACGATTTCTGAAAATTCAAATATCTATTTTATGGTAGTCAATGCTTTGCATTAGGTAGAATACTGTCAATAGATTTATCTGTCTTAAAATGCAAGGAATATCTTAAAGCTCACAATCCTGCAAAGACATAAACATACAACATATACCCAAGACATATATTGGAATGCATAGGACTGCTGACATCCTAAAATTCTGCATGGACTTAAGTAGTTGCTAGAAGAGTGGTTTGCACTTTCAAATCCTTAATTTCTTCCATGTAAATTCCAATTTAGAGAGAAGTGTTTGTGAACTGAACCAATTTTACCTTATTCTTGGGAAAAAACCCCAAACCCTATCAATCATAACAAGCAAAAGGCAAGCCTGGGATTGGAAATTTAAAAATAAAAAATAAAAGATCACTAATCAGCCTTAAAAAAAGAAACAAAGTAAAGGAATGAAAAATGTCTTAATCAGGATGGCAGTTGAAAAAAAAAAACAAAAAAGCCCCCAAACCCCATATACCTAGCAAGAAAACCTTGCTCTTTAGCAAAATCTCATTATTTGGCAGATTTTTGCTCTTCAAGTACTGACATTTGATAGAAGATAAATTTAGGCAATTTTTGTTATGTTAATCTTTGCCCACTTAAAACTGTATTTCTAGCAATATGTGCTAAAGTAGTACAGTGATAAAAGTAAAAGTGACCATACAAAATAGATTCTTGCTTATAAGCAAAAAAGGCACAAAAGTTTCAGAGCCATTATTTTGCTAATGGTCTCTAATTAGAGACACCATCTCAGTAGTTTCAACGAATTTTCTTCTTCCCAAGTATCTCTTTCAAGTTTTACCAAGTAATTGCAATGTTTTACATAGGACTCCTTCAAGGAAATTGAGAAGCTTGAAGTCTTTACCCAGGTACTCATATAATTTTGCCAATAAATAGTGGCTTTAAGATTTACAAGCAAGATAGGTATTACATATACAGCACACCTGCATATCTTATAAATTTTAATTCTTCTGTTATTTTTGGGAAATTAAATATATTTTCAAACTGAATGCTATCTGGGTACATCCAGAAAGTGAACACAGTCTTAAGGTGCCAATGAACATTCCTGACTTCTAATGTAAAGGAATGGTTAGTGGGCTGATGTTACAGAGAGAAGAACATGCATTTAATACTGTCAAGTCATTTGTGACTCTGGTAAAGAATTTTAATTTTAAATACTGAAAATCTGATCTCCATTGGGCTGGAAGAGTGTGATAGTATGCATTCCTTCTAGAAATCTTTTCCTTATGTGAAGTACAGAGTAACAGTTCCTGCACAATGCCAAAGTGACTTTATAGGGCATTTGGTGGAAAACATCAAAGAAAGTAGCATATCACTGTGCATATCACTTGTTTGAACATGATGTCTACATAGTTCTTAGGTTTATTAAAAAAATTGCTTTAAGTAATTCCTTCCGACATCCGCAGATACTTTCAATCTTTAATCAAGTCTCTTTCCAACTGACACAATTCGACTATCAATCACTCAGATATGTTATACAGAAATGTACACATGTACGAGGCAAACCATTCCAGATGCTACATAACCTAGCTTTGAAAGTGTGTATAAATTCTAATGGTCCAAACAAGCATCTCATATCTGGGAAAAAATTAACAAGCTTCATGTTATATCAAGGCTTTTGACTTTATTCCAGTGGGCTGGTTTTAACCCCAGCAGGGAGACTGAACTACAAATAAACCACTCCCCTTCCTCCACCCCTCTGGGTAAGGAAGGGACGATAAATGAGGGATTATGAGTTGAAATAACAATTTACTAAAAGAGCAATAACAACAGCAGTATTAATAGCAAAAGTATACAAAAGAGAAAGTCTTTCATGGGCACCTGGCATTTCCTGCTGAAACCATGCCCCCAGTGATGCTGTGTTATGGAATAAACACTGTGGTCACACCCACACAATGCTAAAAACTTCCACCCTCTGTCTCTGGAACCAGATCATCCAGAATAACTCAACTTCTGAAGGCTATTCCAATAGACAGAGTAACTCATGAGGCACTTACAGAACCTTAGTAATGTAGGACTTACAGTTTTAGAATCACAAAAACGATGTAAATTTAATCTTCTGCTCATGCTGTGTTACAAACTGATCCCATACTTAAGAAAAACCCGACAAAACCATAAGAAACTAGAAAAGTGAATAACAGAAGAAATATCCTTTATCCTAAAGAGAAACTATTAATTTGCAAGTGGTCTGAATTCACTTTTTCACACGACATGCACATTCAGTGAAATGAACGGAACATTGCCAAACCTATTCCACCTAGCAATTAAATTGTCCTATTTAAACACTTTATTCTATTACACTGTTTTCTCAAAAAAAAAAANAGACTCTATCAACAGTGTAGCTTACAATGGCAAATTCAGACCACATCAATATCTCTGATCTGCTGACGAATACTTTCAGTCAGTTTATTTCCTAATCAGTCCATTACAGAACTACTTATGGATTCACTCGTGTAAAAGAGACAGAATCTGTGTTCTGGTTGGAAGTCTGAAAGTTTAATATTGCTAATTTTACTACATGGTTCATCTTTTCATTGTCATAGTTAATCTAGATCTCTTTTCTGTAAAGAAAAAACACAACAGGCCAGATATCACTAAAAATACAACTCTTAATAAAAAAAATCCAGCTTAAAAAGGCACATACACAAATAGATAAGTATTTCTCTGAAATTGGGACTTTCAATTCCACTTCTAAAGTACAAAAAACTAAAAGAAACTTAATGTGGAATATTCATGGAACTTTTAATGGTAGGGAAGTCTGTGATGAAAAATACTGACACAGATGAAACTACCACTGCTTTGTGAACAAAGATATTAGTTCATTGTGGATGTTTGGCATTGTTATGGTGATAGGAGTGTTTCATGAGGCAAAAAGAGAACTTATATTGCACGCTACTAATTAAGAATGAAAGTACAGACATAGTCATTTCTATTAAGGATTAAATGGGTAAACTTTTAAAGCTCCTAAAAGAATAAGGTTTTTGTGTACAGGATAGGCAGAAGAAGGTAGGCAGAAATAAACAGCATACATATTGTTTTTGCAAACAATACAATGGATTATATTTCATGTCTTCTCAGTTCTGACATACATCTTTTATTTATAGCATAGCTGATAAAAAAAAATTGCAGGGATATTCAATGTGATTTGAATTTTGAGACCTTAGAACAAGACATTTAGTAAGGATCCATCTCACAAAAATGAATAACAGGACTCTATTCTAGACCAACACTATACTAAGCTTGCATTAGTTCTATTAGCTATCTGAAGAAATGTTTGAGAGGTAGTAGCCAAAGGCACCACAATGAAAGGAGAGAATACACAAGAAATTCCTGCTACTGTTTCATCTTGGTCTGAGATATAGAGTATTTTCTTCTCTTCTTTTTATTTTTTCCTCTGGTGAAAGGAATGTAAGAGTCTATATATTTAGCCTTTTGGAGGAAATTGCAAAATTAAAAATTTGTTATTATAAAGCATCGCTGTATTTAAACCTGAGTACTCCTGATATATATAAGGTTAAAGTTTCATACTCCAGGCCAAACGGACCAAGTTGATGTTTGTAAGCACTCAGTACATGTTCCTCATGAAATTTATTGGCCCTGATCAAATTCTGTAACTCCATACATGAAGAGATACCCCTGCAGCATCAACTCTACTTCCAGATGTAAAGTGGGAGTAAAGTATCCCTGGGAGATCTCTGCACTCTTTTAGAAAAGAGAAAACTGATTAAGGCAAGCAATCAGCAGATGCACTCCCATCAGCTTCATTTAGCAATATCTTTCACTGTTACTTAGCCAGCAAAACTTCCAACTCTAATTCTTAGGGCAACTTTAGGGTAGGAAAGTTCCTAACTGCATTGCTGCATTGCAACTGTGCTATCAAGGATCTGCCAAAAGAACACAAAAGAAGGCTGCCTTGCATAAACAGCTGTAAGGGTTTGGGTTAAGTACCATGTATAGTACAACATTTAGGTTCTTCAGTTTCTTTAAATATATTGTATTAATAAAATATATACATAGCAAAAGTATTAAAAAATGAGAAAATTCACTATATAACTGTCCTTCTTAGAAAGTGGGGTGAAACATATAAGTTTATAATAGAAAATTGTTCAAAGATCTGAAATAAATTAGTAAGTTTGGCACTGATCCTGCAGACATCTTGACCTGCTCACTCTCATTCAAGTGAGCAATCTCTTACATTTAGTGAGACTAAGCCTTCTTAAAAGGTAAATGCATGTTCATCTTGGTTGTGCATTTGCACAATGATAGAAATAAGCTGAATCAAATGAGCAGTAGTTTGTGTAATATAACTATTTGTCAATACAGGTTCTGGAATTATGGCTACAGAAATATTTAATCTTTTCCTTCTTTTTGCTACATAGCTGTGGGGACCATTTAAAGTGTATCTTGCTAAACCCGGGTGTTGTAAAAATTATCCCTGTGCATCAATAAGATCATCTCTTAATATAGCTAACTGGAGTTGCAGAGAAAAATCTCTAACTTCAGCTTCCCTGGTTTGACAATCAAACTTCACTCACCCCATTTAATGCTTCTGCCAAACTCTCACATCTACGGAAACATGAAGCCTTACTCTATTCCTCAGACTAGCGTCAATGCCAGCTGTCAATAAAAGATAGGTTTGCCAGCTGTAAAATACAGTAGGAGGCCTTCTCATCTAGCTCTCCCAACAGACCAAAATCCTCTCCTGGGGAACTCATAAAATCTTGTGGAAAGTTATAAAATTCTTAATCTACTACAAGGAAAAGTCTCCTACAGACGACTGGCAAAACGACCGTATAAGTTTTTGCCATCTATAATTCCTATGACACTTTTTTTGAAGTCAAATGCTAGCGGCTACTGCATTTTCTGCTCTGTTGTTTTAGAGTTCACTTACTTGAAGTAAATAGAGAAATCAAGTAATAACCAAAAGCCCTTTTTCAATTCTACAATGATTATCTTTTTTGCAGGTCATTTGAATTACAGTTTATTATCTATATTTCATACAATACAACAAACATATGCACACACAGACACTCACAATCAGAAATTTCTTTAATTTTTACATTATCAAGAGAAAAGTATGAGCAGGTTGTTAGGATACAGGAAATGTGTTATTTTTCATCTTCAAGACAATTTTAATTTCGTTGCGTTGAAGAAGCTCGCTCATATTCAACTCTGTTTTATTCTGCTTAGCAAAACAGAATACTTATTCCACTATTTAAGAATAATAAAGCTGATATATTACACTTGTCCTTGGCAAATAAACCAGGAAAGAGACAAGTAGAAAAACCAGCTTTCAAAAACTTTGGTTTTCTAAAGGAAGGAAGATTATCATCAAGTAGGTTATTATTTACAGTAGTAGGCAGTTTTCTTCCACACACACAAGAAAACTATTTCTAAAATCAAACCCAAATATTAACAGGAATTACTGAATTTGCTTTTCATTGATAAGTATTTTGGTACAGTGTGTGTAAACAAATACATACTAAAATATAAATCTGCAAACATATTTATTCATAACTATGTAATACAGCGTGCTTACTCCAGACTTTTTGGGGGAAAAAAAAGGTTCTAGGACAAAGGCTCACAAGATTTATTTGTTCCAAAATGATGAAAAAAAAGCTAAAGCCACCTTCTCTATTTAATACGCTAAAGAATACTGTAAGGAAAGAGTATAAGAAAAACCGAGTATAAAGAAAACAATTATGGACCTCATCAATGTATACAAGTATCCGAAGGGAAGGTGTCGCAAGGATGGAGCCAGGGTTTTTTCAGTGGTGCCAACCAACAGGTGCCAACCTGATGCACAGGAAGTTCCACCTGAACATGAGGAAGCAATTCTTTACTGTGCAGGTGATCAAGCACTGCCCAGAGAGGCTGTGGAGTCACCTTCACTGGAGATTTTCAAGAACCATCTGAAGACAATCCAGTCCCATGTGCTCTAGGATGACCCTGCTTGAGCAGGGAGGTTGGGAGACCACATGACTCACTGTGGTCCCTTCCAGCCTGACCCATTCTGTGATTCTGTAATTATTAACAGTCCACTAATATGCTCATGCTGGAAATGAGAAAACTTCTGAACAGCTGAGTAACCTATTCTTGTTACAAACCTTATAGCCATAGTGCAGAAATAACCACGACTAGTTTTAGTATGGCCATTTTCTGCAAGAAATTACGTGACTGGTTTGAAAGATAGAGGTCTTTTTAACAAAATATTCTACCATGCTTATGTACTTAAAATAATGCAATACTTGAACTTGCCCCCAAACAGAAAGTGTTGTGGGAAGAAAAATGAAGTATTTGTTAATTGCATAGTTTTTCACAGATAGTCTACTTTTTGACTTTTTTTTTTTCTCATATCACATGCCCAAGCTCACCAGTCTGTCCACCTTTTCTCATAAAACACTCAAAATTGGCCTTTTGTTTCTAGCTAAGACTGAAAGAAATTCACAATTGAAGGGGAATGATCCCTCTCTCACAAATAAAGTGCACAACTACAAAACCAGGCTTCAATGATTGCTTCTGGTTTGGTTTACCCCAATGATTTTCATTTCATCCCTAAATGATTACTCCTGAGTGTATTAGAATCACAGAATTATAGAACTGAACAGTTTGAGTTGAAAGGGACCTTAGAGATCACCTAGTCCAACCCCCTGGCCATGGGCACGGCACCTTTCACTAGACCAGGTTTCTCAAAGCCCCATCCAACCTGGCCTTTAACACCTCCAGGGATAGGCACCTCCCTCAGATAGGGACTGCCTTTCTGAGCAACCTTTTCAGTGCCTCACCACCCTCACAGGAAAGAATTTTTTTCCTCATATCTAATCTAAATCTGCCCTTTTCAAAGTCATTTCCCCCTTGTCCTCTCATTACCAGCTCTTGTCAAAAGTTCCTCTCCAGCTCTCCTATAATCCCACTTTAGATACTGGAAGGCTGCTATAAGGTCTCCTGGGAGCCTTCTCCTCTCCAGGCTGAACAACCACAACTCTTTCAACCTCACAGTAGAGGTGCTCCAGTTGTCTGATCACCCTTATTTCCCTCCTCTGGAGTCGCTAAATATTAACACATATGTTCCAAACAAAAATCAAGAGAAGGAAACAAGAGGCTACACTTTCTAATCTAGCTACAGTCTGAATAACCATCTGGCTTCTTAGTGAGGTGCTAATACATATCTTTTCCTTGTCTTTATATATTTCTTAAGTGATAGCTTTATATTATTATTTTATTACTGTAGGTAACAATAACCAAACCAGCTACATACCTCCTTTCCATTGCAACCAAAATGCTCTAAAATTTATATATATATGTATATACATATATAAACACATAAAATATATTTTTACATATATATATATATAGGCACACACTGGTCGTTCAGTGTCGTTTCACTCTAAATCACCCCAGGGGATCTATTAACAAGAACCTCAGTTTCCCTGCCTCTGTGATGGGTTGTACCAGTGATAAATTATGAGGGAGGAAAGGAAGAAAAAACAGGTGAAAATATGAAAGAAAAACTAAAAAAAAAAGAGAAATGTTCACATGGTGTCAGGGTAGAGAATAAGCCTTCAAACATTATTTGCTGAAATACACTTTGTCCTTTGTGTATTTTTCTTAATCCATAATTATTCTTTAACGCACACATGTAACACAGAATATTGCTAACAGAAGTTGCAATGTTTAAAAAAAATCATTAATTCCTATAAAACTTCTTTCTTGTAGTGACTTAAAAAAATTCCAATAAAATATGCTTTCTATCATGGCTTAGAAACTGTATGTGAATGCCAGGTTGAATTTAGATAATGCAGCATCAAGTAACTCTCACATGGTATGTAATAGTGCTATGTAAATAGGACATATTATATGTGAAGGCCTGAGCCGAAATGTAGCCATATGCAAAAGAAAGGCATATGCTCTGTGGACATATGAAAGAGAGATTGGCCACTGAAAAAGCCATTTAGAGAGCTCTGACATGTGGAATCAATAGGATCTGTGACAAACAAACGGAAACACTTCTCTAACTACGTATGGTAGCAAAAAAAGCCATGTAATCAGCTAGGCATTTATCAGCCAGCAGTGTTAACTCCCTTAACAATATGTTTTTTGAAAAGAACACTCCAATTCAACCAAGTACTTTGGAAAGTTGAATTTCAAAACAATATTTATAATCAAAGAGTTCCCAATAAGTTTTTTCTTTTTTTAATCACCAAGATATAGGATGTAAAAGTAAACATTGCACAGTATTCCATGTTACAGAGAAACCCAAAGCTGTAAGGAACTGTCCCAATTATTTAGATCTGAAATTTGGCAATAAACAGAATTTAAATTTCAAAATGCTATGAAATGTAAAGGTAGTTTTATATTTCATAAAGGTTTATATAGTCACTATGTTGCCTCTGGCAGTGGCCGGTGATGTGCCTGGAGTAGAGTAGCATAAAAACAGGGCACACAAAGAAAAACTTCATAAACCTAACCTCCATGGGAAATAGCAACCTACATATTAGGAATTTCCTCTGAGCCAGACATAAAATCTTTAGATTTAATACACAGAGAAATATTTTACTTCCATTCTTAATTTCATTTTGCAGCACTAAAAGCCCCACAAAAAGACAGCATATTTTCTATTCTGCTGATGAGTTGCCTGGATTTGTTACACAGTAGCAGTGTTCTTGGTAATTCTTTGCATTGCATGAGCACTTGCCAAACACCAGGTTTTCTTTAAAAAAGCTTACATATAATTCATTCCAGTCTTTCAAAACTAGTATAAAACCTAAAAATATAAGACACAGACACTAAAAATATTCCTGAAAAATAAGACTGGAAATACTTAATGTTATTAAGGGGCACGCAGAACTAACGAGAATCAACACTGTAAGAACCATTCTGTGAGCATTTTCTGTGCATTCACATGGGGGGTGGGTGGGGGGAAGAAGAATATGCCCAGCCATGAAGGTGAACAAAACTATCCTGCTATTCTTAATTGCTACTTCATCTCACCACTTTTCAGCAAGGCAGAAGGTATTTTTCCAGTAGCAGCATGTGGTTCTATGACAGACTCCACAGGCAGTTCTGAGTTTTGGAGACTCCTTTATATTGGGATGCTGCTCAAACAGCATTTTATTCTCTGAATAAAATGACTCTGAATTTTCAGGATGTTCTCTTGTTTTTATAGATATTTATACATACACATACATATATAGAAAAATAAAGAGAGCTGAATATTGTTTTCATGCAATATACAAGTTTAAGTTTTATTTTGCTAAGTGACAACTACTATGCCAGGCTAGGAAATTAATTATATTTTTAATATGATAAAATAATGAAAATAATCTGATTCTTCTGTTGCACTTCAGTTTTCCACTTTTTTGTTTCCATTTTTTTTTGTAATCTCATCTGAATTATAATTTCAAAATGAAACACTCTATAAACACATACACGTGTGTCTTTTTAAGATGAGACATAGATGAAATTGTAAGCACAAAATATCAGCAGCCACTTCTCATACCTAATTTAAAATAGTATGAAAAACATAGGTAATTTCACTGAATATGGAATCAGAGGGCCAGCATAAACTTTTGTACAAGTATCTGCTGTGCGGGTATCTGTTATGGTTCTCAAATTGCTGTGGTTCAAAATCACTACATTTTACAAATCACAATACTACATTGTTCAATGAAATAAAGAAATCAAATGCTAAAGATATGAAAACAGAATTATTCTAACTTTCTTTAGTAATAGATATGTAATCTTGCTCATTTACACAAAAGACTAAATGTCTCCAAAACCAGTCCTTCAATTCAGTGGCAAACCAGGGAAACACCTAAACTTAAGAACTTTGTATGTTAAAGTTTCTTTACAGCTTAAAAAATACAAGCAATAATTTTCCTTGCTTGCAAATAAACAAAAGAAAAAATAGATAAAATCAACCAATCAACCCCCCCCGAAAAATATAAAAACATCCTACCACTCTGGGTCACACGAAGACCTCCCTGAAGATACTGATTTTTAGTGGAAATGCCAACATCATATATAGTACTGCGAGCAGAAATTTTTAAAATATAATTTATCATCTCTGCTCCTCTTTTCCATTTCCAAATTGAGCCCAAGAGGCCTAAGTTCATCAAGTTTCTTGTCAACTAGCATTTTCAACTTAGTGTAGGTTTTCAGACTGACAATATAATTTTGTGGCTCCTACTTCTGTTTTCCTACTTCTGTTTTAATTTATCACTTGAAGTAAGTGCACTTGGTGGATACTTATCAAGTCTCCACTTCTCTGGAGGGCTACAAAATACAATTTCCATGTTGCTGTTGATGGCCTAAATACAGTACACATGAAACAGAAAGAATGGTCTTCTTAAGAGAGTGGGTAAGATGTCCATAAAACAGTGGCTCCAGGGACTGGATTAGAAGAATAAACAAAATAGATTTTACCTCAGTGGATTTAGATAAGTTCTAAAAGATTTACTGCAAGAAACCTGAGCAGTCTAATGATATCATTTGTAGAAGTATTCAGTATCTAAATGTCAGCAAAATATTTTACTACATGCTATACCTACTTGACAATATTCCGTAGTTTTATTCCTTTTTAAAACATGCAGTTTGGGAGAATTTATTTTTTTTTTTTAATCCTTACAACTGCTGAAAATAAAAAAAGTTAAACCAAATAGAAAAAAATGTTTTTCCTGTATGGTTTTGCTACAAAACTTACAACTATTAAAAATGTGAAACAGAACATTCCCCAGTGCTTGCACAAGTATTTGACAGAAGGTACTATTCAACCTAAATTTAGGATAAGCTGCTCTCTTTTGCTGAAGACACTCATTCACTCATTTTGATGTTTCAATTTGGATTAAGTTAAAAGAATATAGAAAGAAATTTAAGCTTGAATTATTGAGACATAGCTAAATTCTTCGTTTCTTTAAATTGAGATTATTGATGTCAGAATGCAACCATTTCTGTTTCATTCTTGAAGTAACTTTTCTGTTTCATCTTTACTTTTCAGTCATTCAAAACTTCTGGAAGATGTGGCCAGACATCAGATGACTGTAGACTGAACAGGGACAGTGAAATATTCTGTAAAGATTACATTGGTTCCCTACATGCCTTTACCTCAAGGTTGAGAATCAAACAATCAATACAAAGTCTTCAGCTTTATATCTTATCTCAGATCTATCTTCAACAACACTGTGACTCAAAGTCATGGGTATAGAACTGGTTCATTATTGACCCAGAGGGAAAATGACAGTTGCTGAATCATGAAGATTAATTTTTGTACCAGCTAATTTTTTGGGAAACTCCATTTAGACATACCCTGTTAGATAATACAGTTATGAACAACCACAAGACAACACCAATAGCATAAGCTAATTTTAAAAATATAAAAGTTTTGCCCTTCAGGATTTTTTCATATTCTGTTCTGCACTGCCTTTGGCATAGGAACACCAGTGAGTACATAGCAACACCTTTGTCTGCATACAGATGAAGAAACAAAGACTTCAAAAGTGCTGGGACCAAGATATCTTCCAAAGGGTAGAAAAATAACCTGGACCTTCCTCACTGTCAGCAGCTATGCTATATGTAAAAAGCTACTATCTCCAATAGTTACCAGAAATCTAGAATTTTCTAAATATAATTATGAAAACAGTGAGGAGCAGTGCCAGTAGCCATTCTGTAATAATTTTTCTTAGTTCCCCTCAGAGTTTACACTCATTACTTTTCAGCACATTTGAGTAAATTCATTTTCATATTGCTATATTCATTGAATATATTTTTTTACCACACTAATAATGAAACTGCAACAGAAATATTAGGTGTCTTGTCCAGTGCAACCAACTTAGTGACTACGCCAAGACTTTAAATTTGAGTTACCTCTTTTGACTTGGGAATTGCACACCTATTCTGGAGATGGAATAGTTCAATCACTCTGCTCAAGCCCTGCTTTTAGGTGTTTCATTATATTATAAGCTCTCCAACCGCAATGCCCATTTTATTTCAGAAATCTGATTTGCTTAAACTGTGAGGTAACAGACTCTCAGGCTCTCTTATGACACAATCATCAACATGTCACTAAGCTTTCCTCACCATTTTTCACTTTCTTTCTTCTTTACTTGGGGTCGCTAACAAAAGTAGTGTGTCCATTTGTCATAATTTTTAGTTCTTCTTCCTTGAAGAACTGCAATTCTACATAAGTAAAGAACTCGATATTCTCTGAGTTAAGAGATGTGCTGAGAGATGAAATCTGCGTGTAACTGCCGAACAGAAAATTAAGCCTAGGACACTCAAAACTTCAGCCCTCAAACCAAAATAACTCATGTTCTCTGAGCCTTCTTTTGAGAAAATATGTGTGATCATTTTGACAACTTAGAGATTTCTATCACACTTTCAAATTTCTTTTTGATTCTTTAAAAACTTGTTACACTTGTGGACAAATTGTGCTCTACCTGTTCCTAATTCTGATTTTCTGATTCTGATTAAAAATTGTCTCTTAAGCTGCTTGAGATGGAAACCACTCCTAGTAAACTTTCATTTACTTCTTATGACGGCATCTTAGCACATGTCCTTAAAAGCTCTTGCTAAATCTGTAACCTTAAATATAATGAATAATAAACAACTACTTAATCATGTTATGTCATTAAAATGAAATTACTAGAAAAATAAAACATTAATCTTCTTGTCAGCTTGTTCTTTGGAACTTTTTCATATGGCACATTTACATATGTAGTTGTCTTTTGGGGAATCTGTTTCTGTTATATCAGGATTTGATACATGGAATACAAACACTATTTAAAAATAAGTTTGATGTACCTACCAGTAATTTAAATCAGAAGGTAAATTAGCTGTTATTCTTTTACTATATTAAATAAGGGTATTTTACCAACCTTCATCCAGCCATAGCAATTTCCTGTGCCATTTTTAATAAAAAATAAGGATTTTTTTTCAGATTTTTAGAAAGACAATGCTTTCCTAAATTATCATTATACCTGTGCAGTAGCAGTAAGAGATTCTAAAAAACCCTAAAAGACCTAAAAAACCTGATTAAAATACTGCAAAATGTAGAATAATAGAAGTTGCATTGTGTACCTCAAATCTGAAAGCACACAATGAAAGGAATGCCCTCCGAAGGCTTTGAAGTTCATCCAAAACTTTTTTTTAGAAGCAGATTCTGTGCAGAAATTAAAACATGTCCTTTCCCCCTCTTTTCTTCCATCTTTCACTCTGTGACAAAACGTTGTCAGCACAAGACCTATCCTCTGATTAGAAAAAAGCTGTGATACCTCTGCAGGTTCCCTACAGCACAGCCTTACCAAAGCCCATAACTGATCCAACAGCATTTGTCATCTCTGCAGTATATTTGCTGTAATTCTCCTCCTCTGGCTTTTCTTTCAAACTAGATCACACAAAGAATCATTGAACAGAATAAGAAAAACAAACTATTATAACTGAGGACAAATGACACATAGGTATTAAGTGCTATATATAATTAATTGCTTTCCTCAAGTCATGTAAAACACTATTTATTCTGCATAAACAGCCTTTGATTTTCTTTTTTGTTACTAAAGTATATTTCATCCAATTCTTCAACAATCAGGTTTTACTTCTTAAAACCACCAAAAATAATATTTCTATCAAGTATGTTCAAGATGGTTTTATTAGATTTCTAGATTACTGTTTCTTTGAAACATTTATTGATTCTACACAGTTAAATTGGAGGAAAATTTTACTCCACCATTGAGTGCTTTATTCATAGATCTGTCTTTTATTATAAATCAACAACAATTTTACCACTAGTATAGAATAGAATTTACTCTCTATTTGGGAAAGTCATAGAAATAAGAAGATTTAATTCTTTCCCAAATAAGCCATCAATCCTGAATTCTGAGATTTTAAATAGATCAATTTTGCATCTGCATCATGAATCCTCCCAGACCCATCTCTAACTCAAACACTACTTGGTGATTGCTTGCTCATTTTAAAACTTAAAATATTTTATAGAGCTCCTTTTCTCAAACATAATACCAACAAATTATTTGGGACGCCAGCACAATATATTTAAGTAGTCATCTTTCATGGCAAGAGAAGAAAATTGCTAAATTAAAGAAATTGAGGACATAATTACTATGGTTTATTCCAGTTCTAGCAAATAGTGAGGAAACACAGAAAATAATTTTATGAGTTCCCTTGGCACTTTTATGTGACTTATTTTATAGTTCCTTTGGTTTACAATACTATTGTATTGCTTTGTGCAAGCTTTGTGCTGAGTGTGTTTGTATGTGTGTGTTTATACATGAATGACGTAAAAAGAGTCCATAAACAAGCATGTTCTAACCACTTCTTTCTCACTATAAAACTGTCAAAATTCAGAAAACACTGAAAAGTACTCTATTACAATTGGAAAGATGATACTATTTTTTTTTTTGTATTACCACTACTCTTGTAAAAAGGCAAAGTGAAAGGCAACTGAAAAAATTAATTACAAATGCTCATACATGAGACAACATTTGACTTGATTCATCTTATTTTTTTTCCATTATCAGCAATTTGCTTTTCATCTACTTACTTATTTCTTGTCTCTCTAAGTTGAGGTCTCATTAGATATTATTACTGCTTCAGAGAAGAAACTACAATCCTGGTGAACACTGTTCTATGCTGTGTTGCTGGCAGACTGTGATTTTTTTGAGGAAAACAGTGATTTGTATTCTGTAGCAATGAGGATTACACCAGACGGCAGGACACAGGTAACAATATAGGAAGTAGTCACGTGAAATATCAAAAGTGATATAACAATTCTAAATAAAATTCAGGTTCAAAGCTTTCAGAAATGTAAGATCCAGGAGTTTTCCGAGATCAGTTATATTTAACTGTCTTAAAAGCAACGACATAATTTTGGAAGATGAAAAATTAAGTATTTCAATATAAATAGGATAATGAGTGCTTGAAATTGCAGTTAGATTAACATGTCTATGTTGTACAAGATCATAACCCACAAATTACTTTGGGTATTCTTTACAGAACTGGTCACTAGACATTTCATAGAGTTAGACAGGTCCTAGAGAAAAAAAAGATGAATGCATGTAGGCTTTTTTCTTGAAAAATGTATCACTTTAAATAGGCTCTTTAGATAAACAGGAAAGAACAACAAGACACTAATCTGACTAGCAAAAATATAATTTCATTTCAATTTTATGTTACTAGTACAATTAACATACATGTAATACAGTTATTTTCAAGGGGGAAAGTGAAATTAATAACTTTAAACAAGATATCTATAGTTTTAAATATATAACACTTAATTTATAACCCAAGTTCCTTAAGGATTAAGCTATCACATCAAGTCCATCTCAAAGTGTAATTAAAGCATGCTTCTAAATACTTAGTGATAAAATATAACTCCTCAAGAATGGTGTAATAAGTATGCTTTGCATCACATTTTTGCATCCCTGTTACAGGTGTGTTTCTAGCTGTGTGGGAACTACACAGTTTTTCCCATGAATTGCCTCTTAAGATAATTCTTCAGTATATACCTGATGTAGTCCATACAATTAAAAGATGACCTGAAAATAGCAAGTCTAGTGCAGACCAATTGTGATAAACACAATCAAGTGTACGCCAGAAATTGAAAAGAAACACTGTTTTATTGCTGACCCTCCTTCCAAATGGCAACTTTATAATATTATTTAGCTTCAACAAAAACCATTTTACTTCAATTTCAACGTCACTTCAGCAGAAAAAAAAAAAAAAGCAAAACCAACCACAAAATATATCTAATTATTTTCCTTCATTAGAATTTCTACCTTCATTTTACTTCACAAAATACAACCTTAGTGACTATTATAGTTATTGCTTACAACATCAATAAAATGAAAGTTGAAATTATTTGTATATACAATTCTGCTTTAGAATTACATGTTCTATTTCAGAACTTTTTGTGAAACCAAGATAGATGGTCAGACACATTTTTAACACATTTTAAAGAGGATTTTAATTTAGCCTAAAAATAAGGAAAGTAATATCAATATTTACTGATATAATCTAAATAGTCATATAAATCATTTCACCTAATGTTCCCACAGTACAAGAGTAAATGATCCCCAGCGCAATTAAGGAAAAGAATTCTAGGCTTACCTCACAGACAAGTAACAGTAACTAAACTAACCAGAAAAAGCACTAACTTTTTTCAAAGTCTTAAAATATATTTCAACTTAAAAAGAGCCCCCAAATGTTTAAAAGCAAAGAAACTTAAAACACTGAATTAGAATTTATGAAGGAGAAATAGGAACAGGAATGCTTCTGCCTGAGGTGCAAAGACCACATCAGATGCAAAGGACTAAGAAAGAAAACTGCTGGGTTTTGGATACCTCTAAAAAGAGAATTTTAACAAAGCGGAGGCTTTGCTCTGTTTCCCATAGGTTGTAGGTTTAGAAAAAAGTGGTAAAAGAGGGAAGAATCATTGTTCCTTACAACAGGCAACAAGGACTTAATATGGCTTCTCATTATTCCATATCCCACTATGATATCCAAATTTCTTCTCTCCAACTATAATAGCAAATCACATTGAGGACTTTTTGGCAACTCCAATTCTATTCACTCAAAATATCTCCTATAATTCAAGTTTTGACCTCTGTAGATTTTAACAGACACTGCTCTGTCCCATCCTGATGTATAGTCTGTAAACTGAAGTAAATATTTCAGAACTGACAGTTTAATTTCAACTTACAGGTCCTTACTTCAAAATACTACTACATGGTAACACTGTGAAGATGTGTATATAAAACTATATGCTATATATGAACTATATGCAAAGAGAGAGATTGCATGCATGCTTGTGTTTCTGTACAGGATTTCATAGTGCTTAATTAGTTTAGAAAACAGCTTGTACAAAACCAGTTGTATCAACAGCAGCTATTTCACTGGTGTATTTAAAAATACAGTGATTACAATGTTTTTTGAAGACAAAAAAATTCTGTATAGGTCACTCCCTGTGCAATGAAAATTTCAACTACCACTCCTTACATATGTACTTCTGCCTCATTATGTAAGCAATACAGTAATGACAGTTTGCTTATGCCTTGTATTATTATGGTCTATGTAGATTACTTCTTGTTTAGTTAAAAAAACCAGCTGGGAGGGAACAAGAAAAGACCTGAGACTTGAGAGGGGTCAATTGACAGGAGGATGATATGAATTCTGAGGAAAAGCACACAAAATTACAGTTAGGAAAAAACCCACAACCGAACAATACATTAACAGAAGAGAGTTAAAGGCCCTCCCCAGCCCCAATTCTTCTCATTCTGTCATTCTTTTACTGAGAGAAAGCAGCATATTTCTGGCTGTCAGCTATGATGAAAAGGGATGGTAGGTGCACATACAAAAAGGGCAGTGAAACCCATGTGAATATTCCATCTTCCTGCGGTCCACTATGTTTGCTACTTGATAAGGTCATGAACACAATTTCAACACTAGATACACTTACTCCAGCAAGACTTCCCTAATAGAGAGAAAAACTTTGGAGGAAATAAAACAGTGATGGATATCCATAAAGCTGTGACAAACTTCGGGCATTTCTCTGAAGGGGATGCACTTAAATGTCTGAAAAAAGGGAAAAATAGTACCCACATTTAAGAAGTGAAGAAAAGATGACCCTGAGAACTACTGACCTGTCAGCTCCTCTTCTGGAAAAATTCTTTATTTCCCCTCTAGGCAAAAATTCTTTACTGTGAGGGTGGTGAAGCACTGGAATAGGTTTCCCAGGGAAGTTATAGATACATCATCTCTGGAGGTGTTCAAGGCCAGGTTGGATGGGGCTCTGAGCAACCTTTTCTAGTTGAAGGCATCCCTACCCACAGCAGGGGGGTTGGAATTAGATGATTTTCAAAGTCCTCTTCCAACACGTCATATGATTCTATGTCCTGACTCACACTTCTGGTAGGGTCTTAAAAGCTTTTCTCATCTTCTGTGCAACTTGGTTCATGTTCCTTCCTGGTACTAGAAAAATATGGGTCAAACAGAAATTACCTTTCTCTGTCATCTGATCCCAGAATCAAATGCACAGATACACAGTATCTGCAGATCAGGCCATCTCCAGGCGGTAGTATCATGGTGTATAAAACAGAGAAGACATTTAGCATGACATTGAAATCCTCTCATTCCCAGTACACAGCATGAATGACTGACATAACAGTATCTTGAGCACACGCCCAGAAAAAAAATGCTATTGTATGATGAAGAACAGAAGAAAAAGCACAATTACTTCTATAGAAGACAGTGTCAAAGCAGTCTTCACATTATAATTCAGTGCTGGGGGAGAGCAGAATGATGCAATTTTGTATCTTGTTATCTTCAGCTTAAGTCTGATGAAATGGTGTCAAGAGGATTGCCTTATTCATCACAGTGACTGCATGGCCCTAGACGCTCCGTTCTTACAGCATGATGTAGAGAAGGGAAGAAAGAAAGCAGGTATCTAATCAGAACTGATCCTTTTCCTACAGTTCTGGTAGCCCTCTGAGACATCAAAGCCTCAAAGATCAATGCATTTTGGCTTCACTACATCAGCTGTCTGGTTCTGATGTCACATGAGATCTTTGAGGCTGCTAAAGTAACAAGCTCTGGAGCTGGACTCCCTGATCACCTTGCCCAAGGCTTGAAATACAGGCAGGATTTTGGTCATGAGATGCTGAGGCAGCAGAAACACCCACAACATAGGTGGAAGTGAGATGTGATTGCCCCAGACAGCACCAGGCCAAAAAGGCCTTTAGAGAAGTCACTAAATGCTAAGGAGGAAGGAAAGGTAGTGAGGTAGAAGAGAAGTAGAAGGATTCTGTCTCAGTAGGGTAGGCAAACAGTGAGGTAGGAGCTGAAGTGGTGGCAATGTTCCATTTTGCACCCCAAACCCTTAGCAAACAGACGGAGTGGGTTAGAGCGAGTCCCCTGTGGATATCGAAATGGAAATCTTCCTTGTTTGAAGTTGTGAGGCATAAACATGCACCTCTGTAAGAATGTACATGTGACTTCCTCCAAGAATATGCAGTATATATCTGTACATCTGTATTCATACAAACATATACACATATGAGATATAAAATACATCTCGTTCTGTTAGTTTCTAGAAATACTAAGCTACAAGACCCAAGCAAATCAAGAGACTACCCCAAACTTCACAGCGTATATTAAATTTTTTTCTATAATCTCTAACTGTAAAGAGAAAGAAATAAGATTATTCTATGAAGTGGGGTTTATTATCATTATAAGAGGATGGTAGCTTACTGGCATATTAGCTATAAGTAAATGTTCATTTTTTTGAAAGTGTCTATAAACCATGACAGAACATTTTACTATTAAATTATAGGTGCTTTAGAAGTAAAATAAAACCTCATAATCATTGTGTTAACAATTTACTGATTTATACACAGAAATACCCTTTTATTCATAATTTAGACAGTATCAAGTTTTTTAACATATATAGTAGCACCTGTGCCTTCTTGTCAAAATTAACTAAGCAGTCCTTTCTCTTTCAATTTTTAAAGAACGCGCATCTGTGCAGACTCACATGAAAACTGGCCGTACAGGACACAAGAGGAATTGCCACACAAAGGGTGAGACAACAAGGCTTCTACTGTGTCTTTTATTTGCAGAAATAAATCAAGTTAATTTCAGACTAAGCTCTAGTCCTTCACCTTCTAGGAAACTGATGAAATCTATGCTAAATCACTTCTAAAGTTGTTTACTTGCTACTATAAACTTTATCAAGACTGGCAGGCTGCCAACATAGCTGACGAAACATAATATGCAGAAAGGACTTCAGGTACCTGAATCACAGTGCCATAGAATAGAAACTGATGAAAGTAAGACTTCTGTTTTAATTACAATTCTTTCAATATACATATAATGTTCGACCTGATTATTTAGTTCTCAGTGTAAAAGGGTGGAATTTGTGGGCCATAGTAGGGATATTACTAGAGCACTAATCTTATGAGGAGCAGCTGAGGAAGCTGAGGTTGTTCAGCCCAGAAAGAAGGAGGCTGAGAGATGTTACTGTCCTCTACTACTACCTGAAAGGAAATTGTAGCATGCCGGGCGTCAGTGTCTTCTCCCAGGTAACAATCATTCAAATAAGAGAAAACGGCTTCAAGTTGCACCAGGGGAGATTTAGATTGGATATTAGGAAAAGTTTCTTCACTAAGAGGGTGGTCAAGCATTGGAACAGAAAAGTGGTGGAGTCACTGTCCCTGGAAGTGTTCAGTAAACATCTAGATGTGGTGCTTAGAAACACGGTTTTGTGGTGAAGATGGCAGTGATGGGTTAACGGTTGGGCTTGATGATCTTAGAGGTTTTTTCCAACCTTAATATTTCTCTGATTTTATGATTAATTCCTAACGTTTTGGCCACAGGGATAAAGTGCAGAGTTTATAGTGAGCATACACTAAGTTTTGGAATGTAAAGATAAACCAATCTGTACAAACAGTTACAGGGTGTATGGGATACAGGACCGACAGGGTGGTAGTTTAGCACAGGGTTGAGAGGAGTAAAATTTTGCTCCCCTTGTATGACTGCTATCACTCACCTGCAAATGCCTGCCATTGTGGCCAGGGCACAGAGAACTTCCCAGAAGTGCAGGCAGAGAGGACAGACCGGTCACAGCCAGGTGCGTGCAGCCAGGGGAACTTCAGTCAGTCAGAGCTGGGTGTTCACTCCCCAGCTGGTAACCGTGCGGGGGCCTGGCAGAGACTCCGCAGGATGGTGGGACAGGACACTCGGTGCTGAGGGGGATGGCCAGGGCCAAGGCAGGAGAACAGAGATCTTCGATCTTCAGAGTCCTTAACAGCCTTTCACTAACTCTAGGCTTGAAGAGTTTTATCTGGAGGCTTAGTGGACCACAAGTCAATTCTTTAACTTAAAAAAATAGGAGAAAACCATAGGCCTTAGACTCCAGGGTAGTCCCTGTCACAAGGCTTGTGAGCAGTGAGGTGGCTGGGCCTGTGGCTGACCGGGGAACGCTGCCGTGTAAGCTGACAGGGAAGCAGACAGGTTGCCACTTGAAGCTCCCTACCTTTCAGCAGAAATGTATAGGAACTGACATGCCTCCTTGAAGTGTTTCATTTCTGATGAACGAGCACACGCATACCAAAGGATGGCACTTCACTGAAAGCTGACTTTCTTGAAGTGTAAAATGTCATATGGAAACAGATGCACCTGCTGGGCAGCAATATGCATATGAAGCATATAAAAAGACTTAGAAGTAATTGTGAACAAATTAAAAAAAAAGAGAGAGAAAAAATTAGCTCAGAAAGTAAGGAGACAATCTACTTTCTGAATTACTTTTCCATTAGAAAATCTTATTCTGATATTACCCTCCCCTAACTCTTGTCTTGTGTCACAGAAACATCGAGGATCTATTCCTAGCAAGTCTAAAGTCAGTGTCCAGGTTTTTTTTCATGAACGACAGGAAGGGAAAAATGTAAGGGCAAAAACTGATTGACATCTAAACTGTATTTGCGATAGTGCATGCCAAGAAATGGAGAAGGAAAAGGTGAGCAAAAGCCAGAAATGAGAATTTTTTAAAAGAAATTCAGAAAATATAGTAGCACATATGTTCTAATTGCTATTGGATTGTTCAAAATTAAGAGTGACATGAAGTAGGACAAGTCAAGAAAAATATAATAGTGAATGAAAAATGCAACGATCATTCAGTCAAGGCCAATAAACTGCACCTCTGAAAATTTGCTTTTCTGTATCATTCCAAATACATGGTGAAATCTGAGATCTAAATAAGACTGGAAACACAAGATGAAATCTTACACTGCAGATTTATCTGCTATACTCCTTTGCTTTTTTCAATCTCAGAATATTGTACTGTTTGAAGGCTTGCATTTTGGTTTAAGTTGGTTGTGCTAGATATGCATGACTATTACAAATACAAGCAAATGATTGCTTATTTATAGTAATTTAATTCTCATGCATGTAATTCTAAACATAAATATTTCTTAAAATACCTAAACTTGGAGTACCTAAGCTGAAGCCAATCCTCTAAAGCAGGGAAAACAGAGAATATGAATAATCAAGCTCAAAGTGCATCAGTGTCAGTGAGATCTTTTTGGATAGTATCTGTATTGCTTCCATAGCAATATGATGTGATTGTTTTTCTTCCAAATATTTAATAAGAATAGGCAAATTTAAAAACTGAGTATTTATGCAGGTCATTTTCTTTGCTGCTTGCTGTACCAAAACTGAAGCAAATTTTAGAATAGAATCAGTATCTCTTTTAGTTTTAGTCCTAATATTACAAAATGACAATAGCAGAATTTACATTCGCACATTATAATTAGTAATCAAACACAGCCTGTTTCATGATTTCTGCACAGTTACTTCATGTCAAATAAATTCACTTACATATTAATGAATACATAACACCAATTGCAAAACTATTATGACTGTAAACATTGAGTATTACACTGACACTCATCACATGGTTCATTCATTGAAAACAGTATTTTCAAATATTGCTGAAGTTCAATATTCTATGTCTATTGATCATTTATTTCTTTTGAGATTTATGGCTCTAATATATATTTGACACAATTTCTAGACCATTTATTTTTTCTAGAGTTTACTGAATTTTTTTTTTTTGAGATGGGCAAAGACAAATTGTAAATCTTAGCAATGTCAAATAAAATATCTTTCTGATATATACCAAAGACACCATAAGATACAAAAGTAAAAAAAAAAAAAGACAAAGGTGGGATTTTTCTCTGTCACAAAGCTTTCCTTTTAGTTTCTTAATTTTTTTTTCCAGACCATAATCTTTACACATTAAATATGCAATACATTAGATAGAAGACATCTGCTTTTCTTATATGTGAGTTTTTTCATTTCTAAATCATTATGATTGCATACCTGTATCGATACTGTTGCTATCCTTTACTTTTCTTATTAAAGTGTAGTCAACATCCAAATTCACCCTGTGTTGCATAAAAGCTAATCCTTTAACATCAAAGAGAATACAAAAAAAAAAAAAAAAATCTCTCTCCAGAACTGGGAAACCTCATCAATAATTTATTCTTGAGATGAGAAAGGAAACATAAGTTAGTTGTAAACAAAACTGAAAACAAATTCTATAATCATTACATTCCTGTGATTTGGAAAAGGACATTTTGGCATTCCTCTGACCAATAATATATTCTTGCTAACAAGGACAGTACAGCCTTAATGATCTGAAACTCGTTTATCTGGGAGACATAAGATTCAGTCACACAAATGAATTGTTGATAAACTAGGGTCATTGAGCAAAAGATCCTGCAGAGTTTGTAAGCTCCACAGGATGGAAACTCTCTCCTGCAGAGTCTTTCTTCTGAGAAACAAGAAAACTCTGCAGGCTCAGACATTTCTGTACACAATATTTTAAACACAATAAAACAGATGTATTGAAGGAGTCCCGACAGACACACCAAAGCTTGAGCTAACTGTATGTTTTGGTTATTGCAATTATGCAGTTAGATGTGTGCCGTGTTTGGTTTGTTGACTTTTCTTTTTAATTAGTGCTGCTAGTTCATTTTTAGATTTCATTTTACATTTCTTTAAGGATTCCTCCTGGTTTTTTTTCCCATTCTCACTTATAAAAGGCAAAGGTCTAGAATAAACTTTATTATGCTCCAAGACATCAAACAGGTCTAGAATAAACTTTACTCCAAGACATAAAATGAGGCAAGGATCAGTTTGTCTGTATTCCCTACTGACTTCTCTGTATGTTCATTGTTTTTATACAAGGGCAGCAAAAAACCAGTTCACCTATGACAACAAGCACAATTGCAGCAGCATCTGCAAATGAATGAAAATGTTCTAGCAAAATAAACAGAATATTACATTAGGGTACAATAGGGTACAATAAAAAAAAGTTCTATCTTAATATGAATTATTGTCCTATAATTTCAAAGTATTTAGTTTTTAGAGGAAATAGGAGAATTTTCCTGCAGGGGATATCTAAAGGTAGAACCATCTACTATTCTAATACCCTATAATAACCAAGATAAGTGAGATTTAACAACTCTGCAGGACTTAAGTTTATATCCTGCTTGGAAATTATAAAGTAGAGTTGCAGACAGTCTTCTCTTTTTCCTGTGGCTCCTGTGAAAGAGTTGTGATTTTTATTACATACTGAGCCTTTTTATCACAACACAATGAATTTCTGATATTGTTGACCATGCATTTTAAGAATTGAAGTATACTGAAAATATAAAGGACATTTTTTGATAGATTTAAATCAGAAACTACACACTGGAAAGTAAGAAAAAATAATAAAGGATGTTTTGCACATATAAATTAATTAAAAGAGGCTTTTGGTAGCAAATATTTCAATTAAAATTGAATTCAGATTCAACTTCAATTAAAATGGAAACCAGAAAATTTTGAGTGTTTCTTGGCAAAAATCTGTGCTCTTCACAGCTGACCTATTAGTTCATATCAGTAAGAAAAAATCTCCCATGAAAACACTCATATTTTTTTAATGAATTACAATACTTTAGTGTATCACAAAAGAAGCTAAGGTAATCTAGATTATTTTAGACCTGCCTAAGAATAAGTTTTTTGTCCAGCTATTCAGCTGCCATCTTAGCCAGCACAGGAAGCAGGTGGGGCTTTGTCCCTACTCCTTCAGACTACTCGTATTCCATTATACAGCTGTGAATGAAACCTGTTAGTTTAGTACAGGCCATCCTCTTTGCTTTTTTTACTGACCACTATGTCAGCTGCTCCCATGCATTTTGCACAGAAAGAGACAACAAATGGAAAAGGATGGGTGGCAACACAGCTGGCAGGCTGGTGCAGCACTCTGTCCAGGAAAAAAGCTGGCAGTGACAGAAGGAAGGGGGAATTTAGACATAGTTGAGGCAGACATGAAGAGTAATGGTAGGCTGAGAGCTGAGCTGGGTAAGGGCAGAAGTCATGTGGAGGTGGAGCAGACTAGGCTGATTCGGAATTTGGGGATAGGAATAAATAAATAGGCAGATAAATAACTATGCTAGGCAAAGCACAGGAGGCTAAGGAGGACGAGAGAGCTTTTGCAACAAAGCAAAATTGACAGTTCTCAATGCATTTAGACGAGTCAGCAGCACTGACTGTCACACGCACACATGCACACGCAGACCGACTCATGTATACTGCAATGACATTTTTCGAAGACAGAAATTTTTTGGTCAGTCTCCCACTGGATTTTAGAACACTGCAGCTGAAAACACTAAAGCTGCTCCTCTATCAAGGAAGAGCTCTATCTGGAGCATTTTATCTAATAATCCATAACTGTGTATAGTGTATACTAGGACAGAAGAGGCCTCAGTTTTAAAACACTTCTTAATACTGATAAAGCTAAATATTGGGAGAAAATACTACTTTTACCATTCTGTAGAGACATATATATTTTTTTTAGTAAGGGTATACAATAAAAAAAAGTCCCGAGACACAATTAATTCCAATGGAATTCTTAAAGAATATATGAACTGAGTGTAATTGTTTTCGTAATTCTGTTCCTTTAGTCTATTTCCAAATATCTGAAAATGAAGAAAATAAACTACCTACTATTCAGTACATTTAAGCAAAAGTACTTCAAAATGTATGAAAAAAATAGCATGACAGAAAAGCTTCACCTCTTCTAATACTGGCAGCCACACACGGAGCTATAAAAAACTGTATTCTGAGACAGTATAAACCAGTGCTGTTCACAACCAGCTGACTCTTTGGGAGGAAGTCAGTGGGAGTGACAATGTTTACTTTAATGGAGCTATGATTTTACTCCTTTTTTATAGTAGTTGTTTTCTAAATTGCTACTTGCATTCACTTATCAATTTTCTTTAAGTAGCACAGTATTTACAACAGCAGCATGTAGTAGCATGAATTGGGTTAGCCACACTCTTTTGCTCGGGACTGCACTTGCAGTTAATAGACCAGTGCCACATAATCATACTGTGGTACAGTAGAAATAACAATTTCAGCAACATGGCTTCCCTCTGAAAAGGAGTCCTCTAATGTCCTATAGACATATGTCTCTTCTGCTGGCCCAGAATCCCCGGTGGAAGAAAATGATGAATTTCTACCTCAGCTGCATCCAAATCTAATGAGAAGCAAGAGCATTTGGACAGAAGGTCACTAAAGAGTGCCCTAGAAAGACACACTATTAACACAACTTGGCTCATAAGGTTAGTTTGAAGTAGAAATGAATATAGGCACTAAGCCTTAAGAGTTGTAACCCCTAACTAGGATATAGGTCATTGCTATTTGTAAATATGTAAATATGTAAATAGTTGATGTCAGAGCAATTGTCTTGAGTATATTTAAAATATTTCCCTCTTTCATCAGACCTGTTAATTATATTTACAGTTTTTGTCTTACATTTTACTGGAAATGTTTCTGGACAGTGGGTTTCCTCTGTATTACAGAAAAAAAAGTGTGTACTATGATAACACATATGACGAGCAATTTAGGTTGGAAAAGACCTTTAAGATCACCAAATCCAAGCATTAACCCAGCACTGCCATGCTCATAACTAAACCATGTCCCTAAGCAGCACATCTACACGTCTTTTACATACTTTTCCTAACATCCAATTTAAACCTTTCATGGGACAACTTGAGGCCATTTTTTGTCCAATCCCTTGTTACTTGGGAAAAGAGATCAACTCCCACCTCACTACAACCTTCTTTCGGGTAGTTGTAGAAAGTGATAAGGTCCCCACTGAGCCTCTTCTCCAAGCTAAACAATCCCAGCTCCCTCAGCCACTCCACTCCACAAGTGTGATGACACTTGTGCTTCATGACCCTTCATGAATTTTGTTGTTGTTCTTTGGAAATGCTCCAGCACATCTGAAACACTAACCACTCGTGATCAATTTATGAGCATCTATATTTATGCAGATTACTAAATTTTGCTTTGAAGTGTAAATAAATTGATCAAAACTAAAAAAAATTGTAACATGTTGCATTTTGTGGAGCTTTGGATGTTGTCTAGATCAGAAATGATGAACTACTAGCATCTCTGTAAAGTTTGGTACTGGCAGAGATTTTCAGTGGTGCTGACAATGCTTTATAAAATTAATTTGCTACTGCTCTCAAGAATGATTTGTTGCAAATGACCTTTACTGCTGAAGATGAAGACAAAGAAAGGACAGGAGATAAAAATGTGGAAATCAAAACCAAGGTCAAATAAAACTTGCTGAGCATCACACTTTCAAGTCAGTGATAGGCAGTGATAAGCTTTGTAGACATTAGTCTATAACCACATGAATCTATGTATGGGATTAGATGGGCCTAGTAATTGTTCTAGCATTTAGGCTGCAAATTTGTTAAAGCAGATGCTCAAGTAGATTGACATGCAATGAAAGTTTTATGTAAAAAATTCATCACCTCTCTACAGTCTTTCTATTGAAAATTAAACATATATATATGTGTATATATATGTGTATATATATATATGAGATTATAAGAGGTATTGATATTTTCCCTTTTACCTAAATGGTTTGTGCTTGTAAGTTGTAAACAAATGTGAGAACACTGTCACTCATTTCTAAACAATCTTTCAGTCCATTGCAGTAAAAGCAACATAATATAGATTAAGTGCTCATTTTTCCAGATTATACCTAATAACCTACAAAGTAATTTTCAGTCACAGTTCAGTGGAGTTAATTTTAGAGCATAATACTGAAGTCAAGGTGTCTTCCCAATTAAATAGGCATTAAATACAAATGTGGTATGACATATATTGAGTTAAAAATATGCAAGTAAACCCTTGCAGGCAAATGAGAACAGGCCTAATAAAAACTAAAAATGAACTCTTTGTGTAGGCGTACACTGAGCAATGGGCATTATTACATCTCAGTTGCTGTAGGAGAGCAAGAAAAATTGCACAAGTTTATGTCACCATGAAGGATATTCAGTTAGAAGTCATTTTTTGGAACGGATGACAATATTTAAGGAATTTTTACAAATTAGTTATCCCATGGTTTACAGCAATTTGTGGTATAGTAATTTATCTTCAGAAACATCCAGGAAAACACTTTCAGACGATAGTTGGGTATTCTCTGGGGAAAAAAACCCCCAAAACACGTGGTAGAAAGTCATCTTCTGAACTCTTATTTATTTTTTCAGATCCTTTCATCACTAGTAACTTTAGTCATCAAGAATAAGCTGAAACAGGTTAATTGCTCTGTGGCTAAAGTAACTAAAACTTAAAGTCCACTATTTATGTATTTAACTTTGTAAGAAATAAGTTTCCCACTGTATTTGTCTTTTCTATTATCATTATTGAGCAGAAGTGTGAACAGAACCCAGAATCACTAAAAAAGGGGAGAAAACCCCAGGAAAAAAGTTCTTTTTACATGAGACTTATTATCCACATATGTTTTAATGTAACTGTATTTTAAAAGAAATTAAACTGAATTTGCCAAATTTTGCAAGGCAGGGAATTTTACTTTGACTATGTGGCAGTTATTACATTACTACTCTCACATTTTAGTGATTCAATAATATAGTATCAATAAGATAAAACAGAAGCTCCCTCATCTGTTAAATCTACTTGCTTATTTCCTGCCTCTCAGAAGAAAATGAAGTATTTCAGTGATGATCATGAAATTTCATCCATTTTCTTTTTATCCTCTGACATATGGCTTTAGATGGCAATACAGAAAATGGTATAAGTTATTACAAGGCATTAACTGTATATATATGTATTTATCTCTTAAGAGACATTCAGTTTGTTCTCAGCATATTTATTTCAGTAAGAAAGCTATCTGAATAATAAATATAATGCTAAGTGGAAAGAGGTTTGATTGTTTCGGTCTCTAGAAAAAATTATTTTATAAACCCAGTAATCTTTATTTGAAATGTTTTACTTTTCCTTTGATAGTTCTGAAAACACACTTATCTTGGCGAGTGAACTTCTGAATCTAATTTAATTATGTTGTGAATGTGTGCGAAGTTTGCTAGGGTATAAAGGAAACTGTTGTTTAAAGCAGTCTCGACAGGGGAAGCATGAAAGAATGATGTATATCACAAATGAGGTTGCTGTGAGGTTTGCAAAGCTGACTGCAAGAAGACTTTTCTATGCTATTTTCTTTCTACTGCAAAAATCTCATGCATGCCTCTATTTAACACATGAAAGAAGAAAAAAAAGTATGAACTCAGGCTGGAAGATTCAAAGCAAAACAATACCGCACCTCCAACTACTTGTTTTGTACCCTCGTCTGAGGCAGAGGCTGCTTGAAGACTAATAACAGCTGCAAGCTTGAAACCTCTGGGTAGTTTTATATTTTCTAGCGTTTCCACAGGGTAGATTCCACTCCACAGTACTTCTAAATCAGGGCTATGCTGGAACACACAACTACGCATTAAGCAAGGAGTGGTAGAATAATATCTAATACACTGGATACAGCTGAAGTATCTGTTTCAGCTGAATCCTAACAGTTTCAGATGCAACTGCATCACTTGAAACAAAAACCAGTAAACAAGTATGAATACTGCTAACCTGAGGAAGCTGGTGATATTTTCTAGGCTAAACATGTAGTTACTGAATTTTTTCATAGGTTAAAAGAATTCTAGTAGACCTTTTTATTTCCAAATCACAATACTAGATAAGCTAAACATAAGTGTAAAAAAAAAATGCCTTTCAGATAATGGAAGCAAGCCGTAATTCCAATATGAATTTTACTATATCCATAGTTCAGGATATCTTATCTCATCAAGGTTATAGTAACAGTTTGATAATGACCTAGGTCTTGAATAAGTAGAGATGTAACAGTTTAATAATGGGGGAATTTAATGCCAAATGAAATATTTGCTCTCACGGTCTCTCCTGGTGAGAACCGAAAAAACAGGGAAGAACCACAGCCATTCCCAGATCAATGGAGCACTTCCACCATTGCCTCTACTGAAAATATTTAGCTGAATGAACCATATGTTTCCAAGACAATTCTTAAAATTTCAAAATAGGAAAGTCAGCAGAGTGGTTATACACAGGAAACATGCTGGTTTTGATTCACAGTTATCACAGATAAGAGTACTTTATCTCACTTTTCAAGATAACTGGCCTTAGACATTGCATTGAGGAATTAAAATGTCATATAGATGATACTCATGAAAATACTAGGAATAATCTGTCTACTCTGAACCCAATGATGAACCAGAAAGTGATTTACTGTTTCTGAAAAATGTAACAGAACACTGCAAAATCACATAAGTGTCATGTACAAATCACTGCCTAAATGAGAGTCATTTTAAGCTCAAATAAAACAGGACTTCCAAATCTCAGTTTTAATTCAAAGGGAAAATTTAATCTGCAGCTCTTATTGTTACAAGAACCTTGAAAATATAAATGGACTCTAATTCATAACAATAAATTGGTCTACTTGTAAATATCTACGGATATTTAACTATAATGGTGCATACATTTCTGTAGTCCTGTAACTGACTTTTGGTTGACATGTAAATATGAGAATGAATGTCCTGGAGTGACTTTATGATGCTATATATCCCAATTGCCTGCTTAATGAAAAATATTAACTCTGTGTCTTTAAGCTGGCTCGAGAAGCCAGGAGCTATGTTTTGGTTTTCTTCGAAGGATATTTACATTCTTTTACTTATCAGCTCACTATGTTTTGCTTCTGAGGAGAGAGCTCTGGCCAGCCGCTCTTCTGCAGTTGGATGCAGAGAGAACATCTCAGCAGTCGCTTTCTCTATAGTTGAAGGTGAATGGACACTTTTTTTACTTTTACCTTTTTGTCTTGTGAGCTTTTGCCCGGTTTTTACTCAGCTGAGGGATATTTGGACAGAGTTAAAACTTGCTTTTTGGCTTTTTCCCTCCTCTGCCTGAGGCAAGGGAAGAAGACAGATTTTTTTCCTCTTCATAGGGATCATAGTTTTTTTCCTCTTCCTTTGGAACTTTACAACAGACTACTGAACTCTGGGNGGGGAAGGGAGCTTTGAACCCTATCTTTTGCAGAGGAGGCTCTTCAAGTCTTCCTCCTAAGTTTGTCCAGACCGTGACAATGAACTAACCATTTTTAATAGAAACACATTAATCCTGATGCCAAATTAAGCTTTTACCTTTTTTTCTCTTACATATTCTCTGTAGTTTTCACGCACATAGCTGTAGTTTGCACCTTATTTTCCCAGTATTGTTCTCTGCCCTCATAGGCAGGAAGACAAAACACATTTCAAGGCCCTATCCTATCTTGGTTCTCTGGTCTTCAGAACAGCTCTTCGAGATGTACTTTTATAAACAAAATTAGTTCCCATTTGCGGGGGGGGGGGGGTTTAGAAAGGATTAGAATGAGGGGGAAATTACCTCACAAATTACAATTCTAATTGGTGATTCTTGTCAGATATGCTAATTTGCAAAATCTATAAAATGGCACCTAAGGATCCTTATAAAGGTAAACCCTTTTTATCACCCTAATTGTGTCTGGCTCATAATTTTTTACCGGCCAACCGGGAGAGAAAGGCATCAATCCAATTGGTGGATATATAAGCATACAATAAAAGAGGTTCAAAAGTTCATTTTACTCAATTAAGACATTTAAAGGCTAGTGTGAAAAACAGAGAAGACTTTACAATTTTGTCCCCAAGCCCCAGAAATTACTGCTAGTAAGTTCTGCTTTGACCCAAACACATGGCCTTTGGAACACACAAACCAAGAGGCAAATCTACACTTCTTGTTCAATAAAGGCAGAAAGATATTCATACTATCTTTCTTCCATTTCCACTTGCTTCCAGTAAATTGTACATCAAGATTTCCTCCAATATGCAATTATCATTATATGAAACTACTACAATATAGGTTAAAAAAATGGCAAAGGCATAAAATAAGCATAATTTTGCATTTCAAAATTAGAAAATTACATAGAAATTAAAAGGATGAATATTTCAGATATGCAAATCTATTTTACGATGCACTATATAAAAAATACAGATTTGGTGTCATATACAACAATTTCTGACTGACCACAGGTATGGTTAAATAACATAGTTTAGATGTAGAGGTATAGAAATAAGCCGTACTAGAAAAAATAAAAATAAAGCACTTTTCATCCAGAATAATAGCTGAAATACAACAGAGCTTAATTTAATGTATCAGCACTTTTTCTAACATTATAAATGTTACTGAGATTATAATATTGTATTTTCACTTTTTTTTTTTTCAGAGAAGAGTCTACTGCCAATTGTGAATGTATTTTCTAAGAAATATAATTTTATTTGCTAGAATGCAAGCTCATCCTTAATTGATGTCTTGCATTATATGTCTGGCAGTTTTTTTGGGGGATCATTATGTAGCCATTTATTAACAACAACAAAGTCTGTTTTAATTCTTTTAAAAAATATGACTATTTAGACAAATGTCAGAAAGGAAGATAAACATTTCTATATAAGATAGACATGTGCTATCCTGTGAAAGATAATCTGAGTAGTCAGCAAATCCCTACTGGCACAAACGTGAGGAGACACTGGCCAGAAAAATCTGTCTGGTTTTCAGAATGTGTAACACTTCTCTTAGGGAAATAAAAGGGTCTCTCACTAAAATCTTAGCTGTCACATTAGCATTAAATCAGTGCCTGCCAGCAAACATGGTAAAAGGTTGTTAAAGGTTTTCATTGTAAATACTATTTTTCTGAGAGCTTAAGCAACACTACAGAAAAGGGCTCTGAGGTAAAGTGTGGAATATTGTATATCTCTTAGAAAGTGTGTCTTTAGGCACTTATTTTTTAATTCCTTTACTAAGATAGGTTCTAATCTTAAAAAGCAAAGCTTAAATGAAAGCAATGGGAAGGAATCCCTAAGAATGCTCAAGCACTGGGCACACAACGTGCAACTTGCAATCTGATCCTCCTTGCTGGGATCCCAGTCAGAATCCTGGTTCCTTAAAATTCCTTTAAATTAAATTGATTCAGGACAACTACAGTTTAAAGATATTTTACTTGGATTAATAGCTGATTTCATATATTACCATGAGAAAACTCTTCATGAGTATTCATGCATAGGCATTTCTCCATCTTTCTATTGTAAAAGAAGAACCAGATGTACCACTGAGACCCTTCTACACTGAATTAATCCCATTCCCCCAAGGACAGCTCCAGAACATGGAGAGCATATGCATGTTACCATGCATAGAAAGGGTACTTAGAAAGGGAAACAACACTATCAGTCGTGAAAATAGAAACTGTGAATAAGAACAAGGACCTTAAAAGGTCACAAAAGTTGAAAGAAAAATACACCAATTGAACAAATGCTAGAGTGACATCCAAACAGAAGATGTATGGAAACAAGATGAGCAAATACCGTGTATCTCTTAGAAATAAAAGAGATAGCATTATTGCCCGAAAAAATACAGATTAACACATCAGATTAAAACTGAAAAACTCATCATGTATCTAGGCCAGTCCATACCAGAAAGGTAGGAGTAAGCCTAGGTTGCACTTCTATTTGTTCCACCAAATAAGCATTAGTACAAACCACATATAGTATGCCCCCAAAGTATGCATGAAATACAATAAATTAAATTATTCCTTAAGACTGGCATTTTTTCAACAAGAAATTAAAAAGTCATTAATTTTGTCATTGAAACTTTTAAACTTTTTTGCCACCTCCAGAGACAGACAGAAACAGAATTCATCCCTCAAAAGAAATGACAAAATAGTGTTTTAAATAGTGTACCATCTATTTGACAAAACCAGAATGAAAGATTTAACCATTTTAGAAAACACTCACCAGGTCTATGTAATTAGTAATGGTATATCTACAACAATTTTGAATCAACATCTCCCTTTCATTTCAACCATAGCTCCTTGAGTTCAGTATCTCTGCAAACAGGGTCGTAAGTCCCTAATAGTAACTGGAGCTAAATACTTCGAATCATTACTTATTAAAAAAAAACAAACTGTAATAGAATTTAATAGAATAATAATAATGTAGACAAGATGGCTCTCAACTAAGTATCACTAGCCTATGAGAAAGAATTAGTAGACTTCCATAGAGCCTAAGATCATATCTAAACAGTAAAGAGCTTGATGACAATGAAACCTGGAAGGTATACAACAGTAGAAGAAATAGTACTGCAAATACGCTTATCTGGTTTACTTGAGTAAACCAAGCCTTCAACATTATGTATCTGAGCATAATTAAACCTGATTTGAATTATTTAAAGTTTAATGCAGACTCCTCTGTACAGAAGCAGGAAGCTAGCTACTGGATGAATGAATTTTGCCTGAGAAAGAGAGAAGAATATTTCAACACTGCAAAGATAGGAAAGACTGCAATACAAAAAGAGGGCAAAAATTTCATTAACACTTCAGAAGTGGCTACTGCTGAATTCAACAAGAGGCAGTGCTTGCAGTGACTGTGCAGGTCTACTTTAATTAAAGAGATTGAATTCCTTATTAATACATCAACTGAAAAAAGGAAATTTACAAAAGAAAGTAGGAAAATTCAGCATATAGTGTACAAACCCAGTTGTTTTAATATTTTATTTTTCTGAAGTAATCAGAGAACCTTTTTAAAATCTAGGGTGGTTCCAAATAATTTCTGATTCTCTCTCTCATAGGGGCAACTATTTCATAACTATTAATATTTGTTTTATTTCATCCACTACTCTACTCAAATATTTAATTCATTTTAGTGTGAAATAATAAATAAGAATACCTAGCCTACATGTAATCTGTAAAATTCAACAGGAAGGAAAACAATAAAGTTCATAGGTTAAGCCCAAGGTCAGATATATCAGAAGAGAAGTCAGAAGTTCATAGAATAGCTGAATTCTTATTAATTAGCATTACATTGACATATTTTGTAAAACTACAGGTAAAGATTGCTTCCTGTGTAATAATGTATCCTAATAACTCTCAGTGGGAACATCCACTTGAAGGAGAAAAAAAGTGAAGAGAAAGAGAATAGTAACAAATCATTAGAAAGATAGTATTCACGCAAGAGTAATAAGAGAATTCACAAATTAAACAGTTTATTGACTAGTGAAGGTGCATTTATCTCTCACCTAACATTGCATAGGTACTGAGAGCTAGAAGATGTAAATTACAGTGAAAATAAATTTTAATGAAAAGTTAAATAGCAGATATAAAGAAAACACTGTCTTTTGTCAGGTTTTAATATACTAAAGTTCATATTGGTCATGTTATTATAAACTATAATACAAAACTCAAGAGTGGACCTTTGATAAATATGCTGTATTTTGGACAAATGAAGATGGCTTTTGTAAAGGAAATTACTGCTTTGTAGACCTACTGAAGCACCTTCTATCATTCAACAGACACAGGAATGCGAGTGATTGGTTGCCTGGAGTTGCTTGGTAGAGTCTAGCTTGGATTTGCAAAAGGTTTATGTTAAAGTTTCTCAACAAAGGCTATTATAAAAAGCAAGCAGACAAGAAGGCACACATGTATAACTGATACTCTAATAACCAAGTAGTAGAGAGTTAGAACTAAAGATCCAATTCCTGAAATCCAGAGACATTGCTGCTGGAGTTTTGCAAAGAGTTTTTCTAGGGCCTGTGATGTTCAACATTTATAAATGACCAGGGAAGAGGGGATGAGAGTTGTTGAGAAATGTTCCTGATCAGAGTTATTTGGTTAGCCAGGACAAAGACAGACAGTGTAGAAATCCAAAAATTCTGCACTCACAAGCCTGAGTGACAAGGCAACACAATGGAAGAATAAATGCCCCGCAAATAAATGTAAAATGAGGTACAAGAGAGGGTGAGGCATGGTGGGAAATTTAACATAGTGGGCCCTGGAGTTGACAGTCACCACGGAGAAATGAGCCCCTAGATGCATAACCATTCAATATCTGTATTCAGTAAGAAACTAAGAAGGAAAAGCTGAGGGAATAATTTTGAAATAGTATAAATGTAAGAACTTGTCACACTTTGAAAGACACATGTAGCATGCAAAATACAAAACAGGGCAACAAAGATGAACAGCTTCTATACAGAAAGCGGAGTAGGCTACTTCTCTTGAAAAGAAGATCTCCAAAAAGGATATGGATGAGGCTCACAAATCACTGGTGGCATAAAGGGAACAGACTGTTTACAGGTTGATCAAATCCAATGCAATGTAGATTCAAATTAAGATAGAAGAAATCACATTCAAAACAAGAAAAAAGTTATTTATACACAAAATGAAAAGGGTAGTAGACCCATGCAATTCCTTGACAAAGGTAACTGTTCTAAGACTTAAACAGGTTTATGGGAATAGATTCATGGAACAAACACCCAACAAAATGTTAATCTTTAGAAACCACATACATCTGATGAAATTCATCAGCTAAAACTGTTGGAGGCTGGGGAATCTAATTCTTATTCTTACTCTTCCCTGGGCATATACTTAAAATCACTGCCCAGGGAAGAGTATATATACTTATAATCACTGCCCTGCCCAGAGACAGGATGTTGTCCAGACAATTCTTACCCTAGTCCAATATGGCCATTCTTCTTTTGCTATGTTTCCCCATGTCATTACTTTGAGGCAGCTCCCTGAAGGGGGCATGGCTGCTTTTGAGGTACCTAATCCTGTTGATGTGTGATGCATTTAAAATACTTTGTTCTCAGTTTTGGATTACTCTTGGGCGGTAGAAGGGAAGAACAATCATAAAACGCAAGAGCTACAGGACTTCATAGACAAACACAGGCATCTTTTATTGGATAATGTCTGAAATGTCAGAAAATTTTCATGCTCTTAGCATAGTTTAATGATTTTTTTGCATTATCATGTCCATAAAGTATCTTGCTTCAAATGCTAGTATCTTATAAGTGAATCAGTAGACAAGTGCAAACATGGAATCTCTCTGAAAAGTTAACAAGTCTCCCAATGAGAATTGCCCTTTGCCATTGAAGAATATCTCCTGGCAACAATTGGAATACCAATGAGATTAAACATAACTTCCTCTAAAGCTTTTCAAATGTAACAACATGGCTTTATCATAGCATTAAGTAGTAACACTTCATTTAATATGTACATTAATTATTGCTGAATTATAATGGAGTGTCTAAAAAGTTGTATAATATTCACATTAATACTAAATGAATTCATTATGACGAGTGTAATTACAATGAATACTAACTAAATTAATGGCAGCTAGACATGCTAGAAAAAGTGTTACCCATTTACTTGACATGTTCCAAACGGAATATATTTTGTTAATGTATTTGGAAGAGTAGTGTGAATAGTTTGAATAGTAGTGTGAAGCAAAGTGTTTAGCAGAGGGTTTTTTTAGCATCATTGAACAACTAATGATTTTACTGTATGTTGGGTTTCTATACATATATATATAAAAACCACAATCTGAATGCATTTTCTGAATTAAATAAAAATAATAAAGCTTCAAAACAGTCTTATGCTTCTGTTTGTATTTAGTTTCACTTATATACTTATAAGAATAAAATCCTAGATGCACAGTCAGAAAAACAGGAAGTCAGGAAACAGACTATACATGCGGCTGTGCCCCAGTTTTGCACTCCAGTATTCATTCTGGTGTGCACTCTACAGATCAACCATGTTCCAGGCAAAGCCTGATGTCAGGTGGTATGTTTAGCATGCTTCTGCATTTATATTTCTTGACCTGTTGGCCTACGCCTTACATAAACTATTCTTGCCGATGGCAAAAGAAATCTGGTTTGGGGATTGTATCTGTAGCCACATGCCAGATGTCTCATGGGCTCTCATAGAGTATTAATTGTGTGCCAGTTTTCAAGGAAGAACAGTTTTACCCATAAGATAAAATTTTAGTGGATGCAGAAAAATAAAATGTGAAGCCTTATTCAACAGGAGAAATAAAAAGAGTTACTTACAATGCTTTTTTTCAATCAATGGAATGCAATTTGGTGCCATCTGTGAAAGCAAACAAAGCAAAATAAATATAATTTCACATAGGTCAGAATTATAGAAATGTTATGTACAAGTTAACAGAGTATAATTAGATGTTATAGTAGTAATAGGCAACTAAAATATTATTATTCTTCCTCTACTTTGATTCAATACTTTGATTCAAAGGCAACATCATCAACTGGATTCCTTCTTTTGCACTCACTTATCTAATACAGCATAAACTGTAAAAAACATTCATTGCTTTGTCCAAAGAAAAGGAAAATCAGTGGATTAGTAGGGCAAACAAGGACTGAAAATGCTGCCAAACACTTGACAAAACATCAAAACACAGCTTGATTCTTTGTTCACACAACAGAAAATACAAAGAAAAAAGTATCATCCTTTAACTTTTCTTGTATTGTATTTCAGAGGAAGATGAACTGTAGCCTTCTGGCAATCGCTAATGCAGTGTTTGTATTCTGTGTTGAGATTATCCACTTGGGTGCTGCACTGGAGCTCCCTGGGCTATTTTGACACTGCATCCAGATGCTCCAATTTTGCTTCAGTGACTCAGAGCAGAGCCAAAATGCCTTCAAGCAATGTTCAAAGGGTTAGGTCTTGATGAACAATTTAAGTACTCAGAAGAAGTGTTTATGAACATCTCTGACTGGTGCTGAAGTGACTTTAGTGGCCTTAGTGTGACATCCAGGCAGGGAATATGCAACAGAAAGATTCAGTTCTACACCTCAGGTGCATGTGGATTTTACCCCACTTTTATAGGAAAAATAAAAACAAAGTGCAAGTACAAAAGAAAAATACTCCATGATTTTAACTGCAGTATATCAGTTCTAGAAAAAGTGAATATTTGTCTGCTTTATGTAAACCACTGAAAAAGGTCTAGTTAGAAATAATTTATTAAAGTTGCACTTGTCATATATTCCCACTTTCTTGTTTGAGACCTAAATAACTTAGTGTTTGAGCAAGCCTTTTTTTTTAAATGAATGTACATCCTGTGGAATCCAAGCATAATTCAACACAAAGATCTATGTACTTCAATGTACTTCAGTAGTCCATAAATGAAAAGTTATCTAACTCAAGCACTGAGTGTTATTATTCCAACTGTTAAATATTTATGGAATTGAATAATCATTTTGGAAAGCATCATTCATTTAATTGGAGGATAACTCTATCTATTAAATAACATAAAAACAGAGAAATACATAACGCTCCATCCACAACACAGGCCCTCATGCAAAAAAGTAGAGGCACCTGATCTTCTAATGCTAAGACAAGCAATGAATTTTTAAAAACTTTCTTACTAATGAAAAAAAAATGTAATTTTATATGTGCTTGGAATAATTTTTTTTGTGAAGAAAGCCTACTTTAAGCTACTTTATTTATTATTTCATATTTTCATTTTTTCATTCTTAAGATTTTGCTTGGTTTTGAGAAAAAAAAGCTAGGAATTGTTCCCATGTTTGCAAGAGTTTCACTTTGAGATTTGTATGGGGTTTTATTTTTTGTTTTGGTTATTTTTTAAAGTTCCTATGTATCAATTTTAGTCTTCTGATATGAGATGAAGTAAGAAAACAATTTCATGTGGCAGGTGTCATTGAAGAAGGTTTTACCTGAACAATGACAGTGTATGAGTTAAGTTGGAGGAGACAGATTTGATACAGAATACATACTGTGTACCAGGAGGGAGTTAACTGTGGGAAATCTTGAGAGAGACATGCTGAGAAAACTGAGGGATGTCCTGAAAGACATTTTGCAAAAAAAAAAAAAAAATCACCGCAAAAATTTTCTTCTTGATCCCTCCATCACCTTTTCCTCCTCTGTTTCTGTAAACTTTTTGCATCTGGTTGCTGCAGCCAGTTAGCTCACCTACTGTTCTGATTGGGCAGGACAGAAGAAACACACCCCAGTTTGCCTGCCCTGCTGATTTCACAGTCAGGTTAAAGGTTTCATCAAACCCTGCATGCACTGCAGAAGTTGTTCATGTACTAAGCAACATGAAGTATTGCATCCACTTTATATGAAGGGATGATCACTTTAAAGATTTGTACTTTGGATGACTATTTTGTATACTGCTAAATTTATTTTTTCTTATGTTTTGAAATCCGTACAGTAAGAGAAGATTCTTAGTTATGAAACAGAACATGCATAAGAATTATTATTAAAAAAAATTTATTATATACATGCTTTTTCTATGCTGTTTAAATCTAAGAATGTGGGGGTGGGAGGAAAGAAATAAAGATTGATTATTTACATTTTACAATTGTTTTCACCTCTGTTGTTCAGAAATCATTTTTGGTCTTGAAAATAAAACACTGGCTGAAATATCCTAATTTCTTCAGAATGGAAACTAGGTTTAGTTTTACAGACTAAGAAGGTCCAGCATTATCAGAAAGAGAGATGATTAGTTAAAAATAGAATTCATGATGTTCTATTAGCAATAGCTTTTGCTTGAACAATGAACTATAAGAATCCAATGCACTATATCTTTTTGCAAAAAGGACAACCAACAACAAAGTAATAGTTAGCAAATACATCTGACTCTTCCAGAAAGAATGTTGATATCTTTGGAGGTTCTGATTAGAAGTCCTCCAGAAAAATGCATTATCTTAGGAGAACTGTCACATACAAACAACTCTGAGTTCAAGTATGTTTCCTATCAGCATTTAATAAAAAAGCACAAGCAACACAAATCTATTAGATATTTCAGAACAGTCTTCTGATTTAAAGAGAGGGCATCAGGGCTGCCTAAACACCTACTGTGGTATAACCACCTTTTAGGACACTTCATGTGCAGAAAATATTCCCTTCCCCCATGAAATGCATGGTGGATTTCTGTGAATATGTGTAATCAGAAAAGGAAATGATTTCTTCACTTTCCTGGGTAAACTTTGGAAAAGGAGTGCTGAAGAAACCTAGTCATGAAGGTTTTGGAAGCTTGCCTTGCTTATTCAGATTGTGTCTGGATCATTCCAGGGTATATCTCTTGAAGAAGGAAGTAGACTATGTTCTTGACCATTACTCCACTGACATAAAGTAAAAGCTTGGGAAATCAAGATTAAAACCAAGCTCTCTTTCTAGTTAGGGAATGGCACATTACCATTCTTGTCCTTTACTACAGCTCTAAAGGACTGGAAAATCACCCATTAAATTAAGACTCAGGAACTCGGGGTTTCACAACTGGTACCAGCAAACCGTCTGTGTGACTCTGGGCAGATTTGCAGTATTTAACAACTTATTCTGTATTTATACACTACTACTGAGACATTTTCCTGCCAAGTGGTCAATAGCTGACCTTTGCAGGAAAGATTTTGCTAGCTTGTTTTGTTCCTCTATCAAAAAAATTACCTATACTTTGTTCTGGCTTTTCTTCACATCCTTTGGCAACGTAAAAGGTACAGAAAAATTACTCAGATTTCACAAATGGACAGAGTTACTTTTGTATTGATCTTTGTGTCTGAATTTAAATAAGCACTCGTGGCCAGCAAGTTCCACTACTCCTTCTTAATATAAGCACTCTAGTTCAGCTCAGTACAGGTTCTTGAATTAGGAAGTGTTAGGAAACATGGAAAAATATGCAGCAGGGCTTTATGTATTACGTAAATAATTTTCAGTTAGATGCTTTAACAAAAGGGGTATTGAAAAAAAAAATCAGTCATCTTCCCCCTCCTCTACAATACCCCCGCAATTTAACTAAAATTATACATTTAGTGACAAAGAAAACCATACTTTGATTTCATTTAGAACTGACAGAAATATTCAGGAACAAATGTAGAGAAGAATTATCCTCCACCATTCCCAAAAGTAGCATTTTTCTCCAATCATTAATCTGTATACTTGCCAGAGACATAGGCAACTCTGCAGAAGCTATTTAAACACAAAACTAAAGAACTGGAAATGAAAGATTAGGCTTACACGCTCTTTGTAAATCATTCATGGAAGTAAAGAGAATCCCCCCTCTCTTCACTTATTCAATAGCTCTGCGGTTAGGGCCTCATCTGATATACAATGTGGGACAATCAGGTTCAAGACCTTGTCTGCACATTCTTGAACCCACATTTTCACTTTCCCAAAAGAGTTCTTAAACCAGTGAGAAATCTATAATTGGCTTCTCTCGATCCCCATGGAAAAAGCTGTTCTGCATGGATTATTTAAATACTGAGTCAAAGAGAGAGAATGACTCTTTGGTCTGGTGGTTAAAGAATTCACTTGGGAGGCACACAGCTCGGTCAAAGTAGCAGTTCAAATAGTTCAGGTGAGAGCATACCACTGCAGAATATCCAGTGGTTAGGTGATTCCCCTGGAAGGTAGAAAATAAAGGTTTAAATCTCAGTCAGGGGGAAGGAGTTGAAACCTAGTCTCCTATATATAGGATCTACTGCATTAAGAAACATATGGTGAGATCTTCAACTTTGTGGGGGTAGAGGAGAGTGGGTGGAGAGGGGGAAATGAAGAAGAGAAACAGTTGTTATCTCTTCACCACTAGTTTTATGGATCTATTACTGTTTCAAAAAGAAAAAAATAAAGCCATTACAAATTCAGTATGAATTTTGACAGCTTTTTAAACTTCTAGTGTTCAATTTATACACTAGCAGTATATTCAGATATTTAATGCAAAACTATATTGTTTCCATGCAGGCTCAGATTAGACTCACAATTAAAGACTGGATTAAAATTTTTTGCATGTATGAAGCTGCCCTGTACGCATAGTGTGTATATACACAGCAATCCTTGTGGAGCTGAGATTTACTGCTATTGAAGAACTATTCTGTGAATTACACTCTCAAATTCTGTGGCATCAGACAGCAATATTATAGTAGAACCTTGCCTGACATTTCAAATTGTGCAGGGTATATTCATCAGACTTTTTATGAGAAAGGAATGATCATGCTTTTTTGTTTTTTTGGGATATCATATCTGGACACGAAAGAATTCAGTATAGTTCATCTGGAACTAGTATCTTCAAATTTCTTACATCATGGTTGTATGCCTCCTACTGTAATGCAGTATTTTATATTTCATTTATTATATAGTGCCTCCAAACACATTTGAGTCTGTTTTATGAGAAATTTAATCATTATATTAAATAATAGAAAAGTAAACCTGAATTCCTAAGTACCTGCCATCAACATTCACCTGAGAATTCATTTACTTACCTAAATTTTAGAGATTTTTGTTGTTTTTATTTGAACAAAGCATAATTCACTTACAGTATTTAAATCTTATTTTTCTTTCATTGTCAGTATTTCTGTCCTAAAACCTTCACATTTTTCTGACAGCATTCAGAAGTTCCAGGGATATCAATGACAAGTTAACTGGACATGAATCTTTCAAACACAAAGTGGGTTTCAACAGCAAAAGGCTGGTGAAGTTAAAATGTTAAACTAGAAATAGAGCACAGCTTTGGATAAAGAAACATTTTCAGCCTAATACAATTATTCTAATAATTTAATTTGTTCAATTTATAAATGTTACATAGTCAGAAGTACTCATTCTTAGGCCATTGCTACACAGTATTATTGCCTGCTGGTCTCTAAAAGCACACACAGTCACTATTTAGTTCTAATATGTAAGAACATGCTGCTGCTTTCACACAGCACTTTTTTCACAATATGAGTGCATGCAAAAATAATATGGTATTTCCAAATTTGCCAGCTAATAAAAAGGGTAAGTTATATATTTTTTTTAATCTAGCTTTTTTGCCAACGAACATGCTAATTTGCATAAATTTTGCTTCTCATGGAAAGTCTAACTTTTTATGATTCCCATGTTACATTCTCCCCCTAGCATTTCCAAAAAAAGTGAAACATCTTTTCCAGTTAAGAAGTTAATGCACTTTTAAATTAAATATCGTGGGGGAGGGGGAAGAAAATTTTAGTGTTGGAAACTCCTAATTTTCAACTGACTCAAAAATAAAATAATCTTAATATAAATCAGCATTATGAGAATATTTTAGATCTATAATGTAAGATGAAGAATAATCGATATGTGGTGTATGCTAATAAAATTTAGGTTGTTTATATCTCGGATATGTTCATGGGATAATGATTCAACGAGAAACAGTAGGTATTATGGAGAAGTTCTTCCTCTTATGACTGACAGATGGAGTAGGTGTCAGTGTTGAGACTAGTGGAAATTGTTATCTGGATTTTATTTGCTATTGTACTAGGCTGCCGATAAACATACAGTGCTGTAGAGGTACTGTCACATAAACGATAAGCTGACACATTTGTAGAATTTTTTGTTTCAACCACATAACAAATATTTCACAAAAGAAAAACATTGCCAAGTAGGCTTCACATATTTTTAACATATTATGGATCGAATTGTAGGAAAAACCCCCAAACAACCCAAGCTAAGAAATGTTTCTCCTTATGTTATTCAGAAATACTAATAAAGTGAAAATATCTTAATGCATTCAATAGATAAGTGAACCAAAAAAAGATTCAGGTTTTGCTAATTACTTTTGTAAAAAAACTCAGTTCACAACTGTATTAGTTAAATTTACAGATATAATTTTCCAAAAGCACTGTATGATTTTCCTACCTGTTCACTACTGAATGATAATTCACCTAAACTTGCTTTAACTTCAGCACCACTGAGAAAAAAGCATTAATGGAAAACTCAATGCAGGGCAAAGCAGTTTCTGTACTAGAAAAGGATATTTATCACTGAATCCTCTATGATCAGGATCTGTCAGAAGATTTTATTTGAAATAAAATCCCACACACCAACAAACATCACATCGACAACACTTAGGCAGACTATTTGTAGCACATATTGTATTGCTTTTGTTGTTTTTTAACTTTGAAATAGAAAAGGACAAAGTAAAAATTTATAGCTCAGCATAAAAATATGCAGACTTTTTTGGTTAGAAATTAGTTCAAAAAGCACACAGTGATTCTTTTGTGAATAAAAAACCCCAGAAAAACCAATTAAGAAGAGAAAGCTAATATAACAGTTTGGTGCTACATTGCACCATATTCTTATCCAAAATTTTTCACTAATTTATAGATATAAAAAAACCCCTCAATTGTTCCTGGCTTATTGGTCTCTTAATCTTGCATATTAATTTAGGTAATGTACCACTACGACTAACTTCCATTCCATTATTCTTAATTATGTACCATTAAACTCAAATTTTGTTACTTTTGTTGCTGAGAAAAAAGAGGAAGAAGCCACTGTATTTATATTGTCATCTCATTTCCAATCCTCGTAAGGCTCTTTTTTCTCAAAGTGAAAATCTTTCACAATCTTTAATATCAGTTTTTATTTCTTTAATTGGGTGTTTCTATCGGGACCTTTTCAGTGAACTCTTCACATTTTAATACACTTCTGCTTCACTACTCTAGTTGATTGTTTCAGAGCTTGTGCACAACACATTCCTGATCTTCAAGAAAGCCGCTTTCAAGGTCTTTCATATTCTGCCATAATCCCCTAGTAATTACAAAGGCTCTCTTTGCAACAATAAGCAAGTCTGAGAGGAGTTCTATAACCCTGTATCACACATTAAATTGTACTTGGACATTTCAGTAAAATGTGCTTCCCTTGAGCCTCCAACTTGCATACAAAATCTGTGAGATGCCAAAACACAAGAACGTAAAGGTTATGATGATGGTAACTGTGTCTATACAAAGCATTGATTAAATGAAATACAAAACACAGCTTGGATAAAGCCTTTAGTTGGGAAGCAGTTAAGTCCTCATTAGAAAAGCAAAGTTGACAGAGCTTAAAAACACTTATTTTATGGCTGATAATCATTAATCATCTTTACAGGCCTCTTTCTCCCCTAGGACTTTAAAAGTGCTTTTGAATGTTCCTCTTTAAGTACTCATACTTTCACTTTTGTTTTGTTTTATTTTCTAGGGGAAAATGTCTCTTCTTGTCAAAGGAAAGACCTTGCCAGTTTTTTGACTTAGTTGCAACCACTGCTTTCAGGTATATCACCCATGACCTATCAGAAGTCACCTTTCCAATTGTTGTAGATATATAAAGGAAAAATGTACAATACAGATCCTCACAAATACAAAATCCTCTTTGTCCTCTTGCCTTGTTCCTTCTTTGAATTTCCTCTATTGCTTGTGGATCAAGAACATAATTGTGTGGTTTTTTATATCTAAAGGCTACACCAAGTTCCATCTATAACTCAAACCAAAAATTATAAGGGTCCGGAATAAGGTAAACCACTCCCATATACCTTATCTTACCTTGGTCTGAAAAGCTATAGAAAAAAAGAAACTGCTTTATGCAGTTTGCTGGCAATACAACTGGCCTAAACTATGTTAAATAATATGGGATAAGAATACTGTAGAATAAAAATGGTCTGGCAACAGTCCCTACTGTTGGAAGAACATCCATTATGTTGAGATGAATTTTGTTTAAAAGCTTATGATACTAATTTCTGATGCTGTGGCAGTATATAACATACCTTCTGTAACCTGCTACCTTAAAACTTCCAACTTAATATATGCTGTGGTTTTCACTAGTAGAGGAATATTCCCTACAAAGAACTGTGGAAGCCAATATCTATTACCAAAAATGAGACTAGGGAACTGTGCAAATGATTATCCAAATACTTCATCTGTGAGAGACATCTGAAAAAAAATCAAATGAACTTTTTTTTTGTCATTTTTTTTGTTGACATGGTAAACTTTAACATAGATACCAGATATCATAGATATCACAGAAACGAGGAAAAAAGCAGTAATGTGTTCCTCACTTTTTGCTTAATAACAGGGTTCTTTGAACAATCATCAATTATGTGGAAATCTCACCTTTGCATTTTAGCTTTACCTGAAGGCTATTTAACCCCTATTTCCCAAGAACTCTCTTATCTATATTACTATAGGCAGTTTATTGGTAAGTATGTTTCTATCTCTCCTGATGAAAATTTTTACTAGTTTTAATAAATATTCATATACTCAATGAGCCAGAGACAGTAAAAATTATTCTATTCCCTGTTTGTTGAAGCAATTTACATAGGAAACCTAAGTTCTAATTACTATGCTAATGAATATTTATATATTGCATAGAAAGTGGAAATACACCAACAAAGGAAATGTCTGAAGGTGTTACGATTAAGGTACTTGCAGGAAAGAAGAGGAGATGTGGGTTCAAGTGAGATTTGCTTTCCCCTTCAACATGTGAGCTGATTATTTTTTAATAGCTTTTTCATTGAATGAAATGGGCCTGAGTCACTTCTGTAATTCAGTTAATAAATTAATTCTGCATTTAGCCATTTTGTTACTTTCATCGAACTTTGCTGCTTTTCAATTAACTGTAGTCACATATTTATGGTTAATACCTTCAAGTAGACACACTTTTCAAACTGCTGCAAGTGCAAATAACAGTTTGGAAGAATTTCATTGTGTTTCTGTAAACAATTGTAGGTAAAAGCTATTAAAAGACATGTACACTTTAATTTGATAACCTTATATTAGCAGGTGCAACTTTCAGGTTCTGTCTCCACTCATAGTCACTTATAGTCATTTTAAACTCACACTTTACACTCATTTTAAACCAAGAAATATTTGTTACCACAAGCAACCTCCTATTGCCTAAAAGCCTGGAAACCAGTGCTAAAGTGCAATGGTACAAGGCACTTTGTAAACTGTTACTTAATAAATAAAACAAACGCAATGTGGGAATGTATGGCTGTTTCACTAGAGGAGCCTCTCCAGAATGCATTATAATTCTTTAGTAAGAGTAGAACATGATCAATCAGGGTTGAAAATAATTAGGTTTATATCAAAAAAAGGCAACCACTTCCTCATAAAACATGAATGGAAAACAATAAGAATTAGGAAGTACTTCAAATGTATAGAAACAAGGAATGAATGTAACTTTCATACAAATAATTAAATTATTGCCCATGGGCTAATAGTGAAGGTGCGTGCCTTTGCTTCCTTTAGTAAAACAAATATTAGGGCCTTTTCTTTTTAGCCTTATAATCTATCTGCTAATAATGTACCATTTAAGGCCTTGATAAAATCCCTAGTAATGACTGCAAACTTAAATTTTATGCACATTCATTTTATGTCTATGTATTTTGATAGTATATTCTTCCAGATTCTCCTTCATTATTCTCACTCAGAGCTTGAAGATACTCATCAGAAGATTAAAACAAACAAAAATAACCCACCTCCAAGTCATGCAGACATGAGTTGGATCAAAACAGAGAAACTCAGTGCTCAGAGAAGACTTTACCAGTACCTGAGCACTTTTTCCTTAACTTGGCATAGAAAAAGGGTGTAGAAAACAGCCTCACAAACTACAATAGAAATGGTGCAAGTAAATTAGCACAGAAAGAAGCCACTAAACTAAACGAAAAGGAACTAGAAGGCTAGGATTTTTGAACTAGTTCACAGAAATAAAAAAGATGATGCCTATTTCTTACACATACACTGCTTAACTGACAAAAGTTAGTACCACATCTAGCATTGAAAATACTGTAGCAAAAATTACTTTATTAAATCCATGAGAGGTTTTTTTTTGGTATTGTTGTTGTTTTGGGGGTGGGGGGGGGGTAAATCTAAATTTCTCTGGTGGCTACCTGCAACAGTTTTACATTTCTTTAAATGTATGCCATTCAGTTGAGTCTTCAGCAATAACCTGTAGCAACAGGAACAACCTGCAGCAGAAACATACCTTTTCCCACTGCTGATCCTACTTTTGAAGATTTAATCAATTATAATCTTTGGGGAGAAAATAAAAGATTAGATTATGATGCAGTAGGGTTTAATTTACTTTTTATTTGTAAATGAGTCTTACAGTGTACTACAGAGAAGTACAGAAAGATTACTGTACAGTTTAGGGAACATCTGTTTTCATGCAATGTTAAAGGCTTGGGGAAGAGTGGCTGGAAAGAGGCTTGGTGGAGAAGGATCTGGGAGTGCTGGTTGGCAGCTACCTGAACATGAGCCAGCAGTGTGTCCAGGGGAGCAAGAAGGCCAATGACATCCTGGCTCATATTGGAAATAGTCCTGCCAGAACGACCAGTGCAGCAATTGTCCCCCTGTACTTGGTACTGGTGAGGCCACACCTCGAGTGCTGTGTCCAGTCCTGGGCCCCTCACTACAAGAAAGATATTGAGGTGGTAGAGAATGTCCAGAAAAGGATAATGAAGCTGGTGAAAGGTCTGAAACACACAGAACAGTAGTTGTTTAGCCTAGAGAAAAGAAGGCTCAGGGGAGATCTTATTGATCTCTACAATTACGTGAAAGAAGATAGAAATGTCTTGGGGATCAGCCCCTTCTACCTGGCAACCAGCGGCACGACAAGGGGAAATGGCCTCTGGTTGTAACAGGCAAGGTTCAGAAAAAAATCTAAGAAAAAAATTCTTCACTGAAAGGGTGTTCAAGCATTGGAATGCACTCCCCAGGGAAGTGGTAAAGTCACCGTGTCTGGCAGTGGTCAAAAAAGAATGGATGTGGCACTTTGTGATATGGTTTAGTTGGCATGGTGGTACTAGATTAATGGTTGGACTTGATCTTGGAGGCCTTCTACAACCTTAATGATTCTGTTCTATGTGGATTGGATTCATGCAGTTAAATTGTTAGTAGAGGGTAGTTAATATTTCATATTATGATGATTTTAATGCTTAGGTTCGAGGACAGGATTATTAGGCAGTTTCATGAAGCATGGCATTCAAAGGGAGATTAAAAAAAGGAGAAACCAAAGAAGAGATTCCCTATACAAACTTCCATTTTTAGCAATGGAACTAAGCCCTTTTTTAAACTTCAGTTGCACAGAAATCACACCATTAGGATGGAGAAAGTATCAAATGTTTTCCCTAAATGGCTCTTTTTGTACCTCACAGGAGCACAGCATATACTGACTAAAATAAATTGCATGAAGGAATTAGTGCAGGCACATTGTCTATACCTAAAAAGCTTATTCAGTTTCAAATTGTATGCCCATTCATCATAATTAATTACAGCAGGTAACTTTTTGGCTCAACACTTATTTACAACTAAAACACTGGCATAATTCCTTGGAGTGGTATTTTGTGCACATACTTTAAATTTTCCATGGATTTAAACAGATATAACTTTCAAAGAATGTGTTAACTAAAGAAAAAAAAGGGCAATTATGGGACAAAAAGGTAAGAAAAAATAATGCATAGAGCATTGTAGCAGCTCTTCACCTGCACCATGAATATAAAATTCTTCCCCACAGACATCCACAGATTTCAGACTGGATATGAAACTAGATAGAGTCATTAGATATTCCTTGGACAACCATGCTATATTTCACATAACTAAATCCTCAATCCATTAAAATTAAATTAAAGTTTTCAGTAACTCAAATTTTATCAGGATTTCAGACATAGCCTATGAGTAAGAACAGAAATTAATCATTCTATTTAAAAGAGTTAAGTAAAGAATTATATGCTTTTCTACAGTGCATATAATCAGCTGTGTGTCTCAGTGAAATGTCAAGAAAAGTAGGTGATGCTACATGGAATATAGGAACCTCACACATGGTTCCTGTAGTTTGATTTGTACTGATACTAGAATATGGTGGTTTGTTTTTTTCTGTTCTTCTAAACTGATAAAATGGTTGTATGCTAAGTATTTTTTTTTTATGTTCAGATACCCCAGAAAACTATTAACTGTCTGCCACACTAAAAAAGTAAAATCAATGACAATCTGGTCGTTTTTACCCATTATTGTCCTATTAAAATTCAGAAACTTATCTTTCCAACAAAATGATTAATGAATTTTAGTCTTCCAACGAAAACACTTAAAAAGGAAAAAAAAAACCCAAGCAATCTTCCTAAAATTTAAAGATATTAATTTCAACTTCAACTACTGTACTAAGTGGTGTCTCTTGTGGTCTAGTTATTGGTAAGAGAGAAAAAGGTCAGGTTCTTACAATTTAAACAGTAATGTATAAAATGAAATAACTGTTTATACACACAATAGATAAACATAATCCCTACTGAAGTTATATTTACATTATACCTATACACAGAGACTCTTGCATTTATATGTGAAGATCTGTCTGGAAGAGTTTACAAATTGCTACTTTATTTATTCCTATCACAGTGTCTGTGATGTTATTTCTAATTTTCTTTGCTCCTGTGAAGCAGCATACTGAACTCTTAAGGGAACAGAAAACATACAAATGCTATTACAGTACACATTTCTAAGCAGCAGGAAGTCTGTAGTAAGTGTCAGAGATTGATCACGATTTTATTGCACATATAAACAGCCACTACCAGTTGTTCTGTGCCAAAGGGTCGTGGTATGCATCATCCATGCTCTATGTTTAACCACCTCAGATTTTCAGAAAGGTAGCAGCAATCTTAAATTACTGAAAACAAACTGAAATTAATGAAATCTTTTTGATACATGTTAATCTCCAAAACCAGAATAAAAACCTAAATCATACTTCTCTTCCAAGGAAGTGGAAAGGTGAGCAAAATGTATGAAAACATGTGAACAGTGAAAACCATGTGCATTTGCAAAAATGTTAGAGATAGACACAGGTGCATGCCTAACTAGATGCATAAAAGAAACGCATGTATGCCATAGATTTCAGACATGCACAATAGAGTTCAAGGGCATGTTTTTAACCATTAAAATGTATGAGCAGTTTGCTATCAAGCGCTCTGTAAAAGTGTTTCATTCACAGAGAGTGAAAATTGAATGGAAACTGGAAAATTTCAGAATATACACTGTAATGATGGTATATATTTTGATTATTTTGTATTCAGTGCAGAGATTATTTTATTAATAACCACTTTAAGAATGAAAGAATTGAATTCATACAAATGAGGTACACTTCTAACTTATTATAATAAATTCCCTACTCTGGAGTATCACCATTCCTGAGATCAGCTAGGATTCTTGAACTAAAAAAAAGCCACTGCATGGTGCCAGGCTTTATGAAGTAATTTCTTTGTACAAAAGAGCTTTATTGTAGAAAATAAGGAATTTAGAGTAATTATAGAATCGTATTAAGATACTGTGAATTGAAAGTATATGGATATAGCAATTCTATTACATTTCCAACAAAACAAAGTCCTTTGAGTCACAGTTTTCTTATCCCTCAATTCATCTAAACATCTAACTGCATTTGAAAGCAGTATCACATATGCACTGGCTGTTACAAACACGTACTTCTGAGACTGTCTCACAAATCACGTGAGAATTTGTGTTTCTGATAGAGTGGCTGTCACTGACAATTACCTCGATTCCTATCCAATATTCAGAATACCACTAAAAAAAATACTTTAATTATGAAAATGCCATATAGTTATATTTTCTCAAACATTCTCAAGGCTCTAAATTATTTCTTAAAATATTCACTAGTGAATTCAGAGATTTATTCAGTGATTTCAGATATTTATAAAAGAGTTAAACTCAAAAGAAACATTACATTCCAAAAACTATTTTTCCCCTACTGTAGTAAGAAGACAATATAAATTTAACTAAAACAAATATTCAATAGACAGGTTTTAAAAATTATAGTCTTCTCTGCTTGAAGCATGTTCATAACCCCATTAATATGAATGAAAGTTAACCATGCACAGGAGAAAAAGAACACATTTACTGTATGTATACTTGCTCTTTAGAATCTTTGAATCTTTGAATATTTCATTTTAATAAATATATTTTAGGAAGATGTCTAGTTTATCAGAACAAAGGCTTTGGTTTCTGTTTTAAAATTACTGAGGCGCAAGATAACACCAGAAAAGTTCACCCGGCCATGTATATTTTACCGCAAACATGTCATTTTAGACATCTTTCAAAGATGTATCTGGATCTGAAAAGCAATCCTACTGAGGTATTTTTTTGCCAGTGCTCATTGACATATTCATGTAATGTAAAATCAATCAAAGCCAAAAAGCCCTTAAATATAAACCCAAAACTGAACTAAAAAACCAAAAATCTACCTACTTGATATGAAAATATGAGGTTGCTTCATTTTGTTTCTCTGTAACTTCTGTGTTAAGAAAGTTCAGAACCAAATTTATATATTATAATTATGTAAAAAATTTTAACTACTACAACAGTATCAATGTATAGATTTAATTCATTCATTTGGGAACTCTTCTACTTGGATAGAGCAGGAAGTGAAGTCTTTAATAACGAGTAGCTGTTGGTAGGAGCAAGGATGCAGTGCCAATTTGAGAATTTAAGCCCAGCTTCTGGTAGTATGACATGGAAGAGATTTACTCTTTCAGAAAAGGGGTGTCTTTCAAGTTCCTGAATATCTTTCCAAACTTAAGGATTACAAAAGCCTCCAAGTATTTTCAAAATTATACTCTTATTTGACACCTTTAAAAATCTCACATAAATTACATAAACAACTGTTTTATCAAAATGGAAATGAGAGAGTGATGCAATTCTGGAGGTTGGAAGGAAGAAGGCAAGTCTGGAGGTCATCAAGCTGAACCTATGCAAAGAAAAGGCAGCCTAGGTCTTGCCGCTTATGACATCTTGTGAACAAACACTAAACTGGGTTCTGTGTATCTCCAAGCACAAAAAATTAAAAGCATCTCTAGACAGCCTATTGCAATTCTTAACAATCCTCACTGTGAAACTATTTTCTCCTAATTTTTAGTAGAAATGTGCCTTGTTGAAATCTGTAGTCATTGCCTCTCATCCTTTTATGATTCAGAGGATACTCTGAGAACAAGCTGGGTCCATCTTGTCTGTATGTGTTTATTAGTTAAATAGAGCCAGCAGTAATAATCTCCATTTAGAATGATCATGCTATGTAAATGAAAATTGTGAGTAAAGATAAATCTATCATTTTATTATACATGACAATTTGCTGTCTAAAATAAGCACTCAGATATTTTTACTTCCAAATCTTTGCTGTAATTGTGATCTATTTTGAAAACAAAGTCTCTCACATCAGCATTTAAAATTGCATGCAGAACTTGTAAAATACATATCTGTTGTAATTTTTATGTTAGACAAGGAGGTTTTTATTTAAAGCAAATTTTAGAATTAGAAAAAAATGCATATGAAACTGCCAATCAAAGCAGTAAATAACTCAGAACATTTGCAGTGGGGGAGCTCCTGAAACTTTGTAGCTATCGTATCAAAGTTGTATATGAATTTTTATGTTGTTACTTTCTTTCTAAACATTGCTAGCAGATCAAATTCAACAATATTTTGGCAGCCTAAAATTACACTCTTCTGACCTTGACATTAGTATTCCACAGCACTGATGAGAGAATGACAGCTTCTCCATCCTACTGGGTGATCTTGCAAGCTTTTACCTTCATGACTATGGAGTTTCTGTCAAATATGCTTACAGCTGAATGATCACATTCTTTTGAATTATGAAGTGGCTGAAAACTCTGCTAATTGGGTCCATACTGATGTCACTCAAAGATTAAGTAGCCTTAATACTTTTCAAAGTTAATAAATACTTGTAATTTTATTGCACATTAGCTGTAACATACATTTGCCTTGAATGAATCACTTACAATACCTAAAGAACACACATATACTATTACTCGAAAAGTTTTAGAAGTTCTAATGTATTAAAGTTAGAAGTACGAATAACATTTCTAAAAGTAAGAAAAAGAACAATTAAGTACAGATTTAAAAAAATTGCACTGATAAGTAAAAACATCCATAAGATCTTATGTATAGTGCTATGGAATTTAGTTGAATTAGAAATCAGAAAGACAGAAATAATGAACTGCAAAGCAGTATTTGCTTAGAGGGAATCTGGGCTCTGGACAACAATTATACTGTTCTTGAGTACACTGAAGAATTATCCTGTGACACTCTCATTTAGGCCATCTCTCCTACCTTTACCGAGTTGCATTAGCAGCTTCTAGAATTAAGATCAATGAAGTTCAGTAGAGGAGTATCCAGTTGTGCTATGGATATCTTTAGTCTTTCAAGGCTCAGCCATCTGCTTCAACTGCTCAGAACCTGAATCATAAGTAATGCCAAGTCCATAGGAACAGTTACGTAATCAATGATTCTGTTACATCCCTGGGTTACATAACCTTCGATAATGAAACAAAGTTTCAAAAGTACAAAAATGAGCAAATGCCTCATTTTTAAAATTATGCTTAGCTGTAAGAATTAGCAGCTCAGCCATTCTTTAGCTTGCCCCTGTAATTTACCTAACTTTTGATGCAGCCTGCTGAAGTTTTAAAGACACAACTTTCCTGCTTCAGCAGCTTAAATGATGTTAGCCATTTAGACCAGATATTTTCAACATCTTGATCCTTTTATACCTTACATGGATTTCCCTGTTTTCCCTTCCCTTTCTTTGTGTACAGTCCTGGGCTAGAAACTGGAATTTCCCACGGCAGAAATGATACCTATGTCATTTCCTTCTCCCCTTATCTTTAAAGCTACATATGAATTCTATTACATAGCTTAACACAGAACTGATTACAGATGTCTGCATGTTTTTTGTTTTTTTTGAATGACATGACATACATATCTTGGGATATAAAGAAATATGACACGTACATGATTTATTTTTCCATGCTGTATCTGAAACCAATTTAATTTCTGCTGTTGATAGAGACTGAAGAACCTACCATGCTTATTAAAGTGCATGAATTTGTAGAGCAAATACACAATTTTAGTCAATTCTGCTTAGTCAAACCAATGTATTTTACTCCAAAACAGTCAAGTCAGAATTACCTTTATGTTGTACTTTCATATTTTGATATTCCTCTATGACTTTTGCTATATACAGTACAACAATTTTGAATTTTCGACCAAATTGATTTGCGTGTAGAGTGTTATTAGAACCCACACCAGTCCTATGCACTATTTAGAGTAATGGGTAAATATTCAAAAATGAATCTCAAGCATCTGATGTTGCATCATATCTCTTGAATTGTAAAAATAACAGGTAAGTTTTTTATTGTTTTTTTTTCCAATTTTTTTGCATAACCTCTTAGTTTATTTTGCGTATGTTTGCAGTTTATACCCTAGAAGATTAAGAAAAAATGCATTTTCTTATATCAAAATAGTACTGGTTTCTCTATTAATTTATTAGTTTCATAACCAGTCTGCTGGGCAAAAAAAAAATAGGACTTTACATATTTCTGAAAAAGTGAGCAACCTAGTTAGAAAAATCAAATATTAAAATTTCCTGTTTCTTGCAGGGAGATTCTCCTGCATCTAAATAGTTATCAGCATCTCAGTAGCATCTCAAGTATAAAATGAAACTTAAAATTTTGTTGGTGGCTTTTAAAGAAAATGAAAAAAAATGTGGGAGAAAAGGCAGAAATGAATGAAATAAAGTCAGCTTGGCTCTTCTAGCTTATTTCTAGCATAGTAAATACAATGATGATTCCATTTGTTCACTTTCTTTAAAAAACTTCTCACCATTTTGTAACTACAATGCGAAACAGATCCAACAGTAAAATTAGGGGTGTAATTTCAAAAATTTAGAAAGGTATTTCTGTTCACTTGCAAATGGGAAAGCTGGATGCTTTTGGACAGAATACAAGAGAACAGCATGCAGACCAAAGAGGAAAAAGCTCCTTGACGAGGAGCCACCGAGGATAGCCCAGAGGATCATTTTAGGGACAGAGACCATCTGTGACTCCTTCATCTTAACAGTGTTATTCAGGATTTTAGGGAGACATATTTAACCACTTGGGAACTGATCTCTCAAATGCTAGCATACCTGTACTCTCCTCTTTAAAAGAGCTGAACAGGGCTTATTTTCCTAATTTAGAATGTGGGTACTTTTAGTTGAGGTGCTGACCTTTAGAATAGCAGCTGGAACATTGCTCAAGGTGGAAGAGAAAATCTTTGCTGTAACTCAAAGGCTTAAATTCAGATTCTATTTCCTTGGAGAGCACCATATCCAGGTTTTCAGGTGGTTAGGGACTGATTTACGGATAATTGAGAAACAAGATGTAAAAGACCTACTGAAATCTCAGTCAAAATGTGCCATTGGGGGACATTCCTCCCCCAAGACAACCAGCCTTCTCAAGTCCTTCAAGAGTCATTATGCCAGCATGAATGAAAACCTTTAAGACATCTTATGATCCATTGGCCATACAAAATCCCAGCACGGAATCTGAACACTATTGTAACACAGATAAGTAGCCAACAGCTCTCGACTCTGCAGAAGGTACCTTATTGTAAAAAATAATCACAGAATGGGTTGGGCTGGAAGGGACCACAGTGGCTCATCTGGTCCAACCTCCCTGCTCAAGCAGAGTCATCCTAGAGCAGACAGCACAGGATTGTGTGGAGACAGTTCTTGAATATCTGCACTGAGGGAGACTCCACAACCTCTCTGGACAATCTGTTCCAGTGATCAGTCACCGCACAGTAAAGACAGATATTCAGATTCCACATATTCAGACGGAATTTCCTGTGCATCAGTTCCTGTAATAATAATTGTCAGGCAATAGCAATTCAGGGGTTTTCAATACATACATGCTAGATTTAGGTTCCTCTAGTCCACCTAAACTCTTGTTTAGGTAAAAAAAAAAAAAGGATCTTTATGTCTTGCTTTTAAAATTCATTATTAAATTAAGTATTTGACTCCCAGCATCACTACAGCTCTAAAGGTTAATTCTGTATTGCTCACTTTAATTAATAACATGTTCTTCCTATCATAGACACATCTCTTTTTCTGTACAATCAGCAGCTTTCAGCTTTTTCTGTATTATCTCTATAAGACAGCTTGATAACTTGATAATTTGTTAATGACATAATTACTTCTTATAAAATCTATCAAGTCTACTAACCTCTAATTGTTACTCTCTGCAGCTGATTTTTGAAATTGAACTCAAGAGATTATATTGATTATTGGAAAAGAGCCAGATGTTCCCACTAAAACTGAGGGTAGAAAAATTCACTGAGGAAAACCTAACTAGTCAAATAAAATATTAGTAGATTATTTCACACAGGAAGTCTAAAAGCAAATTTCCACCAGAAAGTAAACAACTAAACATTCTAAAATATTAGCAGATGTGTCATAAGCCTGAAGTTAATTAGTTTTGTGGCTTTATTGTGATTTTTTTTAAGGTAAACACATATTTAAGAAGAAAACAGTCAAAATATCCATTAATGTTTTACGAACCTCTTGAAACTGGCTTGACATGTCAAAATAAACTCAGTTTTAAGTTGCCTGTGCTTCTGCAAAAGAAACTGGTTACTTATTCTTGTAACAGCTAGTTTATATTTCTCATTTTTCTAATAGGCTATAGTGTATCTATGCCCCACTCCAGTTAACATAACATACACTACTGTGCTGCATTTAGCTAAAGTCCAGACACAGTAGGACTTGACATTACAAACTGCAGCTAATGATGAGCTCCCTTACAATCCTTTCTCCTTTTCAGTGGTATAAATTATTAGTTCAAAATCTTATTATTGGTAGCATTTAGAATAAAATCACATGGCAATTGCTGCTGCAATCAATGTTTTTTTAAAAAACCAAAAAAACCCAAACAACAACAACAAAAAAACCAAAAGCAAATCAAAGCAAACTAAAACAATCCCTCACCTCCCCCCCCAAAAAAAAACCAACAAAAAACCCCAAAAAACCAACCCAAAACCAAACAAAAAACCCCAAACAAACCAAGAAGCCAAGAGAGATAAAATCCCATGAAACTGGCAGGCATTTTCGAGTAGCAGCAACTTCACTTTGAAGTAAAATAACAGATGCTGACAAAGTTTCATAGCAGAAAGTTGAGTGATGATATACTTTAAATAATTTTGCAGCAAGAGCCTGCTAGAGTGGACAGAACCAGAATCTGGGTAACCAGAAAGAAATGCTATTAGAATGTTTCATTTGAAAACATTTGAACACTCAAATTCCTGTGGTTCAAAATCAGCTGTATTGCTAAAAAAAAGGGAGAGTATAAATCTTGGTTCACAGTGTAGTTTTGTCTCCATATAATGAATCTAAAAATTTGTTCACAAATATTTAAAGGAATTTGATTCTGAACAGTATCTTGGCAAAGAAAATAACAGTTTTCAACTGCTTTCAGGTCCACTGACCTAGGTTTTTCAGGCAAACGTAAGTTTGCTATTCACATCAAGTTACTCTAAAGGCACTGTGAACATTGTCTGGACATCAAAAAAGTGGCAAAATGAAGGAGAGGAATATGAATGTAGGATCCATTCATGTCAAAAGTAACTTTGAACCTGTGATACAGTCTCCAAGTCAAAGCAGTTCCTACTCCTGCTTTTAAAGGCTCCTTACTTAACCTGGAGATGTTTCATCCTATTAACTTCTAATTCTTTATAGAACAAATCTGGATTCTTAATCCTGCACTTGGATAGTACCAGGCCTATAATGTCAGCTATTGCATGTCCTACTTAAGCATTTATTGGATGTATCCTTAATGCTTTGAAAACCCCCACATTTTTTATGCCTACATATTGCAAACCTTCTTTAAAAGTTTAAACTACAAAATCATCCAGAACTTGAAACTGATTGTATTTATCAAAAGGCAAAAAAACCCCCCTAATGTTTGCTTATGAAGCTAAAAAGTGTTATTATAAGGATCTAATCAGACTTCAAGCACAAACTATGGAATTTACTCTGTGCTTCCTGCACTATGCCTTCTGGGAAAATCAAAACAATAGTATTGGTTATAGGACTTCTTGTAGGTTTTACCATATTCCTTGATAATCTCCTGCAGTAGGTCTATCTTTAAAACAATGTTACATTTCTCAACATGACTGGTTAAATTAATACATTCTGTCTGTGTAGCCAAATATTATATTACCCCCTGAGCCAAAAGCATTACATCAAAAATTGATTTTCAGATCATTAGTTCTTGCTGACACAGGGTTTTTCCTATGCAGTGACTTCAACATATTGTCTTTCCATCCTATGTATATCTTTTTACCTTGGTTATAACTGATTCTTAATAACAATGGTCTTTTTCTCAAATTTTAATAGAAATAAAGACAATGGTACAGCAAAATTTTGCTGCTCTAATGAGCTCTGAACTGTGACTTAGGCTTGTCAAGCAACAGCTGCTGCTGTCCTTAATATCTCAGCATTTGACATTTCCTTGAAAGTTCTTTACAGTTACAGAGAATATGAGCCAAACACTTCTAGCACAAAATTTCTTACAGCTCAATAGAGTTTGGAGCTGGTTCTACTGGGTTTTATAAACCTGCAGTAAAACACTCCACCCATTTATACTCAACGATTTACAGAATAAATTTAATTTTATGTCTACACTAAAGACAAAATAGCGTTTCTGGATGGCTTGAACAACAACAAAAAAATTATAAACACTAATCTTTATTTCAGTCGAGTAAATAAATACATAACTCACAAATCCTGTTCTGTCATCCCCTTGACTCCTACAGTAGGAACCTTGGAGATTTATTTGTGCTCTCGTGACAATATATCTTGAGCATTACTGAGACATGTGGCTTTATCTCTTAGCAGATTATGAGAATCCCAGGGGGGAAAAAAATGCCAAAAATAAACCCAGTTTGTTTTGTTTTTTTTTTTTTTGCTGTTCATAAAATCAGAAAGAAGTATATTTAACTTGTACTACAGGAAACCTTTTGAATGAAACTGAAGGAAGACCTCGCAAGTACACAAGCACAGTGTCTTAATCATAGAATAGCAATAACATTTATTGTTTTAGAGGAGGAAGAGTTTCTTCCATTAGCAAACAATCCTTCATCTGGGCCTTCAGACCCTGACATTCCAATATATCTGTTAACAATAGAAAGAATAGGGGGTTCCCTGCAGGAACACAAAGACACAAGCTACGTATTTCTCCTGCACTCAAGCTGCTCTTCTTTTCAGTCATTCCTTCCTGACTACAGCTACCTCCTACCCAACTATTAGTTTGCTTTCTGGTTTTGTTCAAATGCTTGCAATTGCATGGTTCCACCCCAATTTAATTAGTGGCCCTATGTTTTCATAAGCAAAAGTTGTCATTGATATAAAATGAGGTGAGTAGTGATCTGTTAATTCAGCAACACTTCAAAATGACTGAACATGAATGAAATGGTAAATTGCAATTACATTCCTAAGAGAGTACATATGAAATCCATATTAATACCACATTAGTTCATCATGACTCACATTATTATAGCTAATACTAAATGATAAAATAATGACTACCTACTTATAGAATTAGCATTTCTAATCTTCCTTCTAAAAGGAATATAATTATGCTTCTCTAGAAAGAATGCAAAGATTTGCCTTCTTAAGTGATTATTTAGGCACAAAATATGGGTTTCAGCTGACTCAGCATGTATAGCCTCATGTAGGGTTTCCTGAGGTAAACAGCACAGTGAAATGTGCAGGAGTTTAACTTGCTGAAATTTTGAAAGGAAAATTGTGGTTTATTTTTTTAATTTAGAAAGAGGTATTTACATTCCATTCTGAAAATTAAGAAATCATATTAAATATAAGAAAAATAGCTGCATAGATATGTTTAATCTTTTAAGTAAAATAGATTTAGCATTTTTCATGGTCTTCATTTATCCCACATACAATATAGTGTAGAACAATAACTTTGACCTATTTCAGTGTCTAAAATCTCCAATAAACCCCAAAGAAACTGAAAAAGAGTTAAGACAGAAATTAAACAAACACATGAACAACAGAGGCTAACAGACACATCTGGGGACACTGGCCTTCCACATATTTAAAATTTTAGTTTGGTTTCAAAATCACTTCTGCAAAAGGATGAAAGTGAACACAGGATTTTTTGAGCCCTAAGGCCAGTGTTTCATCATTAAATTTGCTTTCTATAATGTTTACATGTTTTGCATCACAGAATTGAGTCTCATGTGAATGATGGCTTTAGCAAAGATATTTTTGTAGTAATAACCCATAACTAAAATAAAACTGTAAAAGAGAAGGGGCAGCATGGAATATCTACATGACTTTCCTTTAAGTGGGATACTGCAGTAAAGCTCTGAGGGCATTTAAAAAGGCCAGCTTAGGGGTGGCTTTCATAGAAGCATCTGTGAGACTATAATTTTGTGTAATTGACAAGGGACTTAGTACAGTGACTAAGAAGAAAGAAAACATGAAAGTAAAAGGTAATTTAAAGGCACAACTTTTGTCTGAGAAAATTGTTAATCTACAAATTAAAAATGACAACAATGTAACGACCAATCTGTCAATATGACAACCAGCAGTTTTAGCTTGTTTGGTTTTCATACTAAAGTAGAGATGACTTTAAATTGTTAAAAGGAAAAATTATTTGAGCCGCACACACCAGCTAATGATTGTGATTTGCTATGTCTCTATATGATATATTTGTTATCATGACATATTTGGGTCAGAAACATTGAGGAACACAGGCTGCTGTTCGGTAAACAATTTAAACTAATGCAGTCTTTAAAGTTCTACAGGATTTACAATATTTGAGAGAGGAATTAACAGCATGGTTGAACCATTATTGAACACTCATGCTCTTTCAAGTCAACTGTCAATGTACAGGCAGGTTAGGTATGGATTTCCCGTGACCAGCCTCTATGACTCTTTCTGAGCAGAGTCAGGAGCAAAGCTGGGGTCGGCATGTGAATTGGGCACTCTGCATCTGAAGTCAAGGAAGCTTTGGGCTGTCAAGACAAGAGGCTTGTGCGTCTTACAAGGACCTTGTATTTGAATTGCAGACATATTTACTTATTTATTTATTTTGAACACTGTAAAACAAAGGAGTGTTAAAAACTTTCTACAAAACCTACTGGGAAGACGCCTACTGTACAAATCAAAAATGCAACTAATTACATTCAAATTAACACAGATTTTATACATAGGTATATATGTCTACATATGCATTTTAAAACATGGTAGGATATGATCCTTAGTCAAAGCTAGCTCCTGTTAAAACAGTACAGGGAATCAATTGAATACTAAAATAAGTATTTTAATAAATAGTTTTGTACTTCTGGCAAAAATGTAATACAGCGGAAAAAAAACTGGACTAACAATGAGAGGACATTTATATTTGCACAAAGAGATGCTCTCAAGGCAATGTGTAATTTAAAGCTCTTGACACATCTGCAGTCTTGTGAACAGTGACAGTCTCAGGTGGGGAAAACGTGGGAAATTTTTCCTCAGGTTGCTTCGACTCTGCTAGTTTACTTGAATTACCATCTAAACGAAATACTTCAGCAAGTTCTTTTGCTGAACATAAACAATAACAACTGCTGTCAAGAATTCCAGGAGATACACCAGGAATAGGAATGAAGCTTCCCACCCATATATGCACAACAAATTCACATTCACTTGTTAATTACAAGGTGCAAACAGAGCAGGTTTGCTCTGCTTCCTCCAGAAGAATTAATTCCAGCTCACTAGGAGGCGAGGACCTTGAAAGGCTAACCCACTCCTCTGCCACACTGCCAGGCTTCTGCTGGGACTCAAACCCCTGCATCAGCCTTACTGGGGCCTGATGAGTTAACTTTTAGTGTGTTCTGGCTTTCAGAAGTTGTAGTGTTACTACTACTGATTTTATCCAGGCTTTTCTAAGAAAATCAAATGGCCTTGAGAAATGTTGCACTCTCAGATCAGAGAGAGTCACAGCATGTACTTTATACTGAATTTCCACTGTATTAACTATTTCATTAGTATTTTCACTTTGTTTTAATAACTAAAACACCCGAAGACCTAACTAAGATAATCAAAATGACTGCGATGTTTAATTATTTGAAATACAGGTGCTAAAATTATTTTAGAAAATGAAAGTATAGACCCGAATCTTTATATTGATAATTGTGTTTTCTATTCCATCTGCTTTTGCAATTAATCACTTTTGAATCAAAAAGAATTACAGACCACAGTGTAAAATATTGAAAGTTTCTGCACTCTTTTTTCTTTCATTATTTTCTTCTATCTTAAGAATAAAGTAATGATCCTTTAACCTTTTCTCACCTGCAGTTAAACCACAAGTTTTACTGACTCTGAGTAGGCTGCTCACTTAATGTAATAGTTAAATGCTCAGTCAGAGCTCTTGGCTTTGTACCACAGATATCTGAGATTTTCAAATGAGGGTCTCTAGTTCTTGCTGAGTTGTGCTGAAAGGCTATATACACATACAGCCTTTGTGAACCCAGCTGCCAAGTAAACTTTGCATATACTTCAACTCGGCATTATAGTGAAGGCAGATGCCCAAAAGAACTGGAAAAAAGATGAAAGAAAATACAAATACGCAAAGCTAAAATGGTCAAAAGCAAATGGTAAGTCAGCTTATGCAGAGCATGGGATAATAAATGAAAGAAACCAATTTTTGAGCTGTTAAAATGTTGAAAGGAGCCTGTAATGAAGCAATTTAACAGTACCAGTGGGAAAACTGTAATTCTACCTTTGTACAATACTGTGGAATCAGAAGACAGAATAAGCCAGTACTAAAGAGACGAATTCTGATTAAATTAATTTACTCACAGACAGTCCATATTGCTGTCATCCACAAAAGTGCACAAGTACAGACTCATTAAGGATTAACAAAAATGGTTGTGAAAAAAAAATTAAATAGAAGAGACTCTCCAACTTATATTCATGATAATCAAAGTACATATATAAAATCTTTTCCTCCTACATCCAAGACAAAAGGAATTACAGAGCTTCACAATGACAAACATTAACCAGACTCTAATGGGACTCTTAATAAGAAAGAACAAGCGTTAGCTATTTTCAAACGCCATGGACAAACCAGGTAGCATTATACATATAATGGATATGTATGTATGTATGTATGTAATATATTCACAATGGATTACAATGATGTTAAAGTACAATTTTTTTCTCCATTCCTTGTATTTATTGATTGGTAGATAAATATTTAGTCAATTCTGTCTGTCAGTTACTCAGTGTAAATATGCTGAAAAAATGAAAAGAAAGCAAAAGAAATGAGTATTTCAGCTCAGTTAATAGCAGAAGAGATTTTTCCATGCAAAACAAAAATCCTTATTAAATGTACCTGTACAAAGATCCAGTGAATAAACAGACAATTTGGTAATAAAGGTAAAAAACTACATATGGGATGCAGCTAGTTACACAAATGAAAGTGTTCTGGCTGTAGACAGAAATCTTGCAAATAATTGTATTCTTTCTAATTGGCTGAACAAAATATCTATAAAATGGACCATCAATGAACTTGGACTCAGATCCTCAAACATATGTGTGTGGGAGTTGGGTGACCAAATACCTTGCAGGAGCAGGCAGCCTCCATGTGCAATATCTAAATAAAAGTAGAAGGATAAGGTTGATTTGTTTTTCACAGATCTGTCATCACTTTACTCCCAACCGGCTGCATAATGAAGTATATGAGACTTCCTTATTCACAGACCCTTCAAGTTTATTCAAATAGGATGATTACTGCTCTATCAGCTGTCAGAAAGTTAAATATCTAGGAGAGACCTGTTTGCTCTTTAAAAATAGTTTTCTTTTCAGAAGAATGTAAAAACCATGTTTTACATCCCTGAGATTAGAAGATTAGAAGATTAGAATCAATGAACAAAAAAAGAAAGCATAGTGCCTTTTAAATGCGTTACTGCAGTTACTAGCTGGCCAAGAGCAATGCCTGCAGTAGAGGTAAGACCATGGGTGCTTTTGGTATGATTTGTGTTGATCATTTAAGTTGAAATAAAGAAAAAAGGCCACAAGTTAAAAAGAAATGAAAAAAAAAAACCAAAAAACCACCAAGCAACAAAACAGCTAAAGAAAGAAATAACAGTGGAAGGAAGAAAAACTTTCACTGCAGATTTGCTTGTTGCCATTTTGATGGTTAGGAACTAAACAACAACAAAGCTTGCAGTGTTAATTATTGACTCCTCTTCAGAGGTAGTCACAGTGAACTTTAAATTATAAATGGTCTGTATAATTTGAAGGAGGAGATGAATAAGGGGTTTGCAGAGGATGTTAAAAAAAAAGATGCAGCACTTTGGCAAGCAAAACAGCTAAGGATGCTCTATTTGATCAAAGTGGGAAAACCACTTATGCCAAACTGTCTGCTTTGTTTATAGTCATTGCCATTCTCTCACATCATGTGCCTTTTTGCGTTATCGTACTGTCTACATTTTTTACTTACTGTTGAATGATCAGTGAATCAGCACCCAGTGTATTTTTCTATGACAGGTTTATTTAAATTTATTGAATTCACTAACATTTGCTGTATGAATACTGGTTCCTCTGCTCATAACCACAAGTGGACAGCATATAAAGAATAACCAAAGTATGAGATATGAAAAGGATTATGAGAATTCCATGTCAAAATAAACACAACCTCCTGGTATTATGCTGTAAAAAAATAATGGTATTTCTGTCTTTTGGGCAAGGACAAATAACTTTTCCACCACATAATAAACTCATTAGCCTTCCTGACCTCATCATTCCCACCTTAAGTTAGATATAGCATCAAAGAGAAGAACATCTGTTTGACAGCCATATTTTCAAATTCAGCTTGTTACTGGTCATACTTATTACATTATCAGTTTAAAATTTATTGCTTGAGCACCACCTCGTGGAAATTGCTATAACTGCGAAATGTTCCTAAAATTTCCCATATGCACATATGCATGACCAAAAAAGGCAACAGTGATATGTAAGCAGATAGCAAATTGTTATTATAATTTTAAATGACGTTGATATAATCAATATGAATGTAAATATTTCGTTATAGACTGCACTGTTCCTCTGAATCTATTTTGAAACATAATTATATATTTTAAGTAATTTCATGAAAAATTTTGTGCTCTAAAGGACCATATCGCTTACTCATTTTTCCAGATAATACTAATTACTATAACTGAATATGTTTTGCTATGTTATTTAATGTTGCCAAGTTGATTGCATACATCATTATGCCTTGCATTTTTATTACAGATAACAAACCAGTCTCTCTCTTTTGACAATAGCCCCTAAACATTTAAAATAAGGACAACTGACAAATTTTAACATATTTCAGATTTTTTTTAGCTTTTATTTATTCCTTTTACTAATTGTTTAAAATATTTGGACCTCAAACACTCCAGAATTTACTACTGAAATAACTGGGTCACCCATTCATGGCCTACTAAGACAACTGCATATCTGAGATAAAACACCTTTTAAAGCTCAGGATAAAACAAAAAGGAGCCCAAAATAAAACACTTGGAACAAGAGTTCTATACATAGTTCCAGTGCTATACTGATACAGAGTGTGATCGTTTTCAAGACTTTTTTTTTTAAAGACAGACAAAATTCTGATTTGAATCAATATTTAAAAAAAAATCATATTCCAAGAAAACAAATTTCCAACAAAGAATGAAGAGAAAGAGATCCATACCTTATTTCACTGACTTTGCAATACAGTGATGTTTTTCTTAGAAGCTACTCAGTGGTTATGCATTTTTCAGAAAACTCCCAAAACTATTTTCTGTCCAAAGAACAAAGGTTTAAGACTTTTCCATTAAAAGTTTAAGATTTTTCCATTTACTTTCAAACACTATATCTCATCTAAACCCAAAATCTGATTGCAGTCAGTCCTTCCAAAAGGACTAGTCCTAGGCAATGCAAACAGCTGAACTTCTGGGAGGGTTTTTTTAATCACAGGCCTTAAGACAGCTTTTGCTATATACCTGTACTCATTTTGGCTAGGACAGAGTTAAATTTCTTCACAGTAGCTGGCGTGGAGCTGTGTTTTGGATTTGTGCTGGAAACAGTGCTGATAACACAGAGATGTTTTTATTATTGCTGAGCAGCACTTGCACAGAGTCAAGGCCTTTCCTGCTTCTCACTTCACTCTACCAATGAGGGGGCTGGGAATGCACAAGGAGTTGGGAGGAGACATAGCCAGGACAGCTCTTCCCACTGCCCAAAGGATATCCCATACCATACGGCATCATGCTCAGCATACAAAGCTGGAGGGAAGGTTTGTGGGGGAGACACTGGTGAGTGGGGACTTGCTGGCATCAGTCAATTGCTGGTCACCAATAGTTTTTGTCTATATCACTTGTTTTCTTAGGGTTTATTTTACTCTCATTATTATTTTCCTATTTTCGTTACAATTTTAAAGTATTTTTACTATTATTTCTTTTTAATCATTATACTGTTTTTATCTCAACCCATGAGTTTTCTCACTTTTACCCTTCCAATTCTCTTCCCCACCCAACTGGGCAGGGAGTGAGTGAGCAGCCGTGGGGGACTTGGTTGCCAGCTCGGGTTAAACCACAACAATACCTCTAAAATGCTTCCTGTATATGCAATAAGGCAACCACTAAAATAATTCAGGGCTTTATGAACATTCAATATGGAATATATATTTCTCAATAACATGCACAGAGAGTAAAGTGTTTGCAATGTAACAGATTTTCTTTGCTAGTTGTCAGTAATAAACTCTTACATATCAATCATTTAGACCTTAAGCAAAACCACGTTGTTTTGTCTCCGGATATATTACTGAAAATGCATAAGAAATACAACAGTCTTTCTATCAATACAAATCAATATAAATATCAAGCACTTAGTATAAATCCATTAAACTTTCCCACATACTTAAATTAAACAGTTGTATACTAGCCCACTGAAATAATTTTTAAACGGTTATATTACTTTCTAAAAAAAAAGAAATAAAGAAGAGAAATAGCCCTACTAAATATTCAAGGCAGATAATCAAATAGACAATACCTCGACTGGCAGGTTTTGTAACTTCTGCTGCCTGCTATACCACTATATTCTACTTGTCTTTCCATGAAAAATATATTTAGGGGTCCGACAATCCTCAGTTCCCTTATCTTTACTACAAAAATTTACAATAATACTATAATAACTTACAATAATCTTAGCTCCTTAGTGTTTTTTAAAAGCAGCAATAGGTTATGATGCACTGCAAATATAAAAATCCCAAATATCCTCCCTTGTCTAGGTGTGTATACCTTTCTGCATCCGAGGTCAAAAAAATCAAAGTCATCAGTGAAGTAATTGGGAATCAACTTATAAAAGAAGGAATTAAGTATAATTTTATAGCACTGTCAATGAAGTGATTACTCAAGGCAAGATGGCAGCACTGTTACTGGCTTCACAGCTATTCCACACACTGATCAAAGCTGCATGTCAGAGAAACTGTAACCACCAGATCAAAGAATTATTAATAGAGGTTTTTGAACAAAGCACTTTCAAATATCTTCCAACTTCCAAAAAAGTGTAATTATAGGCAATAAACAATACATTGGCACTCTTAAATTAGTTCTGTAAGCAACAGCTTAAGTGCAAAGTCATAAGAATGTAGTTTGTATTTTAGGTTTATGCCACCTAATTTTCCAGGCTTTATTCCATGTGGGTGGATTATATCTTCTGTAAAACATTTCCCTAAGCCATTCAGGCTTTAAAACAAATCAAGGCATAAAACTGCTGGTCAGCAAGCTCCTTTCAAAGCTAGTTTCAAATGCTTTTAAAGCATAAACTGTGCTTGGGGAAATGAGGACAAACTATTAGAAACTGGTTTGTCTGTGTCCACAACTACACAGTGTTGTCATATATTAAAACAAATTTGAAATTTTCTTCCCATTTAGCTTCCCTTCTTCCTCAACAAAGGCCAAAGCTACCAACTCTCCTTACAGGTTAGGTAGTACCCATTAAAGGGTACTAGAGGAAGTGCAAAGTGACCTAGAAACTCTGGTATCAGTGACCTTTCTGGAACATGTAGTGAATGGTTTTTTTCCTTTGTTCTGAAAGGACAAACACATTTCCAGTCACTTTCAGCAGATTTTCAGTTCTTCTGGGTGAGTGGACTTGTCTTTTGATTCCACACCGCACCTCCTGTGAGCAGATTGCCCCCACATGATAACAGGTAAGCTCAGAATCACATTAAGGATTTTGAGATTTGATTTCATAGCTTTTTCCTGAACTTGCACAGATGGTGTCTGCCTTTTGATCCACCTGCAAATGGCCATTTGAGTTGAGTATTCAAAGCTGGCTTCATATGACACCTGTCATAGCACTTTGTTTGATAACACTGGCTAGGGAAATTGTTTCTGATCAGCCTAGCTGCTCTATGACTTTGCAGGTCATATGCACTCAGGACAAGGCTACACTAGAATTTTGTGAATTTAGAAGCACAGTTGCTTCTTCACATTCAAGTCTTCACATTCAAGTCTTATTTATATTTTAAGGATGAGAGAAAAGGATGGTTTTTGGGTCTTGTCACTTGCAATAAGAAATTTACAAATGTATTCTTGCATGCAGGAACACACTGCACGCCTGCCATGTTATTTGCTACAAACTGCATAGGCATCACACAACTTTACAGGAAAAAATATTTTATCTATCACCATCTAACAAGCGTCCTCCAGTGTTGCAATAAACTTGCTGTGCACTGTGTCTATCAGAACACACACACTGTTATAACTGATAAACATAGATAATTAATTTAATTACCATAACTTTTAAGTTATCTCTCATAGTTTGTTTCTACTAGAGAAGAAAGAGTTTTCTAGATTAGCATAAACTATTACCTTGTGATGAGGTACGGTCAGCTAAAAATAACAAAATTATGGGCTAATACCTTTTTCCTAGTCCTTCACTTTACATACAGATTTGGAGGAATATCCCTAAGCAAGTGCCTGTTAGGGTGTCTACCTAACTGCAGTGATCTTTAATTCTGCTTTTGCAGGAAATACTTGAAACTGAATGATGCTTATTGGTTTTAAAGGCAAGTTTTTACACATGAAATAAGGACTGGTTATAGCTGATAGAGCACTGGCTCCTGCTGGATTAAACAATCATAAAACATTTTGCCATCCATGCTGTTTTGAAAATCATTGAGAGTGAAGAATGTGGATCCAGATCACTGCTACAGAGATGATTAGCAACCCTGTAATTAAGTGCAGCTTCTCTTGGTAACTCAAAGTTGCTAGGTGTTAAATGGGCATGTACATTTTATTATTTCTAACCAAATAGTATTGAGATTGCACGAGAAAGTTATAAAGTTCTAATATGAAGTCATCTATTTGACCTTTTTAGAAGCAATTAATTCACTCAAACAGCTATGCAGAATAAGATCATATTATTTTTATGTTTTCAAACCTCAGCCTAGAAAAGTATGTGGCACCAATGCAAAAAAAAAAAAATTACAAAATTCAAACAGCTAAAATTAAAGAGAAGGTTGCTATTCCTCTTTCAATGCCTGATGAATTAAAAAAAAAAAAAAGGAACTTTAGTTGCATTAAAGTTTCAATATATTATTCTCTTTAAGTTTTAAATTTCAAATCAAGTACTTACATAAAATTCCTTTACATGCTTATTGTTGCAGAAATTTTAATAGGCTTCTTCACTTCCTTTTTTTCTTAGTCCAATACAAATTTTCCCAATGTAACGATTAGACGTATATTCCCATCATGCTAAAAAATCATTTAGCTCACTGTGTTAGACAGTAAGGAAGTTTTATTGCTATAATGTCTTCATGCAGCTCATATCTTCCTGCTCATATTTGAATGAGCTTGCAACTTTAACCATCTGGGAATGCCACTCCAAGTAAATTATGTACTACTTAGACCTTTTTCAGTCTTTGATTATTCTTATGTATTTGAGAAAGAGCCCAGTATTCTTATCTTCTATAAAAAGAAGGTGAAAGACTAGCTATGTGTAGTTGTGTCCAATTTCCCTGTCTTCACACTTTGTTCAGGACTGTCTATGACTACACTTTGCTGGCATATAGGTTCCTCAGCTTGATGCCTGCAAATCATTAAAAGGCAGTATTTTCAATCCAATCTCCTTGTCATGTATAACAGGAATTCTTTGCAAGAAGTAGTAGAGAAACTATATTATTCTTACCAGTCTTACAATCAGAAAACAGGGATTTAAAATTGTAAAAACATATTATATGCTATTTTGACAAGGCTAATAAACAGCAAGAAGACAAAGCCAGAGGAAGTCAACTACACTTAACACTGACACTACTTTATACATTTTTTTCCTTAGCATGGCATATGAACTACTCTGTAACTTAGAAAAGGAACACTGTATCTTAAAGGCTCCCTTACACATTTAAATTTCTTCAAGGAGATGAAGCCTTTTTATGCACAAGTACTAATTCTGTAAGCCAAAACCTAAGATGATCCTCTTTCAGTACAGCTGCTATGCATTCTAAACTTTGTAGAATCATCCTATTATAAATAAGCATATTCTAGCTGCAAATGCTTTATGATTTATCCAAAATCGTATTGAACTGGTACAAACTGACATTTTCACAGTCTATCAACAAGTGCCTAATATCAGGATTTAGACAGATGAGGAAAAAAGACCAGTAGCCAGCTTCTAAGGTGCAGAGAGTTCTACACTTCAATGTATAAGACTTCATACATTTTGCAACCTTACAATACTAATAAGAAATAAAAGCACTAGGACAACACTAAGATGAACAAAACTGCTTCCCAGACTAGCTAAAAATAAATAAAAGAAGCTGGGGGACAAGTGCTAATGTGAACCAAAATCAGGTTTCATTGTGTGTGCAAACAGCCTGCACTCCTAGGAATCTTTTCAAAATCTACCATGGGTTTAAAGAGGAGGTACTTTTCCTTGTCAGTTAATTACCAGAGTTAAATTAAACTGTCCCAATGTGAGCATCAGAATGAACTCCATGTACATTCACAATATGGTGCCAAAAATAAACTGAACAGAAAAACATATTTTATAAAATTATGTACCTGGGTTTTGTTAATAAGATACATATGTACACCACCAAGCAGCAACTTTACAATTAAAATTTAGTCCTTCTTATTAAAATAAAAGTGGTTTTTTTAAGATAATCCATCTTAATATGAATAATAATTGAATTTCATTGTTCTTGCCTAGAAGCTACCTACATTTTAAGTTTGCAACTGCCTGACATTTCTTTCCATATAATGGAAAAATGTACAAAGTATTTAGATACAATAAGATGAAAGAAGTGATAAAATACAATGCCTAGAGCATGTTTCAAGAGCGCTCCATCTATATATAAGAAATTAATTAGTAGTGTACCAGCAAATAGTGCATATGTGTATGTATATATTCCATATTTATTGTAGTAATATTATGTACCACCAAGGGAAATTACACAGTGCTGAACACCTGTTTTACATAGGGAGCCACTAAGATCTGCATTTATATGTCTCTCAAGTTTCTTCTCAGGAGAAAAAAACAAAAAAACCTGAAGAGACAATATCTTAACCCCTTATAGTAACCTTCATGTAAAAGAACTCATTTAAATGTTTTTCGGAGACACACATAGAAGCTCCCTGGGAGTTACATCCATAGAAGCAAGTAAAATAAGTGAACCAGAGAATCTTACTGGCACTCAGGTTTACTGACCAGCAGTAAGTACAGTTTGGAAGCAAATTTTAATGCAAGGGTGTGGGGTTTTCTTCTTAAAGTCACCTTTTCCATTTGTGAAAAAGCCTTCTGAAATAAAGCCCTAGCAAAGCCTTATGGCTTGACAAAATTAATTTATTTGCATTTATTAGGAAAATTAGTGTAAGATTAGCATTTTCCTATTAAAAACAGTCATTTTTTTTCTTTAATTCTGCTTCTGTTTTTCAGAAATGTTGGCAGAGAAGATTACAATAATTTTAAATATGGTAATTTTAAATCTGGGTCCACATCATTGCCACCCCTAGGCTAACAGTGTATAATATAATTGGAATATCTAAAAACTACAGTGGTAGCAGAATAATAATAGATAATGACCAATGATCTTTGACTGCAGCAGCTTAATTCTTAATAGCCTTTAATGCAAAGAGATATTTTTGAGATTTTATATATTTTCAATACAGCTACAAATGGAGGATAGCTTTGAGGAAAATTCAGTTGTGAAATAGAAAAATAGCAAATATATTTTACACAAATAACTCAAAGATGATTTACAACAAACTAAAGGCCAACTGTCCACTTTCTTGGTTATAATATATAATTAATTACTTATAAAGTATCCAAAAGTACACATTTCCCCTCTCTCCACAGTAGCTCTTCTACTCCTAGCTAGACAGCAGGTTTTATTAGAAATCAGCCCATCAAGCAAGGTAAAAGCACGTGTTGAATTTATGCTCTGTAAACTAATAACAAATAAAAATTTCTTTGTCTAGCCATTCTGAAAAACTATATCCCTTTGCCAATATTGAAGTTAATAGTACAGGAAAACACCTTTAACTTTAAATGATTAGCAGGGTTGCAGGGTGGGGCTGCTTTGTTTTTTTCGCTGGTTTATAAAATTGCAATGAACTATAGTGTTTTCTGCAAGATGTCAAAGTGTGAAAATTGCACTATATCTTGTGATGTTACTTGTCCTCTTAAATAAATACTTAGATATAGTCTAGGTTTTACATCCTATATAGATTTAGAAGCTTCAGGGCTGCCAGAAATTAATCAACTGATAAATCATGTATGTGTATCTTGTCAGAAGATTGCTAGTTCTTTCACTGTGTATATTACAAAAAGAGTAATTTCCAACATGTGGACACTCTCCAGAAGCATGGGCTTAACACAAAGTGATATGTTATGATAAAGGAGCCAGAGCATTTCATCCAAGCTGAAATCAGCACAGCATCCACCACCTACCCAGGTCAGGTCAACGGGCACTGTAACTACAGTTTTGCCCTCAGCTCCTATAATGATTAAAAATGGTAGTGACAGTTTCATTTATTAAAAATGATACATTTGGTGTTGTTTCTTCACATTGCAACCCCCCAGTCACACACAACCCATTAAAAAGAGAGGCATACTGCTAGACTGACAATCGAACAAAATATCCATGTCAGAAATGCCAGGGAATGTCCATATATTAGTATCATTGTCTCTGGTAGCCCACCAAATCTGGAATGCATGGGGAAAACAAAATCAGCCTGCCACATTTCAAGGCTGGTGCATGATCTTTTAAAAAATATAATAATATTTTTAAATTATCTAGCTGATTAATATGAATGTAGGGCTTTTATTTGTAACAAGAATGTAGTAATCTGACTAAAGATTTTTGTATAATTTTAAATAGACTAGATACTCAATCATGACTGTTTTGCAGTGTTTACAGAATATTCAAGACAATAATAAGACTATACTATTAATTATTATGTTACCAAAATATGAAGTCAGAAGACTTAAGGGAAGGATGAGGTGATACAGAATGCCTAGCACTATGGAAATTAAAGACACAAATAAATGAGGAGGTATACAAATGGAGTTGCACTTATTCGTAACAGATAAAGATTTGGAAAAGTATCAGTGATAGACTGCTAGAAAAACAAAAACATAAAAATTTACTAACATTATTTTTATTTGAAGTAATGTCCTCTTTAAGGTATCTATGTGAAATTAACAAACTAATTTTGCAGCTTGATTAAACTGTAATTCTATCTTTTTGTAAAAATAACAAGGGCAGATACAATTCCAGTTTTGCACTTGTCCTGTAAGGTTTGATAATATTTGCAGATGCAGATATTAAAATCCCAGTAGAACGGCTCACAGTATTATCCAAAAGGTTAAAGGAAAAACAAAATCTTTGATATATTTCCATGGCTTCTGGCTGCCAGCTATAGCTTACAAACTGTTCAGTCAAACTAACTCTTCCTAAAAACTGGGTTGATCAGTAGCAATATGCAACCAATTCATAAAATAATGACCAAAACTGTACAGGCACCTGATGCATTTACATCAGGTTTCAGTAAACAACAATGTTATATTTTAATTTAGGAAAACGTATTATGATGAAAACAGAGAACACTATTGTGTTCTCTTTCTCAGTGTGCTTGTACTCCTGAAACTTAAGTATTTCTGTAGAGAATCACAAAACTTTAATCTCTGAAAAAGCAGACTAGTATTAATGCCCCCTTTCCCTAACTTCAGATAAGAAGTCCCTAACTTCTGATGTTTCACAAAGATGGTATGTAAATTTGAATCGTGCTCTTTTTTTTTTTTAACTATAACACACAGTATTTTAACCATCTCTCTGTTGTCTAAGCCCTGAAAGATGCTTCTGTTGTCTTTCTTGGTAGAAAGAGTCCATAACTGCATTTTCTAAGTGAGAGTGATCTCTGTAGGAACAGCAGCTGGAGTTAAGGCAGTTTCTCAATAGTGGTAATGCCTCCTACATATTGAAACAGTAATACCAAATATTAATCACTGTTAACATATAAGGTAGCAGGCTCATGATTTTCCCAGCAATACCCCATGCTGTTAGCAGGTGCTTATCCTGCTGAGAAGAGGTTAAGTGGATACTGCTGATTCACTGAGGCAGGTGGATTGCTACCTCTATTGCATGAAAGGGAGTAGGAGTGGCTCCCTAGGGAAAGACAGGATTTTAAGATTAGAACAACCATTCCTACCAGAGAAGTGTAGATACAGTCTGGCCCAGGGAAAGTCTTCAGATCCATTTTGTTGATTATCTGTTAATAATGACTAATCTCCAGGGAGAAAATTTACACTACAAGCTCTGTTCATTTTGCTTTTAAGTCTGCTCATATAGACTATCAGGTGATAACAGCAATTGGAAAAATAAATACATGTCACTAAAAACAATTGCAGAAATAAACTTACAGGATGCAAAATTAACATCTAGACCTTTCAGCTTCACAGTTTTTCAGCTGTTACGTGCTTGAAAAATAACTAGAACCATGAATACTATGACTGATGTAATTACTTAGAGTACTCAGGCTCTAATGATGTACTACGCCATGGATAAGCACAGATGGACAGGTGTGAACAGAAATCAGGGAAAATGCCTCAAGCTACATCTCTATTAGACTGAGCAGGTATGACTCCAGGTAGTAGGCATAAAGCTCAACCTCCTTCTGGTTAGCTTCATAGCAAAGACTGTAAGAAAGCAGGAGCAGAGGGTACGTCACATTGTCCTAGCAAGGATGCTCAGTATTGAAAGACAGTTGAACCTTGTAGCACTTTGTGCTGTATCCTACATTGCACGGATTAACTACCACAAGGGTAGCTTGGTTATGCCTGCTCATGCTACAACAGCACAGAAACTGTATGCAGATGGATGTTATCTTCAGTGGGAAGCCCACCGGAAAAACGTGAGAGAACAGGCAAGCAGCAGTCTCAAAACACCCACTACAACTCTGATAAAACAAATATAATGCATGCATCATGCTTCAACTACTGCAAACGTATCTTTGGCATGCTTAAATATCACATAAATTATGCAAAAATGAAAATAGCCTTCTTAAAATGGTGTATGGTTACAGACAGCAATGCTCCCAATTAAACTATTATAACCACTACATTTATATATTGCTGTTGATTCCGAAAGGCCAGTGTATATTTCAGGAAAAGACAACCAGATTATGAATGGGCAAACTCAAAAGGTCAATAAATGACATGCTTTATAAAATACACTTACATTAAGTAATCATTTGTCCTACATTTAATTACTTCAGTGGTATAATGACAATGTGTAGGCAAAGACTGGAAAACTGATTAAGAGGGAACTATTTTTTCATACTATTATTCAAGCCATCATCTCTGCTAACTTTCTTTTAAACTTTGCATAGTACTACTTTTTTTTTTTGCCATTCACCTGTTTTCCACAAACATTGTACAAGAAAGCACTGTACAATAAATGCTCAATAGCTCCTGGCCTTGAACAGCTTATTTACCTAATCGTGCATCCCTTGTGAATTTTTCATAATACTTTACAGATCTAATTTAAATATTTAGAACAGATTCATGAAATACATTTTGAGGCACATTTATTCAGTTTACTTTAAAAAACTTCTAATGAATTATCTCAATATGTAATTCAATCTTCAGCATCTTGATTTGAATTAAATGTTATTGAACACGGTGTTCATATTGAATACAAACTGTAATTAGAGCAACAGTAACCTTTACCATAATGGGTTTATTCCCTTTTCTTCTGAAGCTTTATTTCTTATCTGTGTAAAGACCTTCATCTGCAAATCTGCCCTAAATGTAAGTGAGAATTAAGCTTTATCAGTCCCAACAATATGGAGGCTGGAACTATCGCATTTTCCCTTGAAAGACTCAATATATCCTCCCACTACTGTAGCACCAATCAGCAGCACAAAGTTGGCTAATTTGCTACAACCAGCAAATACGATGATGTGACCTAGATGGTCAAGGCCACCCCAGATGCACTCTGTCAGTCACACTCACAGCGCCCGACCGAGGTCCCTTCACAGCTGCAACCCCCACACTCACACAGTCACACCAGGTTTCCTTAACTGGCTTGACCCCAGGCTTCTCACAGCAGTGTCTCAGACATCCAGATCCTTAACACAATTTAATCTTTGTGCAATAACTAAATAACAAAATAACAAGCTGGTGCCTCTGAGACGGGGCCTGAGATCCTCTGCTGAATCTCAAGGAAACTTGATAAATATTTCAGCCAAACTGAGAATGGAAATGTGGACTCTATGATATGGATAAGAGTAATCTAGTTCCAGTAAATAGGTTTGACGTTTGTTTTTCTTGGTTTTGACAAAGATTAACAACAAAACAAAGACTATGCACAAGTCAGTACAAACCCAGATTACATCCCCAGTGAGTATCCTGCCATCGGGTTGTTGAGAAGTCAACAGAGGTGCCATGCTTAGCTCTCTCTCTCTTTAATGCACTTGAAAGGACTCGTTGCAAAGCTCAAAATTTCTTTTCCTTCTTTCTTTCTTTAGTGGGAATGAAAGGAAAGAAGCGGGTTTCAAATCCCAGAAAGTATTCCCTGCTCAAGTCCGTCTCAGGAACACTGAAAAAATGTATATTCTTTGTACAAATGTCTGTAAGCTTAGGTGAAAGCATACAGTGCTTTTCTGAACAGTCATGTCAGGAAAGAAGAATAAAATAAAAGAGTATTTATAAATTATTGTTATGATAACTTCTGTTATAATCCTTCTCGTAAATCCTCTTATTTACCAGGTTGGAATAAACTTCTATCTATAACTTCTTTTATGATGAATCAGAAGCATTAGGAAGAACAGTCATATGAATAATATAATAGTTAAATTTTCTTTCTATACCTACAAATATCAATTCACAGGAAAAACTACAGTAATAGCTCTATATGACCCTTTTTCTTTGTAGGAATACTGTTTTATTGTGTTGATACCATAATGTTTTGCATTCAGCATTTCATTTTTCCTGTCTACATCCAACTGTACAAACTTAACCTTTACAGAAACACAGTTTCCTCATAAAGCAAATGAATGAACAACTTTTAAGTTGAAGGAATGGGAAATTATCCTATCAGTGGTCTGTATAATTATGTCCTTCAAGTGAAAATTATTAATGAAAAATAATCTTTTTATAATTATCCTGATTCTTCCTTTGTATTTGACAACTGACCATTTTTCATTTACTCTGAGCTCTGCATATTTTAAACACTATAATAGAGATACACTATGCAGAAATATTAAGCGCTATTGCTCATAACTGAGTCACAGGAACACAAGCTGCAATATGCAGTTTTAAATTAACACACTATGCTCGTAAGGTCAAAAGAATTATAAACTTTACTTTAAACCATGACTTTGCAACCTTACACACAGTGAAATTCTTCCTAAAACAGAGCACCATGGAGGACACTACTTTGAATGAACATAAAATGTTTTGTGTTCTTCTACTACCTTTGAATAAGCCTAAGCAAAAGCTTAGAATCATGCACTAGAGTTCACAAGCACTCATTTACTTCAGCTATTTTCCACTAATAACTAAGTTTGAAAATGAGTCAAACAGAAATGGAAAGCTGAACAATTAAGATTCTCCCCATAAGCCCATCTCTATCATTTTATTAAAGGCAACTGGGAAAACCCATACTGAATAACTAATTCAAAATTATATTTGTAGAAAACAAATTAATGTAATAATTTTCTTTCTGAAATTAATTTAAATCTCTGTGGATGTTCCTGCAAATTTACTCTTTACTATGCATACAAAAAGTTATGAAAAGCCTTACTATGCTGCTTTAGGCACAGATTCATTGCCTCATTGTTGACTGTAATGGCTATTCCCATCCAGCAGGTTTGCTTTATAGCAAATACATTTTTGCTCCTATATTTATATCAGAAATTCTGGATATTGCTCAGCTGTCTCGCTAGACTATAAAATGAGAATTTCTAAGCCTCATTAACGAGGAGGAGTGAATCATATATGAAGTTCCAGTTTTTGTGTCTTTTACAATCTTATTTCAATTTCCTCCAATCCAGTGGCTGGCTCCTTTTTTACTTATCCCATGTTTTTCAGGAATAACATTTTTCAACTATTTCTAAGATGCCAAAGGAGATATATTAGTCTTAGTAAAAAATAAACCAAGCTGTGAAACATATTTTCCAATTTACAATCTACATATACAATATATTCTACAGAATAAGTATTTAAACACAAAGTAGTCTTGGGGTCAGTTCTGTATTTACTTCTGTTATACATGAAGGCACTGCCCAGGATGCTGTTTTCTGCTTATGAACATTTTCTTGCTACCAATAGAGTTTTGGTTGGGTTAGGCCGCCTTTTTTTTTTTTTTTGAACTAACTTCTGATTTATTGTTTGTTGGCACATGAATGTTCTACATACTTACAGGCAAGGAGTTACTTCTTATTTATGTTTTGCCAGAATTTCTTATTGAAAAGTCTCTGTATTATTATGTAAATTATATCAAAAGAACTTAAATCCTTTTTTATTAGGAAAAAAAGATATTTACTAAGACTTTTGTAGATAAGATTGCCTTATGCAATTCTACCTCTGACACAAAATATACAACTTACAAAGAATTCTCTTGCCATACTTAAGCAAGGAGAGGAAATACATTTTTTTTCTAGTTACTGTGAGTTCAGCATGGATGATTAAAATGGAACCTGACAGTGCTTACTGCTTTACAGGCATTATTCTATACACATTATTCTGTATGCAGCCATATATCACTAATACATATTCAAGTTATTTAATCAAGGCAACATTGACAGCAGTTTGACTTCTAACTTGATGTTTACCCTAAAACATTTGTAACCTCGTGTGTCTTAAACATGTATCTCTTGATCCTTCTGAAAAAGGCCTGCTAAGCAGCAAGTCACAGAACTCCCTCTTCTACATAACCTCCTGCATGATGTGCTAGGTCTTTCAGAGGCTGACACCTACCTGTCAAAGGGAATGAACTGTTAAAAATAACCCTTCTATGGATGGAAAAAATGCACCCAGCTCTGGGATCCTCAACAGAGGGAGGACATCGACCTGTTGGAGCAAGTCCAAGGTAGGGCCACCAAGATGATTAGATGATTAGAGAGATGGAGCACCTCTCCTATAAAAGCTAAGAAAATTGAGATAGTTCAGTCTGGAGAATAGAAGGCTTTGGGGTGACCTAACTGTGGCCTTCCAGTACCTGAAGGAAGCCTACAAGAAAGATGGAGAAAGACTATTTACAAGGTTATATAGCGACAGAAAAAGGGATAATGGCATTAAACTGTGAGTAGGTTTAGATTAGATATTAAGAAGAAATTCTGTATTGTGAGGGTGGTGAGGCACTGGAACAGGTTGCCCAGGGGTTGTGGATGCCCCATCCCTGGAAGTGTCCAAGGCCAAGGTAGATGAGGCTTTGAGCAACCTGGTCTAGTGGAAGGCGTCCCTGCCCATGGCAAGGGAGTTGGAACTAGATGATCTTTTAAGTCACTTCCAACACAAATGATACTATCATTCTACGATGCAAAATCAAGAATAATCATGAAGCAAAAGTATATACTTCAAGAGACCAAAGTTAGGGGGAAAAAAAAAATAATAGATTCATTACTGTGCTAGTTTTGACTGGGGTGGAGTTAATTTCCCTCACAGTGCCTGGTATGGGGCTGTGTTTTGGACTTGTGCTGAACACAGAGTTGATAATAGAGAGATGTTTTTTGTTATTGCTGAGCAGGACTTACACACAGGGACAAGGCTTTACGTACTGACACACTGGTGAGGAGACTGGGCGTACATGAAAGGCCGGGAGGAGACACAGCCAGGCCAGGTGACCCAAACTGACTAAAGGCCTGTTCCAGACCAAATGATATCACGCTCGGTATGTAAGCTGGAGGGACATTTGGAGTGATGGCGATTGTCTTCCCATGTAACTGTTGCATGTGATGGGGCTCTGCTCTCCTGGAGATGGCTGAACATCTGCCTGCCCATGAGAAGCAGCGAACTAATTCTTTATTTTCCTTTGTGTGTGACTTTTGCTTTCCCTATTAAACTGTCTTTATCTCAACCCATGACTTCTCTGGCTTTTACCCTGATCCTGCTGATGGAGGGGTGAGCGAGTGGCTGCATGGGGCTTGGCTGCTGGCTGCAGTGAAACAATGACAATTACCTGCCAACATTCAGATTTACATTACTAAATACTATTTATCAGTGTAAACACAAGAACTCATCTATTCCTCTTGAATAATGAGGTAATCTACTATAACCATCTGAAGAAAAACATGCATCTTTCTCGGCCAGACTAGGGGCTGCTCTTGAGTATTGAAAAACAACTTTCTAGATAATTAATATATTAAAATTAGCACAACATACCTCTGTATTAATTTGATATAAAACAGCTAGTGTGGACAGGTGATGGTTACATACCATTAAACTGAATCTTTTAAACATATTAGATTTTTTAAAAATGGGTCTAAATCTAAACTACTGTCTCAAAGGCTCAGTTTGAATAGTCAAATGTAGTTGGAAAGAAATCAGTGTTTATATGATTAATCTGAACACTTACAATTCTGCTAGGATTTCAGTTAATATAAAAAGTAAGTTTCAAGTTAGCTTAAAGGTGATCAAGTTAAGATTCTTTTGTTAATATTAACAGTAGCTGTTTTTTAAATTATTCAAACCAAGCTTACATGCTGATCTTCATTCAGATGGAAAGATTGATAATATAAAAATAGAAGGCTCAAATAAGAAATAATCACCCTTTGAAGGTGGAGAGCAGCCTCTTTGAGGTGTGTGAGACTTACTCCAGCTTGTAAGCGTTAGAATGTTGATAAAGGTGAAAATCAATAGAGACCTAAACTGTCCCCTCTGAAATACTTCTATTCATTAGATTCCTGTGGGTATCTAAGAAGAAATAATATTTCTGATAGTAATTACTTTCTATGTTACTGCTAAATATGAACTACACCAGTTTGCAATGCTGCTTTTAGCTTTTATGTGCTTATTAATATTGGATAAAAAGTGTACGAATACAAAGGCAGAAGATTATTAAACTTTACAAATTTGCAGACGAAGCCTAACTGCAACCTATTTTCATTCAGCTTAATATCCATTTGTCTAGAAGCTTGCTTGTTTGTGGATTTTTTTGATCCATTTTCAGTGGAGAACACTCATGAATCAGAATAAATTGATTACATTGCACCACTTTATCAGGAAACAATCCAGGAATCTAGCCCATCTCCTCTTCCCCTACCCATTCTTTGATTTAAATAAATGGAATAATTTTGACTAAAATAAGTTGATTGTTCGTGGATAGACACCCATTAGTACAATTGTGTGGATAGATCTATGCAAAGAATGAAAAGGAAAATAAATTAAAAGTAGTGAATGTACCAAAATATTTTTTAAAAAGTTTGCTAGCACTATTTTTCACAATGGATTGATTTAGACTTAGAACCAAGACCGTAGATATATCTTCAACATGTTCTTGTTGACTCATGACTTTCAAAAGCACTGCATTTGATAAATATCATGGATTTTTGGGTTAAAAGTGTTAAGAAATAACATCATGAATAACTACAAGTTTTCCTCATTATATCTGCTATATGTGAAGATAACACTGTATGCACTCTTCTTGCCGTACTCACTGTATGTCCCTTTCATTGCTACATCTCTCAAAGACACTGATACGATGTGGCAAACAGAGAATGAAAATGTCCTTTTACCCACGAGGAAGACAAGGTGCTTTGCATGACTTAGAAGGGACTTTATTTAAATAGCCCATTACAATTCGATATTTGAAAAAAATATTAACTCCACATAAAAACTGCTTAATTAAGAAGATTAAAATATAAGATTTAGTCAGTTTGTCTTAGATTTTACTGAGATAATCATAATCCACATCTATTCAAATTTATGAGATTTTATAGAAAACACATTCAGGCATTCAACTGGTAATTCTATTTGCCCTAATGTACAGTGATAAAAGTTTATTATTGTGTTAACCCACAGACAGATCTTTTATTTTTCTGCTTTCTACTGGGAGTTTTGCTTGCCTTCTCTAAGTCCAGCAGTGAGCCACCAGGATGATCATGTGGCTGTAGCACGGTGTACAAAGAGAGGCTGACAGAACTGGGTTTGTTTCGCCTTAGGGAAAGAAAGATAAGGGGAAATCTTATTTGGTCTTGAACTACCCAACAGGACAGTATAGAAAAAGACAAAACATACAGTGAAATGCACTGTGGAAAGGGCATATAAGCCTCAGGTACAGAATCCTTTTTTTTTTCCCCCCCGGGTACAGGTATGTTACTCATTTTAAGTTGTTATTGAGTACTATGCACCATTTAATGTCTGTAACAGTACACTTCTAATTTCTTAGCAGGACTAATGGACTTCAAGTATGCAGTGCATGTGCAGTGCCCTCCCTTTATATCCTGTTTCTCACTGTAAAGTCAACCCCTAAGCAGACAACCCTGGTTGGTAGGAACAGAGGAAAATACACCTTATTTACCTCTTTTCTTGCACACGCTAGGAAAGCAGAGAATTTGATGCCTTGCCCTGAAAATCAAAAGGCACTAATATGGCTCTCAATGCATAAGCTTTATATTATGAAGTTGTATGCATAAGCTTAATGTTTGGACATGAAAGTCCACAGAGAGGTCAAAAGAACTTCCCTAAATGGCAAATTGATGCTATGCCTGGACAGCTGGATATCCCATCTTCTCCTTCTTTTTATATTCTTCACCAGTGCTAACACCCAAGAAACACGAGTTTAATGAAAATATCACAGCAGAAAGCAAAAGCAGCTATGTGACAAAAAAAAAAAAAAAGAGTGAACCTTATGAGATCAGGTTCACCCATCACACAGATTTACTGCTACCTTTGACAGACGTCAACGTTTAGTAGGGAAAGAAGTGATTAAATGGGTTTCAGAGTTTTAATGATAAAGGAACTACAAGCAAACGAAACCTTTGCTATTTTGCCATAACAACAAGAGTAGTAGACATCGGAAATCATTAGAAATGAAAGCAAGCTTATTTATTATGTTGATAAAATCTTTTAGTAAGAGTACAATGTTCTTCATGCTAGACTTGGCACTATATATATTCATTTTTGCAGAATGTTTTTCACTCATCAGAATTTTCATAATAGCAGAACAGATTTAAGTATTTCACTAAAATGCAACAATATTCTCAGGAGAGCTTTCAGAATACTTTATCAGAGGAAAGATGGTATTTTTTTTCAATATTATGTTATGCACAACAAATTTCTCAGGGCTGAAGCTCTCTGTTAAAAAGAACTGTCCTTCTTGTGTGTTATGTATGAAAAGTACAAAAATAATTTTTTTAACCTTCGAGGATTAGATGCTCAAAAAAACAGTTCTCTTGCCTTACAGTGCACTTCACAGGGAAAAAGAAACAGCCAGTTAACCCACTGAAATTTGTGACCCAGCAGAACACAGTTTCAGTTTGTTTGAAATCTCCTTTTCCATATTTGCACAACAGTTTTACAACCATTTCCTAGATCCTTGTTAGATACCTGAAGCCCTCTTCCATGGACGGCAAACTCTATTACCTGCGTGTACAGATGAAACCATCTGAGTATGTGCTGCATATTGTTTATTAGACTATACGGCAGACTTCCTCATTTCACACAAACGCCCCTGTATACCTATTACCAACAGCCTAAATAGCTCACAAAGGCTTTGTAAATTTTTAATTAAGGTAAAAGAACATACTTACAATAGCAGTTCATTCAGGCATTTCAGAATTCTGCTCTTAAGCATTTTGATTTGTACAACTTATGCATGTTTAGCCCAGCCTACCGTAAGAACTTAAAGAACACAGTTGCCTGTCTCAAAGACTGCTAAGACCACAGAAAGACTTTGCCATGAGATAAGCACAGAATGGAGAGACAGGATGGCACTGACTCCAGGCCTGGCAGAGGTGAGATCTGGCTGCGACCACCAAGGAACACTGAAGTCCCTGCCTGAATATGACCTGAAACTTCGACTGAATGTTAAGCCACTACAGTGGGAACTTGAGATACGATTAAGGTGGTACTCTTGTCCAGGTGTTATCTCAGACCTAAGGGAGAGGTTAATAAAGCTGGGGGAGAAGAATGTATCACTGATAATGGACACAAAGAATATGGAATTTATGGGCCACAAGGAAAGCCAAGTCAGCAACTGTGCTATTGGAAGATGGAAAAACTTGCACAACGATGGCTACAATAAAATTAAAATACTACTCAAAGTACAAAGTATCTTTAAATACAGGAATCTAAGTGTACTACATACTAAAACATAAACAGTGACTATTGGCAAGAATGAAACACCATTTACAACCAGAAAGGGCTTCCTGATGAGAAAGATGAGAGGTTGTTTTCTGATTCTAGACCCCTGCAGGGATTGTATGCACAGCTTCAGGGTTTGCTTCTCCTCCCAAAATAAGCAGCACCACTCTTTATTGATACAAATTAAATATATTACACCTACAAGACATATGACTGGTGTTGGTTAAGAGTATCAAATATGTTGATAAGACTACACGGACCTCAAGACATATGTTTTTTACCGAAGTCAGCCGGCAGTAGGAAGTGTTGTTTCCTTCAAGTGAAAAAAGGAGCAATAACAGAGGAATAATATAAAAGCACTTACAAAGGTGGGTTGATCTAAAATTATAAATAAAATTTTAATAAAATACACACACATATATGTAATACATAAATGATAACTTACATATTTAGAAATATTTTAATATGAATTGCTTGTAGGACGGAATTCCACATTTTCACAGGACGTTAAGGAGCCTCTGACATTTTGTTCACAGATTTAGTCATGGCCTTTTAGTCTGAATAGCCAACACTGAAAAATCCTCATCAATTTTTGTTAACCAATGCACACAAAGTTAGCAACAAAGGAATATTTTCCATGATTGAAAGCTTTCAGGGTTAATTCTTATGTTTGACTTAGAGACATCAAATAGTAGCAGTCATTAAAGAAATAAACAAAAAATTGTAAAAATAATTAGTTTACTTACTTCGAAAATGTTGGGAAAACACATAGTACTATATTAAAATGTATCCTAAATACTCCATTTCATGTGAGAATCAGATAATCGGTTTCTGGATTTCTGTCTCTGGAACGGAGAATTATCATTTAACAAAATGTTTTTACTGTTTTGAGGGGAATTTGAACCAATTAAAAGAAGCTGTAAGAATTCTTTGTACAAAACTTGGGAACCAAAGAGGTGAAAATGTTAAGAAATTGATAAAGAAAGCAGCGATTACTAAGGATAAGAGCCTGCAGCTGACACTCTTGCTAGGTACACTGCCCTTTTATAAACAGCTTGTAGGACTTCAGTTTTGGAGTCAGAAGTGCAAATCATCAAATGGCTGATGAAAGTATGCAGAAAGTTCCACCAGCTAATGTAAAGGAAGAGATATTCAACCATGACCAGACAAATGAATTTGAAATAAAATAGATCTGTAAAACAAGCCCATGTCTGGCACCTACTCTATTAAAACCCTGAAAATCAACTCCAAGCTTAGTGGAAAGTGCATTTCATTCACAAGGGAGAGCTTGAACACTTTTTGCATGAGGAAGGTTCGAAAGGTCACTTAGAGGAATCCTGGGCCTCTGGTGTTTGGAACAGACAATCAAAAATCTAATATTTCCTTCTTACTCTCAGCAGCTGAACCTCTTTGTGAAGAACTCTAAAACTTAGTATGGGGAAAATTAAAAATTGGTGCTCATCTAGATTTCTTTTTAATATTTTCCAGACAAGTGAGAAGAGTGAGACAGAAGCCAAAAGGTGCAACACTCCAGCCATGACATTATGCAGATTTGAGAGCAAGTAATTACTTTTTCTTTTTTTTTCTTTTCTTTTTTAATATACTTTATTTTTTTGACACTTATAGCATGGTCAGAATTACAGTCTACAAGGAGCTAAATATACATATACGTATGTACCTCAATTCAGTATTTATAAGATTTGGCATCAATAACAAAATAAAATATTTAGAAAAATTATGAAAGTTGTAATAAAATTAGAAAAAGTGCTGAATAATGAAGGACCTAAATTAACATTTTTCTCAATTAAAAATCAATATTATGCTATGCATGGCTTTGCTTTTCCTAGTCTAATACAAAAAAATAACACCTTATGAAAAAAGTCTGATTAAGTTCTTGGTGAAATGGAAAAGTAACAAAATTTTCTGCTAGGTCTTCTGGTTTGTTTTTCCCTTGAATTTAGTGATATTTGACCTATCTTTCCACAGTGTAAGCCTTACAGAGAAAAATCTACACTGCAATAACAGCCAGTGAACCTCATTACAGCACAGGTGGAAGGTGAAGGGAAGTTACAATTTTATTAACTATAGCTAGATTTAATTTTAGAACTGGAAAGAAAATTTAACTTTCCATTCTCTTGAGCTACCAGAGTATACTGGAATAGCTTTAGTCATTTAAATATGTCTTTATAGGGGTTTTTTGTATTACAAATGTCATCACCATATGACAGAACTATACACAAACAGAAAACTGGACCAGAAGGGATTATAAAAAGTCAATCTGGTAACCTACATCCCTTTTAAAAGCAGATACTATCTACCTAGAAGGCAGGTACTATCTAACCTTTCTGAAAACAGCTTCTTTCCCAAACAGTTTTGCACTTACCTCACCTTGGTTTTATCTAAACTACCATCTCCTAGCATCTCATCTGAGACAGTATCAACAGCTTTAATAAATGTAAGATATGTGACATCCACCACCATGTTTGAATCCAGAAAGCCCATTATTCTGTAACAAATTCAACATTGTATGATTTGGTATGACTTATTCTTGATAAAGCTATTTCAGCTGTTATTCATTTCTCTGTAACAATATACAACAGTTGAGGGGTTTTTTCCAATTATTTATTTCATTAAAATGGACTGATATGTAATTGCATTTTTCTCACTTTTAAAACCTTCAATTCTGTTACTTTCAAAAATGCCATCCATCTTCTCTAAATTACAGAGAACTAACACTTCCCTCACATATATTACTTTTTAATTTAAAAGAGGCTTCTTTCCATACGAGACCATTTTTCAACTCATCTCTTCATCATGAATTTTGAAAGAAAAAAATTTGGCTTAGTAAGAATAAATCATTTGAGGGTTCTTTGGGTCTTTTACATTGTTTGGGAGGTAGACTAAAAATCCATTATTTGCACAGCTTGAGTCATGCATCTTTGTATATATTTATATACATGTGGGTACACAAAATGCAGCAAATAAAAATATTGCTATGACTTTTAATACAGACTGAGAAAGAATCCTAATTGGTGGCATTTTTCTCAGAAAAGTGTCTGAATTTGTAATTTCCTTTTAGACGATCTCTCTAAAAGGGTTTTTAAAATAACATCAGCAGTGCAGAGGGATGCAGGTATTATGGACCTGACCTCAAGACTGTTAAACATGCATAGAATCAAAGGAATTATTTAGGTTGGAGGCAAAAGTCCATAGAAGCTTTAGATGACAAAGAGCTCTGAAAAAAAAATAGGACCATTTTTGCAATATTATTTAGGACAAGGCCTTGACTAGTAAAATCAACTTTCTTTGGGGAAAAGCATATGATTAAGAAAAGGGGATGAGAACAAAATGTATTTCTTTCTAGAATATCTGTAATGTGCTATTAATTCTCTTCTGTTTTCTTCATTCAAAAATGCAAATAAAGGATTCATGCCCCTTAACCACAATTTTCCATAGAATTGCTTTCAATTTACAGATGGTAAGTTTACCTACTGTGGTCCTTAATGCTGAAAAGAAACTAGGATTCTGATGAAATGCTATAGTTGGATTTCAAACTGCAATCTCTTCTGCAGTTGTTTTTACATCCTTTCTGTTTACTCTGGCTTAGCAGGGAATCCAGTATTAGCAACATACAGGAGATCATTTATAAGATTTCTTGTACTCTCAAGAAATCTTTCGCTGTGATATCAAATAGCACTCAAGGTTACTGTTTGTGCTATACAACCCCATGCACCATTTACTTGGAATGAAACAAAATCCTTTGCCTGCAGACCTAGTAATTCACTGAAGGAAATTCAGGCTCTTTCTCGGTATATCAGTGTTACAGTGCTTAGTGATAAAGGCAAAATATATTTCCTTTTCAAGGGAGCAGAAGTGAAGAATAAATGTGCATTAAGCATTGTAAATGTAAGACCCGGAGTGTGCTGTCAACTCAAGTCACTATCTAGTAAAATAAGTGGGTCCTTTAAAAAGCACTGGAAAATGAACTGAATTTAAATCTGATCTTTTCCCCAAGTGTATCTGCATGTGTCTGCTGCAGCCAGCATCGTGGCTATGCTGTGAGCGTAACACAGTTAAAGCAATCTAGAATACAATTCATACTACAGCTATGCTGGTACATGCAAGCTGTTATTCAAAAAGCAAGCTCAGTAGATTGTTCCCATATGCTTCCCTCCTCTGCATCAGCACCACATCTTTCCTGAACTGGGACCAGTTCAGGAATCTAAACCAATAAAAACTATTCCTCCTCCCCTTCTTTCTCCCTTTTTCTATTGTTTCTTTCCTTCTTTTTTTGGGTAGATTTGACTCACTGATTTGGCTAAAATGGATGCAGCCTAAGTCAGTCTCAGAAAAGCATGAAGCTGCAAGCAGGAGTGGCATGGCGATGAAACACATTTTAGTGGCTGTTAGCAATTTAATCAGCTTAGGGGTATGTCAGTTCTTCAGTTTGCACTTCCAAGTTCGAGTCAACAATGTAATTAAATACAGACTCAGGATGGACTAGCTATCCAAATATGTACTGTTTCTTAGCTGGATTTTACAGCTTATGATGAATTCTGTAATTCTGTAGCACAGAAATGCCTGTAAATAATTTTTAATTAACTACATTGTCATTCCAGTAATGAGTTTACCATGGTTATAGCAATGTGCAGATACCTTAGCCTCACATACTGCAACTTGCAGTCAAAGTAGAGGGGGATTTTTTTTGTTGTTTTGGCTTTTGATGTCCTTTATTTTGGCTACTTTAGAATGTCTGTATTTTAATATCAAACTGTTCAGGTTCAAAAAAAAAAAATCCCAAACCATGATTCAGGTACTGAGGTCCACCTTTTTGTCATTGGTGTAGGTAAACAAAATATTTACCTACTGCCTCTATCATTCAATTGGTATTAAAACAAGTGTTACTCCAAATTGCTATTATTGTCTCGATTACAAATGCTTTCACTGATTTATGCACATGCTCAGTCCTTGAAACACTCTAAGTTCAAGACCAATCCTCTCAGCACTTAAAAAATCTTCAGATGTGCCAAGACATGCAGTACCATTGCTTCTCATAAGTTGATGCCTGGCATAGCACTGGTTCCTTCAAAGCTGAGCTTGAAGGGGAATAATGGAAAAAACAAACAGGGTGTTTGCCCAAGGCACCAAAATTTGGGAAATTTGAACAGTGTTTGTTTTATTCAGCCAGCTACAGCTCTTTCTGCTGTGTTCCAGGAAGCCTCAAGGCTTCATACTTTGAAGCTGCATCACGGTACCATGACATGGGTAGGAAGCAGGATGCCTCAGGGTAGCCTTGAAGCAGAGCAAAGGCACTTGTGGGCAAATGAACATAGTGGACACAAACTTATAGCAATTGAGTGGTGGGCTGAAGAGAGCAAGGTGATTCTTAACAGTACTGGAAATAAAACTTGTGTGAATAGTTCAGAATTTGGACCTGAAGAAATGTCTAATTTGAGGCCATCCTGATTCTGACTGCTGTAACATTTCACTTCTGAAGTAGAGAGCTTAAACCAATTTACCTTTCATTCTGCTACCAAATGCTGAACTTTTCCATGTCATCTTAAGGAACCACAGAACTTCAAATTAAGATTGTGCTAAAAGTTATTTTGTTCAATTCACTAAATTCAGTTAATGAAATCCTACAAGGTTCTTGGCTGAGCTATTCAAAGCAGCTTCCTGCAAGCATCACTCCCAAGACTGCTTGCCTTTTCTTGAGATGAACCACCTGTGTCCAGCAGTTGTACAACCTCTTCTCATACTTGCATGGCTTTGGACCCAGAAGTCCATCTCTCTATAGAAAAAGGGTTAATCCTAATTCTCTCTAACTTAATTCTCTACACAAAACCTGCTGACATTTCTGACACTATGGGCTTAAATTAGCAGAACATCTATAGACTTTGCACTGGTTAGAGAAACCATAATCATTGAAATTAACTCACTTAGAGACAGTACTAATAGGCAGCACTATTGAAAAGTTAGAGTGTTAAGGAAATGTGCTGCTATAGGATTTAATACAGTATATCAAACCATTGGTTGGTAGGCCTTCTTGCTACAGCACTGATCTACATCTGCTGCTTTCCTTAATTAATATACACACTGTACAAATTCACAAATTCAGAAGTGAAAAAATTCTTTCATTAATACTGGGGAAAAACAAGAAAAAAGCAATTAATGAGATCACACTAATTCCTTAGTCTAGCTTAAGGAAAAAAAATGTGAACTAAGAGTAAAGAGCGAATACTAATAATACTACTATCATTCATCTAGGCAAAACAGTGGCTACAGCAGCTATGCAGGGTAGGAACGAGACCAAAGCAAATTTCTCACATGTCAGATGAGCCCCAAGGTACCATCATATAGCTGACATTCACTGCCTGCTGAGTGAGTTTGTATGGTTCACGGAGCATCTTTGTCTCCATTGTAGCAAGTGGCTTTAGTTCTGACACCCCAACTGGATCAGGGGAAAAGAGCCTTCCCCGAAGAAACTCTTTGGTAAATTAGAGACACCAGAAGCTGTGACTAATGGGATGCACTAAATGCAGTATCTTGTGATTTGAGATGCAATTTGAGTAGTTATTGCCATGGACTGGTTTTCCAGGAACAAGGCAGATTTCTCACAAAAAGATTTTGCACAGGGTACAGTGGAGTGTGGGAGACAGGCAGTGCCCATATCTCCAGATCTTTAAGGATCTCATGACAGGACCAGAGCATATGAAGCTGTCTCTACAGGTTCTGTGACTTGTACGTCACTGGCAGAAAACAAGAGACTTTGCCTAGTTATAGTAACTACATTTTGAAGTGACTGTGTCTTGTCATAAGCACAAAACAGGGAAGTAAGCAAGTCTGTTGCCATCCAGGCTCCAGTCCCAGAGATGGCATGCGTGGGAATACAAACTGTAAAAACTCAGGCATAAGAAAGAGTAAATTCTTGTCATTGTGAGAAGACTCCAAAGAATATAGAAAAAGAAACAAAGGAAAAAACTAAACCTAGGGGGACAGAATAATGTAAAGATAGTGTTTCAGAATTTGTATCTTTTAATTCAGTGCTATGATTAATATACATATGACTGTATTAAATTATATATTGGGAGAACTGCATTTATAAGTCATTCTGAAGGTGTGCAACTCATCTAGCTTGCAATGGAGGAGAGAAATGAATCACAGCTGCAGATGAGAAGAACAAAAAGGGAAAGAAAATCATGACATGAGGGTGGCTTGAAGTAAGGCTGAAACAACAGCCACAACTTTAGTGGAACTGTCTAAATAAGGATCTCGCAGAATCTTTATCCATTAATTGGAAAAATTGAATTTAAGGTTTAAAGCATTTGTATAGAAAGCATGGAACCAGAAATGGCAAACTCAAACTTATAAACAGAACCTCCAAGAGAGTTGATACCTTGCACATCATACTTCATCCCTTAATGACTATGAATGCCACTATCTACACTGGAAAACCATATCTATACCTATATCTGTATATATGTGTGTATATATATATATGTATATATGCATGCATGCCCTTTTTAGGTATCATAAGGAGAATCACCACATTCAAGATAGTTGCTTCTACTTCTATGCCCACTTCATCCAATATTCCCTGGAAAAAAACTCTGTTCCGGCCACAACATGACTATAAATACAATAAGAAAAATTGTATTACTAGATAATACGTAAAACTAGCTAGATCAAAATTACAATTTTTAAAATATTATGAAAAGAATGCCAAGTTTTGTATACACCTATAGTTGCACTCATTTTAGACTAATGCAGACATGTATTTATAAATATGTCAGATTTTCATACACAGATCATACTCATTTTGTGTTTTGTTACCTGTAAGCTCTTCTAGGCAGGGACTTTGCTGTCCCAGTTGTTTGTCAAGAGCAATGCACACTGTTTGCATAATGTTAAGTTCTAATATTAATTAGTAATCAAGCTTGCTATTTTAGCAATTTACATCTTCAGATGAAACACAACATGTTTTGGCCAAGAATGTATACAGATAACGATAACAGAAAATCTGCTCCACCAGCTGCAAATAACCAATGTAGTTATCAGAAATCAATAAACACTGATTATAGACTATTAATTTGGAGTGGGTTGTTTGTTGTTCTAGTTTTTTGGGCTTGTGGTTCTCTTTTTAAAAAAACACAGTGCTGTTTCTTAAAAAAGAAACTACACTCCAAAAACTCACAAACCAAAATGAGAAATCACACTTTCTAGAAAATAATGTTCAAATACAAAACCCAAAATACAGGTTTCAAAAGCAAAATCATGTAACAAGATTCTTCTCAGTTTACATAAAAAAAAAAAAAAGGAGTAATTTAGCATTTTTGTATTGCTGTCAGCAAGGAAAAAAATAGCTACCAAATGCTAATGCTCACAAAGTGTGCTAGGAAAGAGACTCTAGGTACTAGAGGTTTCATCCCAAATCTGCAGAAATTAACAAGGTATTCTCTATACAGATCAATGTTCTTTGGAAAATGCAAAGAACATCCTTACACATGACAAGAAGTTTATTTGCATCACTAAATGTAGTGACGTGAAAGTGTATTTATATGCCTAAACACAGTAAAACACAACTACTTAGTTGAAATTGAGGCATACTGTAGTAGTACATGGTAACTCAGCAACTGAATTACTACTCACTGAGAATTCCCTCATTTTTTGCCTGCAAGGATTTGACCCCAAATATCTATCATAACGCAGTATTATTCACAGCAGCAAAACAAGCACAAAACCATCAACAGAAAAAATACCTTAATCTGTTGGGAACTTCTAAAGTCTATCCACATCTCCCAAGGTGGAAAAAAACCAATTTTATTTTATTTTATTCTTTTAAAACTATTCTAGATTTAAGTGCTGTCATCGTGTTAAGAGGGTTTATTAGCTATTACAGAGGTGAAAGCAATTCATTTCATGCATTTTTTACGATTATACTTTAAATGAAACTGCCCCATAAGACTGCAAAAGTAGTAGCTATGTGCCTATATGAAGTAATTTTTTTATTCAAAGACCAATTTGTTTTTTTCCCTTGAAGTTGAGATGTCTCACCGGTTATTTACTGTTTTATTGTCAATAAGGAACACAAGCAGGTAACGCATAGGAAACTTGGATTTCTTATGAATTAATGAAGATGATATCACTGATTTTTTCACAGAATCATAGAATATTCTGAGTTGGAAGGGACCTACAAGAATCATTGAGTCCAACTCTTAAGTGAATGGCCCATACAGGGATCGAACCCACAACCTCAGCATTATTAGCATCATGCTCTAAAAGGTTTCTAAGAATAATACAACTATTTTCAATGTAATGGTCTTGCAAACCTGTACCTTTTAAAAATATTTAATTCCATTTTCTCCCTGTCAGCTTTGAAAAGCAACAAAACACACAAAGGTCCCCGGTACATATTTTCCTCCAGCAAGGATTAAACCTCTTTGTAAGAAAACTACCAAATATTTATATGTACACTCACACACACACATATATCTTTAACTGAGTTCATCTAATGGACTGTTATGTGGTAACCCTCATGGTTCAACCTATGCTCTTTGGCCCCCTTTTTTTCTTACAGCAAGACTGTATTATTTGTTAATGATTCCTACATGACAAAACTTAATCTATCGAATCAATTCTGTTTTCCATTTACTCCCTGGAATCAAGATAAGCTTTAAAAAAGACAGATCCAACACACAAAGACAGCCTTCATAAAATAGTGAAAGACACAATCTCTAAATACAGAGGGATAAAATATGTATTTTATAGGAAATACGTGGTTTAAATTACATGCTCAAAAACTGATAAAATACTTAGAAATTAAAAAAAGTTTATGAAGGACATATCTAAAAATATAAATTTCAGACTGAAATCTATCCTATGCCCTGACCAGGAAGCTTGCCAGAAAATGCACTTGTAAACTCTATGTGAACAATTTGTCTATATTACTTGTGTGAGAAAGCCACAGACTGCGACATGAGTGGAAAACAGTGTCAGAAATATTTCATACACAAGACATATTTAGATAAATACAGCAGTTTTATGTTTTACACTCAAGAGTACTCCAGCAAACAAGTTAAAAGTAATTTCATTTTACAATTGTAACTGCATCACTGTTTTCCTAATAGAGTCCAGTGGTCTCCTGACCTTTTGACCTAGCACCCAACTACCGTCATCTAAGAAAACAACTCACATGGCCTCTTGGCCAACCCTCTTAAAAGACTATCTTTTGTAATTAAATAATTAAAACATGCAATACTTATCTAGATTCAATAGAAGATCTTGTCATTATTGCTAAATCCTTATTAAATCTGGTGGACCATTTGCAATGTGCTGATACAAACCCCAGGCATCGCCACTCACAGGTTGCTTCTTTCATCTAAAAAGCAGCTGTAAAACTCTTGTGACCTCTCATAACAATAGCCAAAGTTTTAAAATGCTGGACATGATTATCTTGGAGGAATGCTGGCTTCAAAACACAAAGGAAATCTCAGACAAGACTTTGCAAGGATTTTCAAAATATTTTTAAAATAACAGAACCAGTTGGTGTTTAATAGCTTGCACATATGAAAGACAAAATCTGCATGCTGCTCATATTATGCAGATGCGAGTTCTGTTTGTTCTCTAGTATCCAAATGCATCTTGCAAATCCCTCTCCCTTTCGAATGTCCCATAAAAGAAAGGATCATTAATAAGCTGGCTTACTCAGCACGTTAACAGGAAGAAAAAACACAACACCCCTCAGAAGAAACCCTCAGAACTCGTGCTCACCGTTTGATACGAGCAATCCTAAAAACCTCCATAGCACTGCTGATGTCTCCTTGGCAGGGATCAGCACCACCATGGCAGTGTAGAACCAGGGCAATGATTGCATCTCTAGCACTGCCTCCCCCCACCCACGCTTCTCTCCTGCCTGCTCATCTTTTTAAGACCAACATCAGTTTACATATTGAGCTGTTCTGTCTTCACATACTTACAAGTCAGACTACAGAAATGATTCCAGCAAAGAGGTAACAGACTTATCACATTTGGTAAGGATGACTTCCTCCCGGCACACAACACATCCAAGCTACCCACAGTTTTCCCAACATGTTGTGAAGGTGAGAGGAAAAAATATCAAAAACATCCCAAACAAAAAAAAACACCAAAGCAACCCCCTCCCCCCAAACCTCAACAAACACAAACTAAAAAAAAGCAGTCCTGTAGAAGCCAACTTTATTTGTACCGTCTTCTCATTTTCTGTCTAAAGATGTTTCATCAAAACACAATTATCATTCTAAAAGAGAAAATATCTAAAAGAAAGAGGGGAAAAAATTTAATTTTGTAAACAGGATTAAATTTGTCAAATCAACAAGAAGTAGGAAAGAACATTGTGAAACACCAGATTAAACAAAACTGGAAAGAACTAGACTCCTAAAAGCAGACATTATTCTGAAATTTGAAATAATCTTCCTGTGGTTACTGAAGATAAACTTTCACTACAGAAATATGATGGTGTACTCAGCAGAAGAAATATAAAGCAAATACCACGCCCTAATGAAGAACCAAACAGAAGACAAAACCAATATTATCAAGCTCTAAGTTTCAGATAAAGTTTACATTTGCAATTCCTTCACACACATTACAGATTGCAGCTTTAGAGACATACAAGAAAGAGTTTTATGGATTAAATACTATAAAATAATGCTAATTTCCTTGATTGCTTCTGAACTACTGTTAATAATCAGTTTTGTTAGCAGTCTTCCATTCCTTTATGTGCTTTCTCCTTGAACCGTAAATAGCAGATTCCTTACAATAATGTTTCCTACAATTTTTCTGCTAACATTTTAATCTTCAGTCACACATGCTGCCATATCATGTCATTCCTTTTTGATAATGGGCAGGTTTCTATTTAATTAAAGAGACTGAAGGTATTATATAAAATTGCTGCAAAGAAACACTATTATTCCATAAAAGATGCAACTTGAAGTATTAGTGCATTTTAAATATCAAATATTATTGCATAAATAAAAATTAATAACATTAGCTTTAAACAGCTAACTATCAAATGGCTTCTCACTAAGTAGTAAGTATTTTATAGTAAGAGAATTTTAAAGTTTTGTGATAGTTCAGTTTGAAATATTTAAAAGGGAAGTTATAAATTTTGAAAAGGTAAGATGTGGCATTAGCTAAATCTTGTCTTGGACAAGACCTCCTGATAAGATGAAGAGACATGTCCATATTTCTTTCCAGGGGAAAAATTTTGGTTCAGAGTGTCCCTCTTCAAGTAACAAGACAAACATAATAAATCTTGATCATATTCTACTCAAAGTAGTAAATTATGCTTTTGAAATAGTTGCACAGAATTTGACAGTACATAAGTTTGATTTAAAAGAAAGCATCGAAAGTCTACTTTACACTTCTAAAAGTGGCTAAAGTATATCTCATTTTAAAATAATATAAATCCAGTTACTTTTCATAGTTGCTTTCTCAAAGGAAAATATCTTTAAAGTCTCAAACCGGGCAGAATTTGACTCCAGACATTAAGGAGTTTCTTTAGCTAGGATGTTTGAGTGCCTCCTTGGCCCTGAATTCCATATTTCTACCAGCTTGTATCCTGACTTTTTTCCCTCCCTCTATATTATGAGACCTTTCTTTACAAGGTACAGTTGTGCTGTATCAACTGCCTAATCCAACCTTTTCCTGTCTAAAGCTAAAGACTCTGATACATAATTCTGATGCTTGGGATCCCAACCTTTCCCGTTATGAAATGTCCCTTTTTGGTTAATAACTACCAAATATTAAAAAACATAGGATAAGCTTAATGTTGCTTGGCACAAGATAAATGATGAACTATCAGATGACCTTTTTAGTGGCAAAATATTGCTTTACAAGAAACTTAAGAAAGAAGGGTAAAAGATTAACTTTGCATAAGAAATTGCTAGGAAAAAAAACCTCTCTGAAGCACCAAGGTTTTACAAAAATATACTACATTTGTATTATTCTGCATAACTATCAACTGTGATATGAATTTCTGTGTTAGTGTTATTTCTGCAATCTCTACAAACAACATGTTTTTTCAGAATAAATGTTAGTAGAAGTCACACTGAAGCATCCCTTGAAATAGGAGAAAAGGAGAAAATACCTTCTTCCCAGGTAATCTTAGGAATGAGGATTAAAAAGATAACTTTAAGCTTCATTTCTTTTATCTTATCACATCTTTGCTCCCTCATAGGAAACGAAGCGATAACTACTGTAGAAAAGAAAAACACACTGCACACTTCTTCAAGGCTGCACCCTTTTAGATGGAGATCCAGAAAGGAGGAGCCACATTTTCTTCTTTTTAACTACCATGCTTTCCTCAGTAAAAATGCTTCTAAGTCTACAGGATTAGAACCTAAAAATTTGTACAGAATCCTACACGGAAGGGCACTGAGTGTTGGTAAGACGTATGCGTAGAACATATAAGATATCAGAAGGTGAGATTGAAACTGAAGAATTGAAGACCAAAAACTTTTTTTTTGACTGCTGCTCAAAGAACTTGTGAAAAATTACATGGTATGTGTCAACAGCGGGCTGTGACCCAGACACGTGTGATTCTAGCTGTATGTCACAGAAGGTGGTCCTGGGATATATGTAAAACACACAGTGCAAAGTTCCCTTTACTGAATATAATTTTCTTCAATGTTTGGTGAGTATTTCCAAAGAACAAGTTGATAATATTCTTACATATTTCAGTACAGCCACATTATATTGTAGATTAAAGTAGTTATCCATCATAGCATATTCTCAATTGTCTTTTCTGTCAACAGTTTTATCACTGAGATACACCTGGAAAGGTATTGGGGGTTGTGCCCTTTAGCCTTTTTACGTAGAATTGCAGATCAGTAGAATGTAAGTATCTGTAAAGTGTTTATCAATACGAGCTAGAGTTCCACACACTAATGATTTACACAATCTGCTTGATTTTTATGGTAGTACTATATAGTCTTTGTGCTCTGGGAATCATTCTAAAACATTAATAAACACCATTTCTGATATCTTGCAAATAGATACTGTACTGCATTTAATATTCTTTGAAAATTATATTAATCTACATGAAAGAAAACCTGAATTTTGTATAATTTCTGATATAATAATCTAGTAAGCATTGCAGTAGAGAACCAGAATTACTGTAAAGGCAAAGTATAACAGCATAGCATCATCAGTACCCAAAGATACAATTTGGCAGGTTTTCGCTAATTCCAAGTTTTAATTTTTTTCCCCAAAGAAAAATTACAGATAAGTAAGTCTTGACTACGTTTGAGGAAAAATATCTAGGAAGCTCAAATTCACTTACATTTTAAAGCTGTAGATACGTATTGTGGGGCCCTTGTGGACAAGTTAAACACGAACCAGCAACATGCCCTTGCCTCGAAGTAGGCAAATGAGATCCTGGACTGTGTTAGGCCAGGTATTGTCAAGAGGTCAAAGGAAGGGAGCTTTCCCCTCTACTCAGGCCACTTCTTGGGTGCTGGGTCCAGTTCTGGGCTCCCAGTCACAAGAAAGATATGGAGCTACTGGCAACAGTCCAGCAAAGGGTCACTAAGATGATTAAGGGACTTTCACAGACATCCAAAGATGGTTAAGGAAAGAGAGTTGATGCTTTAGCCTGGAAAAAGGCGGTGATATCACATTTGTATGTATAAATACCTGAAGAGAGGGTGTAAAGAGGACAGAGCCAGGCTCTTTTCAGTGGTGCTCGGTGACAGGACCACAGGTAATAGTGACAAAGTGAAACACAGGAGAGTCCTTCTGAGTATGGGGAAACGCTTTATCACTGAGTACTGGAACATATCCCTCAGAAAAAGGGTTGTGGAGTTTCCATCACTGGAGATACTAAAAAGCCATCTGGACACAGTCCTGGGCAACCTGCTCTAGATGGCCCTACTTGAGTAGAGATGTAGAAACAGATGAAATCCAGAGGTCCCTGCCAACCTCAACCATTCTGTGATTCTGTAATAGTACGTTTACAAATGAACACAGTGAGTTTGTTCATCTGACCACCGAAAAGCTCATTAACTTAATTATTAGTGGGTTGTGAAACCTGTCAAGAGGAACCTTATCTACCATGGAAGTTAGGAATTAATTAATTATCGGGAGAGACTGACAATTATTTTAGGGGGGGAATCTTTTAACATATACTCTAAAGAAATAATATAGTTTACCTTTATTAATACTATCTATTTTTCCCTTTATGCAGCCACCATTCAAACATTTCACAAGAATATATAATTTATTAATATATAATTAATATTATATTAATTTATTTATAATAAATTAATAAATTTATTAAGCCATTTGGCTTAGTAATGAATTCATACCAGCTACCACGATACAAAGTTCATACTTTGACAAGTTTGTAGTTCTCATTAAGCAAACAAAGGTAACAAAAAGCAACTAGGAATAGTAGCATAACAACAAATAGTAAAAAAACCACAGCAAAATCCTTACAGCTTCAAAGACTTGTTTAGACTTATACAGATGACTGGAGATTGTTTTCATAAATACTTTATTAAGAAGGTTCTAAGAAGTAAAAGTGTTTGATTCTGAAAAGAATTGATTTCTTAATTTGAAGCATAGGAATAATCCTTCTAAAATCTAAGTAATCAAACTAGGAATAGATATATATGCATACATACATGTATTAGGCATATGGACAGAGATATGGAGAAGTGGTAACTTTTTTTTCATGACTCAGGCCTGTATTTTTCACTACAAACTACTAAAATCAGTCAGCTTATACATCTCACTTCTATTTGCACCTTCTAATACTGCTATTCCTCACACACATGCACATGACACTTGAAGAATGGTCAGTGCAAATAGCAACAGTGTTTTCTCTAAGGTTAAAATGCACTATTTGAAACCCTGCCTCAAATTTTAAGTTTTATCATTCAAGTATTACACACACAATTTATGTACACAAAGCCCGTTGTAGTCCCTCTATAAAACAAGAAAAAATTTAAAAGTCATTTTAATATTTTTCATTTTATCATTAGAAGTAGAGTCTGTGTGTGTATATAGCATTTATAATTTTATAAGAAACTGATTTTTTTCTTAAGCTTTCGAAATTAAATCTTTTGTGACTGGGTTTGCTTCTTAAAAAAACCCAATCAAACAAAACAAGCCCCCCAAAACCACCCCACCAACGAAAAAAAAAACCCAACAAGCCAGAACAACACTTTTCTGACAGGCAGGATTTTCCAATCTCATACTGCTTTAAGTTTGAAATACATATGTTTTTCTTAAAAAACATAACCAGCAACCACCACCACCCCCAAACAAAAAAGCACATTTACAGAGATATACAAACAGATTGAGAAACAAATGAAGGATGTGCAACAGAGCAAGGGAAATATAACCAAATTAAATTCTTCTGTCTGTAAAATGACATTTTGTCTCTAAATATTAAGCACTATAGCAAGAATCCTAAATTATATCAAAGGCAAAAATATCAAAGACAAACACACACAGTGCTTATTTTTCTGTCTTCTTTTAGGCATATGATTATTTACCACCCAACAGGTAATTATCCACTTTTCCTTTATTCTAAGCATCTATTCACTCCTCTTGAGTATGTGATTTGCATAAAGATGATCTCCTGGGAGTTTTGGCTCTATCTTAAAAATCACGATCAATTTCTGTGTAATCCAGCTGGATATGAAGCGAGATATGGCACATAGACGAATGGAAATGTAAGAAGCACCAAAGCGTGAAAGAAAGTCACCTTGAAGGGATGATACTGCAGCATATTTTGCCTAAGGTTTCGTAGCTACATTACACATGCATGTTCAAAATATAAACTGCTTAAGTATAAACCACATGAACAATCACCTAACAGAGCAGCTAAACATTACCAGAATATACATCCTAGCAAGGTGAACATCTAAGTAAATTATGCCCTACTGATAATTTGGGGCTTTTTTTCTCTAATTAAGTTGACAAATAAACTCCTGAAGACAGGTAAGATAAATCTGGATAAAAACTGGAGTTTTTTTCAGCAAAGGGCATCTGTATGTAATTTGCCATACAAAGGCTACAGTGTGTTGACTATCTTCCTGAACCAAGAAGAAAAAATACAAGGTTATCACTTTTGATTAACAGTTTTAAACCTCACAATGACGTTGTCCTAGAATGTAAATTTCTCCGATTCTGGCTACAAATGCTATCCTAGAACTTCACTTAATCTCTCCTGCCCCCTTCTGATCCAAAGTCTGGTAGGTCAGCCCCTTCTGAGAATAACACTATGTGATTTGTTTCAAATATATTTCTCAGAAAAATTCAGTTCAGGACTCCCCACGTAAACCGCCTAAGATCAAATTTTGATTTCACTTAAAAGAATAAAAATAACTCCAAGGAACTGTGTTCTACATGCTCCCTTTTGACTTTTGCAGCTGCAAAATGCCTTTATATCCTTATGAGCAGGACATTTCATAACCTTATTCAGTTCTCAGGGAACTAATATTGAGGATTTAAAAGAATCTGTTCTCTGCCAACAGGGAGGAGGAAGAGGTTGAAATCCTAATGTAAGTCTTGTTACTGAGACAGTAACCCATACCTAGTGATGAAAAAGGTATGAAACCCCAAATATTTAAAGAAAAACCCCAATCTCTCTAATGATTAACGATGGTACAAGTTGTCTTAATACAAATTTAATGTCTTGGACAGGTTTTAGTATTCATTCTAACAGCACATTGATGACATTAAAAATACAGACTGCATTGACTATATTACAGATATAACTGCATTGAATATAAAAAATAGCAAAGCTAAAGTACATGTTATCCTTTATCATGTGAATGCTTAATGAGAAATATATTACTGATACTATGATGTTATTTGATTTCTTTGTAACTAAGATAGCTATCGAATGGTATATAAAATTGTGCCAAATCTTACTTTGTTTAGTAAAAAGAATTATTTGCTCTCAACAGAAGCTAGAAGTCATTAAGAAAAATTTACAAATAGTAAAAGTCATTTACTTAGCTCAATATAATTCTAATAATTCTGAGACCTAACCTAGAAAGCAGGTACATTGATGTAAACCCCAACAAAATAGGCAGTATACAATATAGATGTACTGGTGAACAAGTGTTTCTTTTACAAGTGCATTAAGTATTTGAAAAGGTATTTACACATATTTAGCCAATGTCTGAGGGCAATGTTTGTACTTTTCATCACTAGACAGATCCCCACGCATTAAATTATAACTTTATTAAATCTATTTTTTCCAGGTGGACATAAGTATGTATACCACTGCACATATATAATTAAATAATATGATTTATTTTAGAATTTTAAAGTATAAGAGATTTTTACTGGTGGTTATTATCTTACTGTGACGTATGAAGAAGAAAGTAGTCTATTGCCTCAGACATGTGCCACATGACCACAGTTTTCCCATTTTTAATTTTATTCCAGAAGAACGCAGACTTCCCAGGTAAGGTATACACAGGCTTATAAAATACAAAAATAAATTTAAAAAAAAATCAAAATTTTCAAACTCGACTGCAGGAAAGTTAGCCTTTCAACACAGCCCCGTACCTAAACATGCAGACCTTTTGTTGTCTCCTTCCCTCACAGAAAGGCTCAGCTCTCCAAGACAATTTATGTGAAAAGTATTCAAGAATATTACACTAAGAATGCCACAAAACCAAAAAACGAACATGTTGGAACTACAGCTTTCTTCAGCATTGAACATCAACCCAAATGAGAAATAATACACTACTAGCAATTTAGCCAGTGGTATTAGCAGAATAAAGGAACAGAATTTGAGAGATTACTGTTGAATGAGATAAAATATGAAATTTAAAAGCCCTTTAAATAATGAGTTTCTTGCTGTTAAAATTTGCTACAGCTAGATAGCAAAACAATTACTTTGTGACAGATTGTGGGGAAAATGGCAACTTTATTTAAAAGGTAGACAAATTTAATACAGTTATTTCTTTCTTTATTTCCTCCTTTGTATTGCCAAGCTTTCTGTGTGAGTGGCTGTCAGGGACTTCTATGGACGATAACAATACAGTAACAAAGGACTACAAAACATGATGTTCCTATAAGTGAACTACCAGTGGACATGCACAATGGTTCTGCTTCTTTTATAAAATTCCTGTTAAGAGTTGGTCAGGAAATAACATTTTTCCCTTTTAAAAGAAATAAAAATCACCGATGATTCTGCTCCTCATGTAAGCTGCTGTTTTAGGGCGCATCAGCCTCTTTCCTTTCCTAACTCTGCAATAGCAGCTAGAGATTTGTATTTTCTCAGCAACGTTTCAAATTGCTCAATGTTTTATGAATCCTCATCTAATTGAAAAAAGGTTAGGTAAAGACAATGCAATGGATTTAATAATATTGAGTGGTCAATAATAACCCATTCTATTTCTTGGAATTGAATTCATTAGTTGCCGAAATATCTTGCAACAGTAGTCTGTGTAAGTTTTCTTTCTTGCTGAAACCACAGACATTTCTAGCATGTTTGCTGCACAACATGAAAGGTTTGCACTATTTTTGAAGTAGAGTAGTACTCAGTTCCTTTTTTGTGTGCATTTTTTTTTTATTCAACTGGAAACCTCAGATGGGGTTCCTGTGAGAATGACTTATGCTCCTCTCTTATAGGTGTTTTTCCCAAAAAGAGCATAAATGTACACTAGAGCTGTCACTCCTAAATACAATTTTAAAAATATTTTTACAGAAGGAATGAGGAGGTCTAAATGGGGAAAGCAGAAGAACAATCCTAGCTATGCAAACAGCACAGAAAGAAGTTTGTTACAGTGAAGAGCCAAAATGGACTGTGAAGTAGCGTTCAGCTGTGTAGCTTGAGAGGGCTTTACCAGGCCCAGGAACCTGAGCTTGCATTAACCCAAAAGCTCTTTGTATCCCTTTTTTATGATCAAAACCTCTAAGCTGCACACAAACTCCATGTATTAGAGAATGGAGAACTACTCAGCAATAAAATTATGCATAATTTCTTGAACTCCCCCCCCCGAAACTTTAGCGCCTGTGTTTTTGTATTTACTTCCTGGAAACACACCTGCAGCAAAACACTAGAAACTAGAAACATTTGAAGTTCTGCTACATCATTGCTGACTTGATCATCCAAAAGTGTATGTGATCTTGCACATGCATGATGTACGGATGGCAGAAAGGAAAAATAGATAATTAGCAACAAAGAATTATATAAATATGACGATCTCTACATTTCAGGAGAGCAATATCAGTACAAAAAGAATGAGCCAGTTAGGAATTCTTAAGCAAAACAAGACGTGAAAGGTCTGAGATGTTTTCAGGAGTTATACGTTGGTTTCCAGAATGATTTTAAGTACTTTGAAACTGTATGAATTCTGGTCCTGCATTATGGTAAGCTCATAGTGGGAACTGCTTTGGAAGAACTGGTCAAGACCAGATTTACTAGATGTAGTAAAGGAAACCCTACTTTGTTATGGTTATGCAGGTATCAGAAACATTCAATCAAATTGTAGTTTACTCAAAAAAAAAGAGTGGACTGCTCATTACTGCTTTAAAACAACTTCTAAACACATGAACACTTTCTAGTTGTACCTTTTCAAATTTTAATTGCTAAAAATAATCACAGTTCACATGCAGTAAAAACTGAATTTCTTGTTTTATTCATATACACAATTTTCAATTAATTTTGATCAACTGTGAGACAGGATTTGTCTAGAAGTCCCCATAATAAATCCAATTAAATCAAGTATCTTTTACTGTGTTTGGCTAAATGTGGTAATTGCTTTTAGAGGTGGAGATGAGGGTTTTGGCAGTTTTTTTTTGTTTATTCTGAAAGTGAATGATACATTTAAATAAGGAACAAAACCACAGGCAGAAAACACTTAATCATGCTGATGGGGAAGATTCAGGGATCTGAAGGACATGAGAGAGTATTTCTCATCTAAACTACTACTTAAACACTTTTCTTTGCAATATGATTTTGTAAAAATTGAAAAAAAATTAGAAAACAATGTGAAATACAGCTGCAAGCTTTACATTCAAAACACTTAGCAGAGACTGTCTCTAAGGGAAAATTGTCACTGCAGTGGTGTAATGTCCAATCTCCAAAAACCTAGCCTGAACACTACACTGAAGAATTTTTCAGACATTGATATATGCAAGACACATTGGACCTAACATCTGTTTCTTGAGCCTTTATGGTCAACAGGATGCAGCCGTAAAACAGCTGTAAAACGCATACCTTCAATGAATGGCTTTAATCAAATTCTGTTAAGCCCACAGCATCATAAAGTTACATTCAATACAAGTGTCACTTTAAAATTAAAAAAAGAAGAAAGAACTATGTAGTTAACGTCTTCTTTTACCTCACTTGAAATATATCAGAGAAATATAAGAAAGCATGTACTTTTACAGCTCATTTGTTTCTATTTTTTGAGACTACATGTAGCAATTTTAGTTAGACCTTTAAAGAATATTTAGATATAGCGGTTTCACACGAGCAATACTTTAAATACATGAGGATTCCCCTTTTAACCTATTACTCCATATTTTGAAAGGCTGACATCTTTCACACTTTTTGTTTTGTTTTTTTAACTCTCCATCTGTAAGCGGCTTTGTTTGGGAGTTCTGCCAGCTCCTACATTGACTTTTTATGGTTCAAACATTTTTCTTTGCCATCTTTTCTTTCACTAACATTTCTTACACTATCTAGGACTAAACACTTTTCCTGTATACAATTTTCCACTAAGTACCAGGGTATGCTACAGAATTCTCTCTCAAATTTAATGAGCAATTCAAGTAAATCAGATGGGCAAAATGACTCTAAATTTCTCCTTGTCGCACAGTAAGAATTGACTGAGCTTAGAAATTCCTGTATTTTACAAACACAGTCAATAAGTCAATATGCTTATATAAGCACTGTTTGGAAATAAATTTTAAAAAATAAAGCCCATTTTTGGACCAGAAACTTTATGGCATAATGCTAAGAGATCCTTAATAAAACAAAACATTATAAATATCAGTACTAACCCTGGAGAACATCATAATACCTTTGGCACCCCATTTAGACAGGTAGTTTACCTTGACTTCCCCTACAGTCAACAGCTAAAAGATACACTTCCTCCAAAGAAAAATGTATGGAGCTGTTCCCAAATTGTTCTTTGTAGTAGCCTCATTCTGTGCAACCCCTTGAAGAAATTAGACACTCTAAATACTCTGACTCTGCTGTTGTTTAGGATGTGTAGCTCTTGAGTCAGATTAAAAGAGGAAGAAATTTGTTTCATAACCAAGAGCTGTAGGCATGCATCTCCCTCAGAGAGTTTTTTACCTAGCATTGGAGGGGTTTCAGGAGACACACAGCTAACAACTACCATGTTTCTTCAAGCATCTCAAACCCAAGTTTGGAAAAGGGCATTTAAAGAGCAACAATAGAGCAGCTGAGGATATTTAATGAAAACTCTTTCCAAGTATCCATGTTGAGTGAGAAAATGCCTTAAAGGAAAAAGAAGAAAAGTAACAAGTAGACCGATATCACAAAACAATCAGTTGTGTGCACTAGTCTCACGATGTGAATAATGATAAAGGGGAGATTAGCTCTTAGTAGAAGCCAGCTGATGAGCCAGAGATTCAAAGTGAGAAACAGCTGGCTAACACAGTATTGCGAAGAGATATATGCAGGGCAAAAACCACATTTGCCATACCCATCAGAAATGGAAACTGGCAATGTTTGGGAAGACAGATTATCCTGAGTGATTTAACTACATTGCTAGAAAGGACACTATTCAGAAAAAGCCTTTGGGAATAGGATATATTTTAGATGGAGGAACTCAGAGCAATCATAATTATTCAGTACAGGAACAGGCATTGTAAGTAGTAACTGAGAAGAAATTACGAAGAAAATTTTGCAAGTCACATCTGCCAATTTCTCAACATTAGTCACCCATAAATACTGAGTAACAATTATCTATTGAATGAAATCTTTTATTGGTCATTTCCAATTCCAATTCGAGTTGTTAGGTAAGACAATTAAACCATACTTTTAAAAAAGTTTTTACTTGAAGTTCTGGACAATTCAATTCATATTGGACAAGTCAAAAGGATCTTGAAAAATATCAAAACGCTGACTGAAGTGTTTTTGACTAAAACTTTTGTTTTAGAAGGAAGACACCAAACAAAGTACAGTGGCTGGAAGTCGAAGCTAAATGAAAAGGGGACTAAAAGTATACTCTGTAACGAAACTTTCTAATGTTTCTAACCTTCTCATTACCTGTCTTGAATTGCTCGGAGGTCACTTTAAATCCATATTGGGTAACTTTCAAAACAATCTCCCACAGAACTCTTAACCTTACTGAAGCATCATTTACTGAAATTTGTTGGCCTTTATTAAATGCTATTTACAGCACAAGAATGGTTCTTGCTTTCTGTAGTTATTTCAAACCATGACTTTGTTGTTAGTTGTGGGATTTTTGTTTGTTTTTTAAATAAACTCACTCTCCTAATGCTCATTATTAAGCATGTACTATGACCAGTTTCAGACTCTCCAGTATAAGGTAGACATAATGGAGGAAGTCCAAACAAAAGCTACTAAGACAGTCAAGGGCAAAGAAGTTGAGAGAAACAAAGTTATTCAAACTTCAAGGAAATTCAAAGGGAAAGCCTATTGATGTTTACAACTACATAGGGAAGATTAGGTAAAGTGCCTCTCAGAAATGCATAACAGAATTGCAAGAGGCAATGGACACATATTAGAACACGGGAAATTTTAACTGAATAAAGGAAAAACCTTACTCACAGGGAGGGCAGTTACTCATGGAACATAAGCTAAAAGACAACTGTGCAACATCCATCATTGGAGATATTAAAAAATCCAACTGTGCAAAGTCTTGAGCAACTTGACACAATTGGCCCTACTTTGAGTATGAGGTTACACTATGCGGCGCCTGCGTGAGTTGACACAGGCAGGCAGGCAGAACAACCCCAAAGCCACAGCTGAAATGCCAAAAGTAAATTTATTTCATTACCTCACTAACTGGAGGGTCCCGAAGCAACACCCAGGTGGAGACACACAAGCAGGAACACAGGCACTGTCAGGCTCAGTCCATCCCAGCACACGGCGGGACTGCTGCTTGCACAAATTTATTGAGGCCTCATGCACACGTGGTTTACCACCATGCTGTGATCTCCCTGTGTGTTTTATGATCTCTGAGCTTTGATCTCTCTCCCAAGACAGGGAGCTCAAGCATGTCTGTGAGAGTGCCTCCAAGTCTCTGTAAGCACCTATGTTACCTCTAGACAGAAATTCAACTTCTCAAAACACACAGAGGATAAACAGCAGCAGGCATAATATATGGGGGTTCCCATACTGTTATTCTCCAGGCCTTGGCATTCCCAGCTGCAAGGTCCCTTTAGAGAATCTACTATCCTCCTGCTTTTAACCCTGTCTTCCAAACAGCAAATATAGGTCCATTTCAACCTATATAATTTTACGATTATAAGGTTCTAACTGGGCTCACTGAAAATGTTGCCATGCAAGTAAATAGGCTTATCGAAAACATTGCTATCCAATGGAAGAGTTCAAGTTGTAAGCCTTCTAAAAAAAGATTTTTAAGAAAGCAGTAATAAGAACTTTAAAATATGCTAAAGTTCTAAATATGAATCACCTCAGTGAAAGTTTTGCTATTATGTTTTATTGTTTTAAAGGCTGAGATACCTTCTTCAAATTTTTTGAAAACCTTAAAAACTATTAAGCACAAAGCTGATAAGGTTAGTAGAGCATGAAAAAGAAATTCACATTTTCTGTCTTTCTAGGAAAACATTCATATATACATCATCCAAGTAAACTGAAGAATAATTTTCAGTGAAATCACTGGTAACCCAAAGCCTTCTCAATATATGTTAAGTGGTAAAGCATTTGAGCTATTTTTAATTTCATTAAATCTTCCCTTTAATTTATGTAGTAGTAATGATGAGGAAACTCATATTTACCAGATGAAATAGTCTGACTTTAGAAGCTGATTCAAATTGAGTTTAAGGCTTTTATCTTCGTTTACTATTCATACATCAAGGCAAGAGTTCAGCAAGCAATCAACATATAAAATATAAAAGGAAAGTACTAGAAGTAAATCATTTAAAGACTACTTAAGACAGCAAAAGCACCTTAGGAAGAAACTGGGAGTACCTCTGAAAATCTTAAAAATTACTTCTTAAAAGCTAGAAAATTACCATATGATAAGGTCAAGAGTGCTAAAGTAGATAACACGTGTTTCATGAGAAGTGTGGTTAATGTGCAGCTGGGTTTTTAACAATTCTTTAAAGTATAAGATATGGGGTAAGACTTGGTGTATTTAGTTCCCTTCAAATTATGACATTGTAATTGAAATAATAGTTGAGAGTTGATACACAGTCCTTCAAATATTTACTAGACTGAACCCCTGAGTTAAAAAAAAGCTTGCAGATAACAATTTTATAAATATTTTTGCTGAAGAATTATAAATTACCATGCTTCTTTAAAAGTCTGCATTATTTTATTTTAATTATAGATGTTTAATATTTCTTCATCTCCACTTAATAGGTTCCTTATCTTCACATCTCTTCAAAAAACTCTTGATTTCTACACAGACATTTATCTCAGATGGTTCATAGCACCCCCAACTGTCCATGAAAACAAAACTTAAAAACATTTGAAAAACCCCTAATGTCTGTATTAGTTGTGTGACCAATGGTTTGCAACATGCACATATTCACAGATAACTCAGAGATTTCTTAGTAAAACAAGCAGCATGAAGTGTCAGGCTGTGGCCATCTATTGGTATCCAACAGCAGTTTGGCCAGCTGCTGACTTTTGACAAAAATCTGGAAAAGCTTCACAGGAAATCTACATCACAAGAAAGCAAAAGAGGGGAAAAAAATAAATGTTACCAAAAATGAGTAATTTTAGGTTATATTTCATCCCAAGTAGGCAGAGCACCGAATTCTCTTTACTGGGAGAAAATGAACTGCATGTAAGAATAGTTCCTTCATCAGGTTGTACAAACTTGTCTTCACTTTTGGGAAACTCCTTTCCTTCTGGAAAGTGTTGGCAATTTGATGGCTGTTGCCACACTCCAGGAATGAGTATCCAAGACAGTGTGAGTGAGGCTAAAAATCCTGAAACAGTGAAGTGCCTAGGATTATTTGCTGGGCCAGTGCAGACCTGTTCAAATTACAGAACACAAAAACAATCTCTTAATTCTCAGTAAAGGCCATCTGTTGTCTTCTACCCTTTGAGACTTCCACCATTTGAAAAACAGGAGATAAAAGCAGGCAACCACATGCACTGTCTGGCTTGAACTGAATAGTGAACAAGCCACAATGTCCACGAGAAACACACCTGCTTGCTCCTTTTTTAAGCAATACACTTCAAGCACATAAACCATTATAGCAAAATGTAATGAATTTCAGTATAAAGAAAGAAAATTACATTTTTGGGTATTAATTTTTGCCCATCATAAATTACCTATGTTTTATATTAGCTAGCACAATAAATCTCATGGGTCCATATACAGTTTTACCAGAAAAAAATCCCAAACAACCAAATGATACAAACCCAAAACCTAATGATACATACATTCATATTCCTGCCCTTAAACCTTAAATACCACTCAATTCTGACCTCTGTGTTCACATTTCCCAACACAAGATCACTCGCTTGGCCCCTTAACAAAATACTCCCATGTAGTACCATTGATCTTAAAAAAATGTAGGGTAGCAAAAAGAGGAAAGACTTTACCTATTTTTCTCTTATTTGATTAATTTCCATTAACCTCATACAAGGTTTGAAGAGAGTGGGACCACAGCTAGGACTTTCTGCTCAAGGTTTACAGTGGAACAGCAGTAAAAAGGTATATGTGAAAGCCAATATTCCTATTAAATCATCCAATGCACTGAATGAGACACAAAGGAAAAATTGTATAACTGTATTGTACCAACAGCACATGCTGTCTTGCCAACAGCATCCCAAACTCCACTGTTCCTGCTTAGTAACTTCTTGAGGTGCCTCTGGGCAAAAAGAAAAAAAAAAAAAGCGAGAGCGAAAATAAAGACAAGACTTGGAAGAAATTAAGTGCATCATCTTTTCCTAAATGGAACAGACAGTTTCCAGCATATATCGTTCAAAAGCAGCACATAAGGCAGGAGTGTTACTTATTGGCAAAACGACTTTAAAAGCATTGCTCATTTTTTACATGCTGCCCACACCCAGAGGAAGAGTAGTGACAGAGCACTAAGAAAATTAATCCCTAGATGGCACCGCTACTCTGTTATTTTTACTGTGTAAAACTGTTGGTGGTTTTCTAGTACAATTTCTTAATGGATTTGTGGCAAGCATCACAGGAATGAGTTCACTGTTGCTATTACTTTAACTATTCTGTTCACAAACCCATATACCGCTCTCATCTTTCACCCAGGTTGCCTGCATATTCTTTATTGCCATATTTGTCACAAAACCAGTGCACCTGTGGCAACGATTTGCATTTTACAAAAATACTTTAGTCATGGGCTGCAAAAGACAATGAAACAATTTGCTAATAAAATAGAAATAAAACTAGTTGTGTAAGCTAAGCTAAAGATGCTCTGAAGAACAAAGCCTCATACAGCACAGAAAGCAAAACAGATTATTTTCAAGTGTTATATTTTCATTTCACTTCGTTCGTGTCACTTTCTCCCAGCTCCTACATTGCCTTTCATCGCCACCTGCTGACACACACGAAAATAGCAACAGAGCAAGTCAATGTCAGAAATTTATGGCTTCAATTTCTGCACGCTGTATGTTTTTCTGTTGTTGAACCATGGAGGAATATTCATATTTTTCTTCCTCCGGCCAATGTTTAAAAAGTTTAATGTAGAAGAAAAGCATATGAAACGGGCTGGTATGGCAGCTCTGTATGAAACGGTGTCTCATTAGAATCACTTGGCTTCAGGACACAGCATCATGAAGGAGTCTTGAACAGCAGACACTAACTCTGAAGTCGAAAATTAAAGTAAAAAGAATAAGTGCAGACGAGAAATTTATAATAAGTATTTTAATTAGGGTTAAGATTGAGAATAAAACAAAACCTTTTTCATAACTACAGTTATTGAGATGTTTGAGCACTTGGTAATTCCAAAGAGCATCAGAAAAAATAAATACTTATTTTGCTGAATAACAGCATAAATTCCAAAATATGCAATACGAACTGAAGGGGAGCACTAGCCATTATGTTAGAGCATGTTGTGTACAACAGGATTGGTTTTTAATAATTGGTTTTTAATTATTTAATAATAATCAAATTTTAACCTCTCAGGGGCTACCTCTTATTAACATTTGTCAGTAACAGGAACAGAAGAAAACGTATAAGATGAATAAAATCCAAAGCCCATTGTCATAGAGCACCTTAACATGAGGAAGCCAAGAATTACTGTAATACTTTGAATGCTCTATTTATTCTCAAACCTCAATCAGATAATCTTCAAATTATTAACCTAAATTTGTCATCAAGCCTCTTGCAATTTCATATTTGAAAACGAGGTTGAAAATAAAAATACATAACTCAGAGCTTTTCTACTTTAGTTTGAGCATCATATACATTAATATTGCTAATCTTAATGCGCCACTTCATAACCATTATGTATTGAGGGTGAGGTTGAATGTTTGCATGGAGGTTTTGGTGAGGGTTTTGTTTGCTTTCTCAGTAGTGCAGAATTTGTCAGGCTTTCCTGTGTGTATTTCTTCTCATCCTTCATAAGCTTTGGTACTCAAGGTAGTTTAAGATGAAAAGCAGCTTTTAGAAAACTCAGTTTGTGTGACATATACAAATCCCATAATTTTTAAACTAAAAAAATCCCACTAAATGTAATTTATGTCTACACTTAACATATAATGTTTGCCTGATACTCTTATACCCTGGAGTTCATCAAATCAGAAGCTGCTATATAATATTTAAAACATTAAGGGGAAGTATTTATTCTACCAATTACCAGCAGTAATAGTACATGGCTTAATATCTCCAACCAATTTGCATCTTTCATCTAGCTTTGTATTAAAAAGAATCATCGTATTGTATTTAAATAGAAAAAAAATATTTATACCTTGCAGAATTGAAAACAGAATTTTTCAGGTGCTACTGCTCAAAAAATATAGATATACATTTGCACTGTTAATATTCTAAACATACACGAATATATTTTCACCAAATTGATATTTCAACAATAATTAATGTATTTCTAAAAGATCCAGGGTCTTCTCCTCTGCCCCTCATAAGATAATTCTCAAGTTGAACCATGCCTTATTGAAAAGAATCACATAACATCTTTTCTTATGGTTATGTGTCCGCAGAAAGATGTGACACACGTGAGATCACTCTTTGAATAAATATTTATGACGCTTTGAAGAAGAATTCCCAAAAGGAAAAGCAATTGCAAAGTCAGCTATAGTAATAAATGAGAGAGATGCTTCACATACTGTACTTATGGTGTGTTTGTGCTCTATTGAGCAAACTGAAACAGCTGAAGATCAAAACAGAAAATAAATCTAAGTGGTTGCAGACCACATATGTAGGCATTTACTGTATAAAGAAAAAGGGTTTGATCTTAAGTGCTCATTACAATGCCTCAATGGACAGGAAGGTCTAGACATTGCTCTTCTAATTTAAGAATTAATTTAAAGGAATGGAGAATTAGCTAGCAACTCTAAGTATTCATCCTAAATCAATTAAGAAAAGCTAGATTATTTTTTAATCTGAAACTCTCCAAAAACAAATTGTAAATTCAAATACATAAACCAGTTTTCTTAGAGTAACAGTACACAATTTTTTCCCTCCAAATTGGCCAGGCATAAGTTATATTTATCTGGGTAATTTTCTGATTAATTTCTTATTTTCTGAGGATTAGACAATAACTTTGTTTACCAGATCAACTACTTGAACAAATTTGCAGACTTGAAATTAATTGTTTTTCTTTTTTACTAGGCTTTATTTACCATTTGTCAACTTGTCATACGCTGTATTGAGTTTACAAGCTGCCATTTTAATTTAGATTCCTTTTATGCACAGAAAATTGACTTAGTGTATACATTGGCTTACACTTGTATTAATCTTGCCATGTCATAACCATACAAAAGCAAAAACATGATCACAACAAGCAACACATAACTATATATTTTCTGTTGTTTTTAAAGCCCTTTAAATAATCATTGCTCTTGCTTTGAGGGAAAAAAAATTGAAATAAAGTCTGAAGGGGGCAGTGAAAGAAAGAGGCATTTTCAAAAGCAGAACTACACAGGCAACACTAGAAAATCATGGTCTCTTCCTCATCAAGCTTCTGAGATTAAACTTCAGCTAATCAGACATTAAGTCTCAGTATATTCTATGGCAAACACTGTTAGAGAATACTGATCAAATTAAAAAATAACACCTTCACCCATCATACACAGTATAGAATATTCAGAATGAAAAAAGTCATCAAGGACAAAGGAAGGACAGATAAGACAAATGCCTCAATGAGTCAGTGAGATACACATAAATGCACCCCCATACCCCCTCGTTCTGCACAAAGCTGGACAGTCAGCTGGATGATTTTGGGACACATTGGGCCTACTTCCACAGTAATGCATTTTCCCGCAGCTCTGTTTTATACAGCTTTCCTGCGCCTAGAGTAAGTCATTGTCATGGTTACAGAGAACGGAGGTGGAGTTTTTAGCGCTTTCTATTAGATACCATCCACGCCATGGCTTGGGCTTGGATACCATTCCTGCTACGTGGTCTCGGCAGGAAGAAGCCAGGGCCAAAACTAAGGTTTGCCATGTCTTCTGCCTGGCTCATGCCAGAGGGTGTGTGGGAGCAGGGCTCTGGAGCGCGCTGCCGCTCGGCACCGAGAGAGCCCCGGCACCGGGACCGCCACCAGAGTCGGCATTTTGCCAGCACAACTCCTTGTTCCGACGGATTGGCTTCTGGGCTTTTGTTATGTCCCTGCTTTCCGTTGTTTTTTTCTTTCTGGGCCGGGGAAAGCTGGGTGGTGGGAAAAAGTTAAGCCATGGAAGCTTTCCTTTCGCCAGTTTTTGTCTTTGTTGGCCACCACACCGAGTGCTGCCAGGGGGGACCTTCAGCGGTGAAGACCGTGTTTGTGGGTGTTCTACCCACTTTCTCTGTTTTAAACTCTTTGTTATTAATATTGCTGTGGTTATTCCTATTTTCAGTAAATTGTTACTCCAACTTGTAATCTCTCCTAGTGTTTCCTCCATTATCAGAAGTGGGTGTGGGAAAGGGAGCAGCTTGAGTGGGTTTAATTTTCCATCTGGGTTTTAAACTATCACAGTCATATAGACTCAATGGCTTGGAGAGACTGGATACAACGATTTTCATGGGTTTGCATGTTGTAGTGTAGTAACAGCCTACTTCTCAACACCAGATAATATTAAGCAGGGAACTACATTTCTTGCAACACTTGAAGGTTTCCTGCAGTATGACTGATAGAAGGATTTTTACTTAGGCAGCACTGTACAACCTCATATTATTGTCACATTTCCCAAGCTTTTCTCTGTATTCTCTTCGTACAACACATCTGAAAGCACATTCCTGTTTGTAATTAGCGTAGGCATAGGACCATGCTGACACACCTATTCAGTTTTGGTGCAGAGAGGCAGTCAATATCTTCACAAACACTTTCCATGCTGCTTCTACCACTTAACCACACACACAGTCTGTGAAATACTGATTTAATGTTAACTTGCATCCTATTAATTCTGCTCTCACAGGATGTTCTACAGCATGCTATTATATAAATCAGAAGATTGTTTGGTTGCTGCTGGAGTTCAGACTGAAGGGGTGCTGTAAGAAAAGAGATTTTTCCTTCAGAAGTTCCCATCATGCAGAAGATCTAAGATAAAGAGAGAATGCTTCCCTGGATTAAGTTAAAAATCTAATTCCAAAGTTATGAAAGGAGGAAGAGCAGTTTTCTTGCCATATATTATCCCCAGGAAATAGAAAATCACACAAGTCTAAATAAATTCTACCAGAGGTCTTCCTAGGGCAACCCGCACAAATATAAATTATGGTTACTAATTTGATGCCACACAGCATTAGTAAAGCCTTTTTGCACGGATACCAACATGCTGGTTTTGGTCCAGAGACCTGAGCGCTCTGCAGGCCACAGGGTAGGTACTTTTCAGGCTTCCCTGGGCTATCTGTGACACACACCATCCATTGTGAACAATATTGTGGCATTAAAAACACTCCAAGTGCAGCATTCTCTTTGCATGTATTAAAACAGTTGGCACTGTAAGAAAGTATCTTGTTACTGATCATGGAAAATCAATGAAGTCATATCAACTTTTCTGCATTAAAAAGGCTGAAATCTTGTTCTAGATTTCACAGCATTTTGCAGGATGATTTATAATTCTCAATGTATATGCTGTCACCATGTCTGTAGACTCTTTAATGTCAGGAACTAGCATGTAATTTATATAATCCTTTAAAATGCTCATAGTACCTCTCCATTTGGTCTGCATTTTTGCTCCTCTCTGTGTAATATAACTTTCTTTTTGCCACCACAGCAGCACATTTTGTCAATAATACAGCAATCCAAAAAGTAATATAGAATATAGTAATCAAAGTGCAAATAATTAGAACTACCTCTATCCCATGGAAAGTAATCTACTTGGTACCACTGAGCATTTGGAGTTCATTCTCATTCAAATATGTTTTTCTGAGAGACTAATCTCTTAATCAGGCAAATCATCACTGCTGTGAAATACAGCTAGTGGAAAAAAACCTAGTAAGTATTTTATGTATTTTTACTGATATTGCATTTGAGAGATTTAAAATAGGATGCAAAACACATGGTCATTAAAGATCTGTTATGATACAACACAGATTTAGCTCTATCCTTAAACAATATTTCAAAAGTGTAGTAAAAGCAAAACCAAATCAAACAGCTTCTTAAAAGTTTAGAAAAGAAAGATAGTGACTTCCTTGGATATAAGGAAAAAACCAAGCCATACAAAAGCACTGCTTTGCTGGAGGAACCAACTCTAATGCTTATTTGCTAAGCATTTCTTTATTTAGATTACCAGGAAAAAGCTAGTACTTTTGGCTATCAATTCTCTGTGCAGTCTTTTCATTATATAAGAAAACAAAATATGGGCTTGAATGTGTTGTCTAAGCCCCTACCTACACTATATGTTTACTGAAATCCCTCTGCACCATTTGTTTCTCCACATACAGACAGCTATAGAAGCAAACTTTAAGTTTCAGTACATCCCCATGAGACAACTAATTTAATGTGGAATAAAACCATGTTGTTTTGATGTAACTCAATGTTTCGCTTGCTGAATTCAGCACCAATGTGCTCTTCATTTTATTTTCTCCCACCATAACCACTTTACTCACGAGCTTTGTGTGTTGTAAGGAGTTTTCTGCTGGCTACAGAGGACTGACAAATGCAACTTCCTGCACAGGGTATTCTCACTGTCTTGAGCCAAATGAAAATGAGAATTGATCAAGAACAATGGAGCTTAAGCACCAATTTAAGTAAATAAAGTTTTTTTTCTGTTGCCTCATTAGAACAAAACTGTTGAATTTCTGTAAAATTTCTTTTAGAAAATATTTTTAGAAGTACCTGTTTATTTCTAATCTTTGCCAGAAATGGTGGCAAAGAAAGAATATTAGAGGAGTGAAGAGAGGTATGAAAGGAAGGAAAAACCAAAAAAATATTTAAGGAAACATATTGCTACATACAGCTAAACTTCAGAATTTTATTATACAATTGTTATTACTGTTAAAACCACTGTTTAAATTAGATCCATATCTTTCAAGTGAGTGGTGAGTGCCAGGCTAATATTTCAGGATGATGCTCATTAGATATTTAAAATTAGTCCCTCACTACTAGCAATATTTTATCCTACTATCCTATACAAATAAACCTGGACAGCATATTAAATTTTATCTGTGAATATTGTTATGATATCCATAAAACTTTAAAATCCTTCTTCATTAAATGAAGCCTCTAAGGTCTTAGAAATATTCAGAATCTATAGTTCTAAGTAAAAGTCAAGAAATCGGATAAAAATCAAGAAAACTACTCTGCTTCCTATACATGTTTGCCTGGGGGAATGAACAGGGTGGAAAACTTGAGATTACTTTTTTTCATTTAATGTCATTGATTTGCAGTGAATAGCATATACTTCAGTATTTTGTCCTCTCATTTCCCTTCTAGATTCCACAATGTACAATGAATCAATATATTAGATTTTTGCCAACTAATACTTTTCCAGGTTAATTTTTAAAAGGTTGTTCTTGCACAACTCTATAGGTAAAATATTTTCCTGATTATATTTAACAGCCAAACCTACTTACATGCAATGAAATCAGAAAGCAATTTCACCAATGCTGAGGGTCATTAAAACTGAAGACACGCATATAATTTGGTAAGGAAAGCCAAGACTTTGATTTTTATCTAAGATTTAATTTTCCATAAATATTTTTTCAATACTACTATATGAAGTTTCTGTAAAAGCAAACCATGAAACTCTGCTTTTTATATTGTAAATCTTTTTCCCTCAAGGAGTTATATATAAGACACTGAAGATTTACATAGAATTCTCCACCCCACCCAACCCAGTAAGGGGCCTTGGAACAGAGTGAGAACATATGTGATGAATGGCCACATGGGAGGATCAGTCTGGCAAAAAGCTGATTCCTTGCTTAGCATTTATGAACAAGAACAACTTACAAAAATAATTATTTATCATTGTACAAATCCAACTGTCTATTACCAGACTTCTTTTGGTGTCAAGTTGTTGTTATTTGGACAAAACATCTGGACAGTGAAGTGCATAAGGCCAATACAGTTAGATAACATATGTTATCACAAATTGATCTGACATACAGAAAATAGAATTTAAAATTGTTAGAACACTTACTGATAGATAAATAATACCTTTGACTAGGTTTCCAAGAACAGAAGATAGAGGGTTATTTGGGTTTTGTTCTTTTGCTTTGGTTTGTTTGTGGTTTTAAGAATATGGGACATACGGGCTTCCCTCAAATTTTCATAGGGTTTGGGTGGTTTGTTTTTGTAAACATTTGAAAGATCAGGGCGTTGTAAAGAGTAGGTGCTAAGGAATGTAATGGAATTGGCCAGTCTAGAAGGTACAGGAGATCGTCTTGCACCGTCATCATTCTCAAAGTATAATTAAACATGTTCTTGTCCAATTAGTAGTTCTCCAAAGTGAGTAACTTACCAAAATTATTTTCAATATTTTAATAACTGAATTGCAGTACATGATTGCTCTTGGAGATATTAAGGCTCTGCATAATTTTTTAGAATTCAAGTATGCTCCCTGAAGTTGCATTACTTCTCAGTTCAGGACATTTCATTTGTGAACAAAAATATTTACAAGTACCACAACAAAAACATAGTTGAGAAAAACAAATGAAGCATCAAGTATTTTATTCAAATAAAATATGTAAGAATTACATCCACAAATCTGACCTGAGCTATTTGCCTAATTCAATATTTTATGAAAACTTTTGTGTCAGCTCTGAGTAAAGAAAAAAGTTAAAAGAAACTAGCCTTTTCAGAGCCAAATAACAGCTATTCACACTTTTGCAATCATATTTAGAGCAGATGCTGAGAGGTCAATTACACCATCCCCTAAGTTAGTATGAACACATTTCAATCAATTCTGTTTATTTCTATGCATGACAGCAATTTCCAGGACAGAAACTTTTTTGAGCTTCCAGTTTTTATTTGTTGCCCCAATTAGAATTATTAACTGCTTCTTAATATTCAGTACCTCAGCGTGTCACTAACCCTTGTTTTTTCCACTATATTTCAGTGTCTCAAAAATATTTTACCCACAGTTCAGTGATTAAACTTCCGTGTAAAATACTTCATGCTGCATGCATATTTACAGATTTACACTCCATTTTCTAGACTAATATTTTGAAAATGGGTATTAATTTTTTCTCCTTTTTTTTTTTTGCAAATGATTTTAAATATCATGCGTTATATAGAGTGATTTCCCCTCCTCTATGCTCTGAAATGAATGGAATATCTTACTATCCTTGGAAATGTGTTATGAAATAAGATTTTCTGTATTTCAGAATCTCTGCTCAAATAATTTATTTGTGATGACAATAGCTCAAATAGAAATGCTCAGCTGTAAATTAGGCCTATTTATACATATTTTATTTAGGTTTATTTTTTTTCTACCTATTTAGGAGGACAGAAAAATATCACAATTGGGTCTTCTGATTTATTTTTAGCATGCATAAATCAATAAAATACATCTAAATTGTGGAGGCTTTTTCAATTTTTCTATCATTTCCAGGTGCTATTAAAAAAAAATATTGGACAAATACTAGATTAAAAATTTTCCAATTTGCAGTTCCAGACTCTAATACATTTTTGCTTATTGCATTTGCGCAGAAGCAATTTCTGTTTGCAATTTCATAATGTCTGTAGTTAAACCTCCTTGAAACTTTCGCTTAGTCAGTAACTGTAGAAATTAAGTTTTAAAGTAAGTTGCACCTAACTGTAATGGTCTGTGTATAATTTGGTCTCTTGTGGCTAGTTATAAACTTGGAGAAATCAGTGTCTTTTGTATCAGCAACCGAGCTCACTTAAGTCTCATATAGGTAAGTGCGCCACAGTCCAAGCACTTCTTATCCAAGACAAAGGATAAATACAATATAAATATTCTCTTTTATGATACAATTTTCTCTTTTAAATGTGTATTCTTACTATTTCACAAAACACAGGTTCAAAGGAGCACTAAAAAACGCAAGTTCAAGTACCAAGTATAAGTTGAAATTAGATCACAGTTTTGTGAAGAACAAGAAGAAAATTACAGAAACTGAGTTCCTTGCCAATTAATTTGCAGACACTATACTACAGTCTTGTCATTCAACTATTCCTTTGTGCTAAATGTTGAACTGCAAATCATGACTTGGAAATTATCTCATTCCTCTATTTTCCCACAGTTGTTGCAGTGCAATTTGACAACCTTTTCTAACATTTGTAATGAAACCCTCGCCTGGATAAGCCACCAAAACAAACCATTCCAGCTTCACATCTTTCCAGTCATGTTGTCTCTTAACTCTTCCATGACGCAAATCAAGTTCTTCATTTTGACAAGAGCTAAAAGAACTGCAGAGATCTTGAGAAACAGAGATTCAGAATATGAGATATTACTTCTGCTTCTTGACCATGCCCTGCATAAACCCACTGTACCGAATCCTGACTGAGCACAATGTGGATTAGGCTTTTTTCAAGGCAAAACAGGTGTTTGGGGTTAGCACATACTCTGGCTGGCCACATGCCATGATAGAATGGAAGAGTGCATGCACAAACAACCCAGCAGAAAGATTTACAAGTATTTTTAGCTACAAGAAGTTTTCTCTCTCATGGCTGTCCCAGCAACATACCAACAGAACATGTTCAAACTATGATTTCCTTTCCCAAAGCTTACAGCAATAAAATGGCAAGACACACACACCAGGCACAAATCCCAGCTCTGTGCTAACTTTGAAATACCTACTAAATCACAGTGACTGTAGGCAGTCAGGAAAAGCGTCACCAAATTGTTCAAACGTGCAAAATCAGCAGTCTTCTTTAGCTATGTTCTCAAAAATGACTAAGCTGTTCCTCTCTGTTAACACAAATGACCAAGACAAAAATCAACCTCACCCTGACATGAAACACACCAAGTTTTCAGTCCAACCACCTATACTTAAATAAATTTTTAGATCTAGGCTGTTATCTAAGAAGAGTTAACAAGTCCTACTTAAAGATATAACTATTTTAATGTTAATAGAAAGGAATGTTTGATCTCAAATATCTTATCAGACATGAAATATCTTTAATATATTAAATTCTAAAGAAGATACACAAGATTTAATGAACCTTATAATTTAAAGTGACATTCTTTCATATTTGGCAGCAACTTTCTTATTAAGGTTTAAAATGCGACAGAACTTGTATGTTAAGTGGTATGTCAGAGGACTTAGCTATGTGAACTACTTAAAATTTAAAGAAAAACAATGAAAGTAAAATCATATCAAAAGATAATCAAGGAGAAAAATTATGCCTTGCATCATGTCTTTTTTAAAAAGGCACAGTGATTCTGAACAGGATTTCAGTACAGGATAAAGTCAATGTAGCTACAGAATGTAATGACAAAAGAGGTTGAATTTCTACACACAACACTGAGTGTATTCGGCATTAAAAAAATCCCAAGTGAATTAAATCAGTCATGTCCACAGTTCTCTACTAGATGATAGTCTATCCGGATATTTTTGCTTTCTTCTACAGAACAAAATATTTTATTAAGAAAAACCCCAAAACAACAACAAACCTTATATTATAATTTACTTTTTTTCATTTTACTCTGTTGAAAATACTCTGGTCATTATGGCAGAAAGAAATTTTGTATATTCCTAAGTTTACCAAAGTAAGTCTTAAAAAACTCACGAAAAAAACCCACGACCAAACTGGAAAGCAGATTTTAGAAAGGAAAATAAGGTTGGTTTTTTTTATTCTGTGAACTACTGCTGTGCATACTGATCAAGTTAAATTTTAACAACAAAAAAATATGAATTTGTTTATTGAAATGTTGTAAATTCAGATTAGTTGTTTATAAGCTACAGTTATATATAAGCAAATATATTTACAGATATATGGAACACGCACTACTTGAATCCAGCACTGTGCTTTAGGCTTGATACAAAGAAATGAAGTTATGTTCTGCGTTTTCCCTGCTGGGGGCAATATGACTCCACTTGTGCTCAATGAATGATCAGAAATTGCACAGAAGGGAAAAAGAGCATTTTAAAATACTTCACTAAGTCCCTAAAGAACAACAGGGGCATTGGGACCAAAAACATCTTAATGAGGCTTATCAGGAACTGTAAATGTAAAGAGTCACTTCAAGTGGCTGGAGAAGGCTGGATAGAAATACTTCCACGGGTTTTTATTTTTACTTGTGTCACAGAAGGAATAAAAACAACCTACACACCCCCACCACTGTAATCAGTAAAACAGTACAGGATTGTGCATATCAACTATGATTTATCTAAAATAATATCCCAGTCTCACAAAATAATCATGTATGTACTTCAAATCCTTTGCAAAACTGATGTTTTTGTGAACTTCCTGTGAATTACATTGATAAGAGCAAAAAAATTGAAGCGAGATAGGAGGAGATAAAAACTAACGTGAACAGGCATGTCAGATAAAAAAACAGGAATTGAAAAACTTTCAAGCCACATTATTAATTGACAGACATCCAGTTTATTAGTACTTTTGCTTAAATACTTTGTTGTCAAATTTAGGTTGACTTATTCAAATACATTCAAAAATGTCTTTTTTTACTTAGTTAAGAAATTGCAATTTATGATGGGACCTACTGAAAGATACATCTAAATACATAACTAAATGCAATTATTGCTATTTAGATATAAGTTTTAATTCAGTATTCTGATTGTTATTTTCTGATTTATTATGAACTACAAGAACGTGCATACATGTAACTCCTAGGAAGATTCTGATACCAATTCATTTATATTGCATCATCTGCTTCAAAACTGGGTGAATTTGGAGGTTTACTCTTCTCCTCCAGGTGCTTATAAACTTTGTCCAACTTTAATCTTTCATTTTGAACTTTTTTTTTACGCAACTATCAGCCTTCACACATTCCTGAACAAAATAAAGACACTCCAGCCCATTTCCAGAAATATTTAGCTGTGGGGAGGAGACTTATCATTTAAGTACATTAATTAAACAACATTTTAAAAGAACTGTGGGATGTGTACTTGTTTCACAATTAGATAGTTTTGTTGAACTCTGCACAAAACTGAATAGGAAAAAAAAAAAAAATCCATCTTCTCTGAAGTTCCCTCTCCCCTCCAAAAATCCCTCGAGTTTCACATCGAGGTGTAAGGGTTGATCATTTCTCCAAACAATTTTACAGGTACTAAGCTTTCTGTTAGTCATAAATACAATGTAAAACTGTTTCTAGTTTTCCCATGTTCCAAATATTTGGTGAATTGGGAGGAGGACAAAGATCAAGACATGCAGCACATGGAGCTGAACTAATTTTTAAATCTACTTACATTTAAACTTACATCCTAATCTTTATAAAAAGAGTACATTTAATCCTCCTTCCACCAGACACAACAGACCTTCCTTACATTTCTTGTCTTTCAGGGCTGAGGAAATTATAGTATGTTTGGAATCACAGAATAATAAGGGTTAGAAGGGACCTTTAAATATCATCTAGTCCACCCCATCCACACCTCCCACCCGCAAGAGCAGGGGCATCTTCAAGAATGTTTTTATCACAACATCATATTATCCTATTTCATTTGGATGAGGGACACACAAACCCTGAAGGTGGCAGCTTTAATATAGCGGCCTTAAGGAGAATAGTGACCATATCCTTAAGATATAAATTCCCACAATATTCCAGATGAGTTAAGTCATTGATCCTTAGTGAGCTTGTTCTTTAAGGAACAACTAAAACAGTTCTCTGCCTCTGTAAACCAACAGGAAGCAGATACTTTCTGTTCTTTCCAAATTCAGACTTTAATCTGTTTTTCTCTCTTTGAAAGGTTTGCTTTGGATTAACTTTGCATAACTTGCATAGTATCTACTCCACAAAATTTTGAATTTTTTTTTTCAAAACTAAATAATACAACTGAACAATTTTAAGGCAAATCTATTATAGTCTTTTTGATGAGGAAAACAAGAACAGGACAAGAAGCCAAACAACGCCAAAACAGTAGCACCTCTGTTACCTCATCTCAGCTCTTCTTTGCGCCACATATCTGCCTTGTGATAGTTTCACTACATAAATACTAGAACTTTCCTTTGATTCCTTTCATCTCTCTGAAAGCTAGTAAACACATACACGCATTTTCATACTGTGAAAAAAAAGTCTTGTCCATTTTCCCCTACTTCTTCCACTCCTATTCTGCTATTCCTTTCTTACTTCTTTGCCACACCTACCTTGTTCTATTCCGTTGTAGCACTAAATGGATCTCTTCAATGAGCTGATTTTACTATGTAGAATAGCTCAAAATTTCCCCAAACTACAATGAATTAATCTAGTGTTAATTTTACTAATTTTACTAATTTTCTGAAAGTATCCCCTTTTTTTTTTTGGTTGTTGGCTGGGGGAGTAGGAGGGTAATTGCTAGAATGTTTTTGAGAGCATTTTCCAACTCATATTAACACAGAAATATAAAACTTCTCAACCGATTATTTCAGCTTAGGTGGAGATGACAGCTTAAGGATCAATGGCAGATTATAAAGAACTTGGTGTGTCTTCTCTCCTTTCATGGACCTATATTTCTTGCTTAAGACTCTGAAGTGAACAGAAACATCTTCTCCATAACATAAACATCTCAGGCTGCCCTATTATACAATCCAGTGGTTTTCTATGAGAAAACCTGCAGATTTGGGGTTCATTCTCTTCCTCTTCCTGACAGACAGACAGCAACATAAAAACATATGCATTCATGAAGATATTTACAAAAGAGATAAATGTCAGCTGAGACCTTGACGATTTCAGTCTTCAGAATACTCTGACACATTATAAACATTAAATAATAAGGTCCACTGGAGAGTTAAATTAACTTCTAACCTAACTCAGGCATTTGTTTCTATGCAACAGTTCCTTATTGTCTCCTCTCCTACCTCCCCCAAAAATGCCAAAACCCCTAAAAGCTTACTTTTAAAACAATATTAAGACTTACTACATATTTCCATTTTAATGAAATAAATACTATGCATAGTCGTCTTTTTTCTTTTCTGCTGAAAGAATACAGGGTTTTCTGTATTTAAAAAACCCCAAAATATTAACTGGTAGAAAGCCCGTTAGAAAATGAAAAGAAGGAGTTTATTCAAAGGCCCCTTGGAAAGTAAGAGAATCTTTTCAGTTTTCTTACAAATTACAACTTTATATAAAAGAAAGTTTCAAAGTGGCCAAATAGGTCTAAGGAAGACAAATGGCTAGAGTTAATTAAATTATTAAGTTTTAAAAAAAGAAAAAAATGATAGCAGTATATAAGACCAAGACTAAAAGATGACTCAGGCCTCAGGGCACGGTATAGGAAAAAAAAAAAACAAACAAAAAACCCACAAACAAACAAACAATCAATCTCCACTGCTAAAAGACAGAGGTCTCGCTCTGCACCCTTTCTCACCTACCTTTGCTGTTATTCTTTATAGTTCAGTCTGTTCCATGGCACTTGGGTAATTAAAATCACAAAGCTTTCCACTATGGAGGTATCCACATGGTCTGGGTAACAGCAGCTGATGCAGCAGGGATGTAAGCATGAAGAGCATGTGCAAGGATCATCCAGAACTGCCCATCAGTGTATGTGCCCAAAAATTATAATGCTAGAGAAGACTACAACCCATAATCTCAGATTAAACATCAACCAGGAAACTACACCAACGTTTTAAATAGTTGTTTCTAAAAAACCATAAAGGAACAATTAATATTTGTAATAGCAGAAACAAAGAAAATAACTTCTTAGAAGAAAAACCCTGGTTTGAATTCTGTCAAGGACAGAAATTACTGACCTTGTCACCTTCACTTAGATTCACCTTTCCCACCCACTGGGACAGCATCCAGCAGATGGAGTGACAACACACAGTGCAACGAAGTACAGGTACACCTCTTAACCCCGTAGCTGCACGTGAAAAGGCTTGGGTGTTTCCCCACCACCATGTGCATTGTTTTTGGGTAACATGGGTGCACAAAAAGCATTCACCTTCAACATGAGGCATGTGTAAACAGGGGAAATCTCAGCTCCAGAAGAGGAGGTGTGTTTGTGGTCCACATGTCCTGTGAGGAAAGGAGATGCCTGCCATGTGGAAGCTCAGGATGGTGGGGAGTTGCACCTTTGCAGGCTTATGAACTACCTGAATCCAAATTTGGTGATAACTGTGTGAATTGGTAAACTTTGGCTTTTGGGGTGAGGAGTCAGTGGTGGGAAGTCATTGGGGCTGGGCTTGGTTTTGTTGTTTAGGTTTTTATTCTACAACATTCCACCTGACAGAGACAGACAAATCCAGACCTGTAAATGAATTTTGCACCTAAAATTTGGACTTAAGTTGCAGTTCCACTGCGGCCTGACAGTGAACTGGTAGCAGACAGCATCCCATCCTTTCCATTGATGCATTCCAGTTCAGAGCTGGTGCCAATCTCCAGTGACCCACTGAACCACTTCCTGAATTATTTCAGTGGCAGACATTAAACCAACCACTGTTGGAGTGTCCAGGTACTTGGTGATTGCAGTACTGGTAGATTAAAATATATTTTTATATATATACTTATGGCATTAAGTATATATAATATTATAAAAATAACTAATATTATAAAAAATATCTGAGTTGAAAAAATATGGGCTTTATTATATGCTACTTTGGATTTGGGATTTTTAACCTATAAAAGTGAGGCTTCTACAATCATTCTATCTGAGCAACTTCACAGCTGTTTAGAACGTTTTGCCCATTTCTAATAAATACTGAATATTTATGATATTGACTTTCCCAGCTGAACAGGCAGCCTCTACTGAGGAACAGCTTGAGAGTTAGCTCTGGTGCTTAGGTTGCTGGTTAGTCTACAGGATCCCTAAACAGCTTAAGAATATATTTTTCCTCCCCTACCTGGCCGGGGAGTGGTAAAGGAATTAGCTAAACATGCTGTCAGGAATTTAGAAAGTGCAGGGGTAGGACCCTGAAGGTGCTGTCAAAATATTTCTAAGGAGTTTTAGAGATATGGATAGGATCTGAGTTTACTGCAGCATGTGTTTCTGCCTGTTACTAAAGGGAAAGAGCAGTCTTCAATAATAAAGTAATTTAAGGAAACCAAAATGGATATTGAAGGCAAAATCAGTCCCTAAAGTCACCAGAAAACCAGAACACATTAAAAATGCCGCATATTCCTAGCTCTGCTCCTAAGAACTCCTGTCCCAAATCTTAGGGATTGCATTGCCTCTGTTCAGAGAGTCTGGTCCACACAGCAAAGACAATGCTTTAGCTAACTCGAAGAGTCCGTGTTAAAAAAGGCTTATGTAAAGAATAACCAAGCAGCTTCCTCTTAGAAAGTGCCTATTCAAAAACATTCTCTAGTGATTCCTTAATAGTCTGCAATAAATAATTACTGCATTTTTGGTTCTATGAAAAATAATTTTAGAAAATTTCTTCATAATGGGAATTAATCAGGCTGTTTAAAGTGTTCTTAATAAGCAATTAAACTACCTTTGGTATTTAAAATCTGAAATAATACACATTGAGCAGTACTTAAGAGGATAAATAACCTCTACTACATTCTCACTTTAGGTATTGTGCTAAACTTGCTGGAGTGTGTGGGTGAAAGGGCAGTGCTCTATGTCCCTAATGTAGTAATCTTGCTTTGAAAATAAATTAAAAAAAAAAATTAAAAACTGGTATTTGCTTATGCAAAACACAAAGAAACTAAAATGCTTCCTAACCAAAAAATATTCAGGAATTTTCTTGTAATTTGATTTGCATTAATGGTTTTAAAAGCATTGCATACAAACACTGATTCTGTTCCACAAGTGCAGAAGAGCTGAAAAATATATTCTTTTCAAATTTAAAGCTAAAAAAAAAAAAAAAATTAAAAAAAATTGCCTTTTCTTCAAATGATCTTAAGCATCTAAGGAACAACTCTCAGCATAGCTACACAGAAACCAAACTAAAGCAGATAAATTTGAATAAAATACTGTATTTCCTACACATTATGCTGTATGTATTTCCTACACACAGTTATGCTGCATGAGAAATTAATTTTCTAATTTCAAAGTAGTCAAAAACTTGTCAGTTACAGGAGGAACTGGGGGAGAACATAAGTAGCTCCTAAACAGCCTATTACAAGGTCTACAGGACCTTAAGTTCTATCTGTGAAAACTTATTTAGGAATATAAGTTCTGTACGTAATTAGGAGCTGTGGATTCTTGTTCAGCTGTATTTTCAGGATTTTTGAAGTAACTGGCACAAACAAAGCGGTCACAAACACATTCTTCATTTGAATTATCAAATGAAGCGCACATGCTGAAAGCAAGGACTGAAAACAGTCTCCTCCTCCATGAAGGATGACTTTCATAACTACATGATAACAATCATGCTCTTTTCTAGGATTATGGAACACCAGGCTGAGGCCAATTGCATGAGGCTCAATAAGGTGAGGCGCTGGGTCCTGACCACATGTAGAGATCAAAGACTGAGCAGGTTTTCCAAGCTAGATGCTCCACACAAAACCTCACTTCACTGAGAATTGCTGAGTCCATCACTCCTCTTTGTCTTCCTTTTCAAAAGAAAGGGGGAACCAGTTTTTCCACAATATTGTGGCTTTCAGATACTGTAAACCAATGTTCAGTGCTGCAGCCTATTGTTCTCTCATCTGCTACAGCTGTACATGACTTTCTTTCATTATCCAGCTTACAACATGTTCAAATAAAAAAAAAAACCCTAACTAACCAACAAAAAACCCCAAGCTTGGTATTTTGAACCAGATTACTATTCACTGTTAAAATATGGTGCTGAGCACAAGGTGTGGTTCTATGGCAGTCTAAGGCAGTGCAACAGCTGCAGCAGTTCTGCCCTTCTGTTTTTCTTCCTTTGTGTTAAGCTTTGTCGGCTCACAGGGACATGATAGATCAGCACAGCTATTACAGACAGAAATAATAAAATAAATAATTAATTTGAAAACATGCTTAGCATGATTTTTTTAAGGTACCTGCCAACTCAGTGCCATAAAGCAACTAAGGCTAAGCACAGGAGTAGAAAAGCACTTATAGATAACACACACAACTCCCATTCATCTCTGGTAAAAAGACCAAAGGCAGACAGCGGTCACGTAGGATTCCTGGAACAGTAGTTACAAAGGAACTACAAATCCATTGCTAATACAGCAGGACAGGTATGAGTTTGAGAAGAATAGGATGTAACATTTGGGAGGAGGATTTTTGAAACTAACTTCACCACTTAAAAAAAAAACCCAACAAAACAACAACCAAAGAAGAGAGAAAAAATTCAGCAGGCAGACCCACAGTCTACAGAGTAAAAACTGATAGTGAAGCAGAAACTATTTAAAGTTCATAACTTCTGAAGTGGACATAAATTAATGGTGTGGTAACTAGAAATTTTCTCGTACATGTTTTTTAGAATGTAAGACAACACTGTAAAAGCAGTTGAAAGATGAACAGGGAATACAGGTATTCAGCATTACAGTAATCCATTTTTGTGGTAAACATTTTTGAGGACAAGTTCACCTGTTGTGCTTAAATGATGGGGCTCAGCAAGCAGAAGGCCAGCATTAGTAGGAGGAGTAGAAGATCAGAAAGGATTTGAGAAATGAAGGATTTGAGGCATTCGGGCTACCTAGGTTTGCATGCTGATTGTGGCTGGGGTAGAGTTAATTTTCTTCATAGTAGCTAATACAGATCTGTGTTTTGGATTTGTTCTGGAAAGAATGTTAAGAAAAAAGAAATGTTTTTGTTATTACTGAATGGTGCTTACATAGTGTCAAGACCTTATCTGATTTTTGAATCATGCCACCAGTGAGAAGACTGAGGGTACACAAGAAGTTGGGAGAGGACAGAACCAGGACACCTGACTTCCGCCGTCCAAAGGGATATTCTATACCCTATGACCTCATGCTCAGCATATAAAGCTAGGGAAGAGGGAGGAAAGGGGGACATTTGGAATTATGGCATTTGTCTTCCCAAGTCATCGTTACGCATGGTGAAGCCCTGCATTCCTGGGGTTGGCCGAACACCCACAGCCCATGGGAAGTGCTGATTGAATTCTTTGTTCTGCTTTGCTTATATGTGCAAATTTTGCTTTCTCTATTAAACTGTCTTTATCTCAACCCACAAGTTTTTGCTTTTACTCTTCCAATTCTACTCCAATTCCTCTCCCATCATGGTGAGGCAGAGGAATGTGCAAGCAGATAAGTGGTGTTTAGTTGCCAGCTGGGATTAAAACAGAACAATTTGGTTCAGATTGCAAGACACATTTGAACTCTGGTCTCTCCATGAAGTAACACTGAGGACAGTCAAATAAGAATTTAAATTCGCATTATCTAGAAAGTGGGTTTTTTGTTTGTTTTCTTTTTTTTCTCAAGCCATCTTCCTCTTTTTGCGGTATATTTTTAAGTCGATATTCAACTACCTTCCAGCTTAAAGGAAACTTTAACTCAGTAAGAATTAGAATTGGAGCTATTACTCCATATGGCAAGGGTTAAAGAAAAATTGCTGTAGGAGGTGCCATACAATTTCAGCTATCTGTAAAGTGGGGGTTAGATTAAAGCAGTCTTAAAAATTTTCCTGCAAAATATTTTCCATTTGAATGGAATCAATGTGCATTGTGAACCCTTTATGAAGAAAGCAAGCTTTAGCAAATGCTAAAGTGACTTCTGCAAACAGACAAAGTTAGTGCAAACTGGTAAGGAGGAAAGAATTCAGAGAAGTAGAAAATTCAATGCTTCATTTTATTTTGTGGTTATAGACTTCAGAACAAGCTAAACATTCAACCCTTCTCTAAAAACAAGCTTCCTGCTTTTCATATGGGTTGCACTGACAGCTGGGGTAAAAAGAGTTGTTTTAATTAAAACTCCACTCTAGGGAAGATCTTGTAGAACCAGCATCTGTACCTGGCCTGATGAATCTCCAGTAAACAAACAGACGGGGGTTTAGCACAAGCATCAGTATTTTAGAGGATTACAAAAAGCAATTTTGCTGGCATTTCTGAACACTCTGAATATAAAGCAGATGTAGCTTTGTTAGAAATAGTACTAAAATGCAACTGTTCCAGGAGAAACAAACACAACCGGAGTAAAAGCTGCCTTATCTGTGCATTTGTTAAAAACATCTTGATTTGCATGGATATAGTATATTAATCTCTTTCTCCTAAACACACTTTGCACAAATCTGACTCACACCAACATCAGGCTTAATATACACAGTAATACAAAAACAAATCTGAAGACATTTTCCCAAGGGTAAAACAATAATTTGGAAACAATAGCACTTTTAGTCAGCTTGAAGTACTTCTATAAGTCAGCATTTATTGAAAAAACCCTCCAGTTAAGGCAATAATGATAGCTGCATTAAAAAAGAAAAAAAGCCCAAACCACAACAACAACAAAAACCACAAAAAAAACCCAAACAAACAAAGAAAACCGAACAGAAAATACACATATTTAAATGCATCCCTAAATGTTATATTTGAAAGAAGATCTGGGAAAACAATGGGCTAAGAGTCACAGATTTGACTACTAGAATCACATAACTTCATATACTACACGTTTCATAATTGTAATTGGGACATTCAAGTATTTACCTCTTTTTCTACTCTGTTTTGAGCCACTGATGTTGTTAAACCTTTGCATTTTTAATATGGTTCAGTTCATAATTCTCACACTTGGAAATTATCTGAGGCTAGACTTCTAGTCAATTTTTACATCACTCTGCATCCTCACAACTAAGGATTTTCCTTAAAAAAAAACCCCACCAACCTATAATACAAAATATCTTCCAACATTAAGAATTACAAGCCACTTTACAAGTAAGGACCTTGATAACAACCACTGACCAATACAGATAAATAGAGCAGTACCACACACAGGGCACCTCTCAAGAGACCCAAGGCTTTATGTATCAAATCCGATTACAGGATCTGAGTTTGAACATAGAAAAACATTGCAGAGTAGTATTTTCAGGTTCCAAAAGAGAAACTAACTGGCATAGCACACAGACACCCTAATAGTACAGAAATGTCAGAGCATGTTTAGTATCCAAACAAACGGCCTTTTTGTTTTAAATTTAAAAGCACAATCTGTCAAGATAGCATTACTAGTAAAGAACCAAAAGTAAGAGTAAAGAGTAAAATAGTAGTTTGAACATGCATTATTTCAAGTACTCACCACTCCTATTTATTCAACACCAGCAAAAAAAAAATCATAGCACAACATACAAGAAAAAATATTTTATTAAAATACTATATATCTGTTCATGCTGCTACTTATATAGAATTCAGGAAAAGTGTTGTTTTCAATAATAATGTTCCTACCAATATAGCCTCTATTAGGGTAAGCCACAATTTAAGTAATACTGTGTGCTTAAAATTCTACACAAAAATGTCAAAAGATTAGGAATGCTCTAGTTCTGATCATACAGAAGGTGTATATTTGATAAGAGAACCTATAGATGCAAATTTGCAGTGCCTTCAAACACCACATCTCAACATGGCTACTGTTCAAAACTCAAGTAAGAATGCTGGCATCCATCTACTATACAAATGAATTATACATGTACATGCAAAATAAATTTTTATATTGGTTATATTAGAACTTGTCTGAAACAAGGACCATGTGATAAGACTATAAAGGTTGCTTACATGGATGCAGACATGCTTGCAATATATCAAAGTCTTCATATTTTCCCCTTTGATTGATGCTGCAAAAAATGAAGCAAATAGCTTCATTATGTTGAATGCCACTGAACCGCAAAGTTCAGAGTAAACACTGCTAGAATCAGGAAGTAAGATTCATTGATACATGACACTGTTGCATATTTTATTTCTCCCAACAATCGTTTCTTTCATTAATGCAAACACGAGACATTCACGTATATGTTTGCTTGCTGTAATCATATTACAGCAAAGAACTGGACAAAATTCTTTTTACTGTTATTTTCAAACATCTGTGTCTGTGATTTTTTCATGTGTTTGTTTTTTAAAGAAATACAAATATTTTTTGAACGTATTACCTTTGGTTCAGTGGAAGCCTTTGTTCTCTTTTAATAGTGCATTTTCCTCTTGTTTCTAACTAAGAATATGATTCACTTTGCAAAGTACTCAAGATTATTATTTATTGAAGGGTATAGTTATGTCCCAATTTTCCACAGATATATTTCTTAGTAGCTGTCAAACTATGTTTTCTCTACTCTGGCTTTGGGATGGAGGCATTGCAATGAAAGAAAGTCATCATAGAGTTCTATGCATATAACTTTGGTGGACAGTATGTTTTTCAATAAATAAAAAAACCACCTATCACTGAAAGTGTATTGTCACTCTATACATTTATGATCTCTAGCACAAACAAAGTATGTAACCCTGATATTTACTGTAGGTCTTTTAACCAAAGAGCATGTTAGGGACACTTAAGATAACAACCTCTAATTTTCTCAGCAAGAGATAATGGGTTTCTGAAAATAAATTCCTGTTTAATTCACAGTTTGCCAATAAAAAATCAACTGCTCATAACACGAAATAAAAACAAAGAAAACATTTTAATTATCATCAACTTTACACCAGAGTTTTTGGAAACTCCCATACTTTGTCACAAAACCTTAATACCCGCAATTTTAAAGATGATTCTTGCTTTGACCCGGAGATCAGCTCAGTTGGTCAGAGCATGGTCTAATAATACCCAGGGTTAGTGGGTTCAAACCTCATACCAGCCATTCACTTGAGTTGGAGTGATCCTTGTGGGTCCCTTTGACTCAGAATATTCTGTAATTTGGTATAATTTGCATTTCACAAAGTACACTAGGGAAGTGAGAAATACATGTACTAGTTTTTCACCTTTCAGTCAAAATGTAACAGTTTCCATTCCAAATACATAGAATGGATACTGATATCTTTCCAACTTTTAACCAGCTGAAAATAGCTGGACCTGTCACATAAAAACATGAACTCTTCTACCAATACACTGTTATGCCAATCCCCAAGAGAACAATATACGAATTTTGGTTAAAATTAGTCAAGCAAAATGCAGCTGATATTTCATTATTATAAGTAATAATTAAAGCAAATTTAGATGGTGTGAGAAAAAAAAAAAATCAGTGATTTTATGATTTGCATGATTATCAATGCTAAAGCACATAAAAGATGATTCCCAAACAACTGAGGAAAATAAGTTTATATATACATATATATGTGTGTGTGTGTGTGTGTATGCAAGCACATTTTATGCCTGCTTATCATTTTATAGTGTTTAGATGCATTGTTCCTGTTTCAGTCCAGGAGAATTCAAGGAAAGAGCACCAAGATGATGAAAATGACTGCTAGAAGCCTGCAGAAATCAGTCTCTATAATTTCCGCTGGCCGTGCAGGAGGTCTCATAACCATTCTATTTCCCCATTTGCTGCCAGTCTTCTTGCATACCTGTCCCCCAAATTAGAATAAAGTGAACCATGGAAAGAAAAAGATGAAACTGCAAATAAACCATGGCTATTCTACAGAGGAAAGGAAAAAGTGGAAAAATTACATCAAAGAGCAGATTTCATTCTGGGGCCTTTTCTTGAACAAAAGAAAAAAAAAAAACACCACGAAAAGGGGGGGCTGGGGGATATGATGTTATTAAAGCTGAAAGCATATCTGATGTCTCAGAATTGCTAGGGAGAGATGGAGAAAATAAAACTCTCCATCATCTCCAAGATCTGGACATCACTTCCTACAATGATGTTGTACTCAAGAAAAATTAGAAATCTAGCTTTTAATAACACTTTCCATGGAACAATTCTAAAAAATGCTCTACTCATGTGCTTACCACACATAATATTTGCTTTGACAAATGCTCTTTACAGCCTTTACTCAGTCACCACTATTAGCTTCTTTGTATACAAATTCTGAAGCAAAAGTCTTCACCATTCAGTAACTTACATTGAACCGAAAATTTCATCACTACCTGAGAAAAACTAGGCTGTTAATGTTTGACTCAATTTGATATTTTAAAAATGACTCAGCCTGACATGTTATACAGGTATGTATCATTTCAGACAGAAAACACAGCACTGCATTACAGCTGTAATGTTGTCTGCAACACAAGCAGAAATAAATTGAGTGCAAACAGAAGGGAAAGCATATTGTACTTTAGGTCAAGCATAATAAATCACAACCAAAGGTAAGCATTTTCTGTTTACTGATTTCAATGGTAGCATGCAAGTATTGTTATGCTACAATGATATAAAAAATAATCTGTTGCAACATAAATGCTGCCTTTTCCCAGTAGTTCATTAGTAATAGAGAGAACCCAACAGTTTTGAAGTTTTAATTTCTAAACTCTACTGAAATAAATGACCATATTTTCATTCTGATGTTTACCTAGCAAGGTCCATTTTTTTTGTGACTATGCACGTATGACGTGTACATAAAATGGACTGGTGTGATAAATACAGCAAAAGCACAGGATAAAAGGCAATGAATTACAATGAACACAAGAATGGTGATTCACTCTGTCTCACTCAAATTTACAGAATGTTACGTTATCCCCATGCTTTTATACCATGTATGTATGTATGCAAGTGCCTGAAGTGCTGAAGGTCTTTTGCAAAGTTGTATGTTCATCCTGCCTACACCCAGCAAGGAGAAAACAGTCAAAAGAGCGTGGTCTCAAGCTATAGTTCCATAACCACTAATACTGGATCTGTGCACTGCAATACAGAATTGATTTGTTTTAGACATGAGAACACAACCACATTTTTCCTTCAAATTAGATGGTGCAGACAATATAGCCTCTGTGATAGCTTTATGCTCTACAGTGGTTACATGACAGCTATAGTACAACAGATAATAGTCAATCTGGCATAAAGCCTGACAATAATGTTGACTTGTCAAAATTCCCAGAAAACTGTTGAGTTAGCAGAATATGTTTGTACTGGATCATTGCTTACCATCATGTAGCTGCAACATTCTTGATTAGAAGCAGGAGCCCTAAAGCCAAATTCAGTCTGCTGTTGAACTGTGGCCTTGGAACAGCTTATCCCACCCAGCTGGAGTGCAGGGCTGAGCTGTGGCTTGCTCAGGTAAGCCATTTTTTTCTGCCTGCCATCCACTGAGACCAAATTGCACAGAAAGCCAAGGCCTAAATAGGAGCAATAACTTACTTCTTGTGGCTCTTAATTCGTGCTCACAGAAAGCATGTTACAGGTAATTTCACAGGTAAAAAGTATACACAATTGTTTTACTGCTTGGTTTTTCTGAGCTACAGCAATATACCTAATTTACCCTGAAAGTTTAGCTGTGCAGAAATTGAGGCTAAGGAAGCTGTAAACAAATGAACATTTATTACACCTCACGAAGCAGTTGCTTTTCACTACACTAACTACTAGTGTGGTTTATCGAAAAGGAAATACCCTTTCCTTTTTAAATGTCACAGACCCTAACCCAGTCCTGAGAATTTGTTCTTTAAATTCCATAGAACCACATATGAAATTGTGAATAAGCTTATCTTGCATAAACTAGAAAGAAACATCAATTTTTTATAGCACTTCATTTCAAAAGTACAAATGCTTTCGAAGGGTAGGAGCAGAGATCTCCTGAGTAATTTGGTTATATTTCAGGTAGTATACATGGTCTTTAAATCAGTATCAAAATAGAGACTAAACCATATCCCAGCCATCCCAAGGCCTTAGTTCAGTCTGTGTTCCTATTCTTAAAATGAAACATAATTCATCTGAGAACCATGGATTAAGGGAATAAGGAGTAATATCACAATCAGAAACTACATTTGGTCTTTTCTAGGTGTAGAATTATGTTTCTCTTGTTTTGGGTATTAACTTTTGCAGCAAAACATTTTACATTACCACAAACAGAGTACTTAAATATTAAATTTAGAATAGGCATATTTTTGCATACAGTTTTGTGCACACACATGGAGTGGGAACCCTGGGACGGAGCAACCCATAGAGTACGAGCAGTTTCCGAATACAATAAAATTCCCAGTAGTCATTTTAAATAACGTGATCTCAATTTGGAATCTGGGCATTTTTTCCCAAACATACATAAAGGTTTCCATTTATCTTGCTTCTGCTATTTGATACCAATACTCTGTTCTGTTGGCTGAAACAGTCCCCAAAATTACATCTACTTGTGAGTAATTACTAGTATGCCCTGTGATACTAGCACCATGTGAGATCTGCAGGTTGAATTCTGGTGTCGCCACGCAGCACTTTGATAAGCAGCACCCTTGGGAACAGCCCCAATCTCTCTAAAAGAGCAGGTTGCACTAACAGTAGGGAAAGGGCAGTTTCTTAACAAAGAACTCCAGACAGAGGTTGAAACTTTACACGGGAAACAAAGAAAGAGCGGAAGTGATTTGCCCAAAGCAAGACTGACAGCAAAGCACAAGAACCTAATCAAACACCATTAGTTTCACAGCATAACAAGAACTGTGTTAGTTCAAACTTGTCAGGCATTTCTGACCAAATGTATTCTGAAATTCACTTTTCTGTCCAACAGAAACCTCTCTCAGACACATCCACAACATCTACTACATACAGCAGGCTAAATGCCGCAGCTCATTAGGCTATTATGGTTTGATCGTGTGTCTGCATCCATAGTGGTACATACAGATCCAAGTCTCTAAAACCAGATTACTATTATATACTTTTCTTTAGGGTGAATCAATATTTATTATATTTGACTCTGGAAAGTGAAGAATTGGGGAGGAGAAAAAAAAAGAAAAAGCCTGCACACAACTGCATTTGAAAATACTGCATAAAAAGCTGCTGTATTCTGGGTTTTTTTGGTTTGTTTTAATAGTAAACAGATAAAACCTGCTAAAAAATTCACACAAAGCAGGATCTTCAATGCCAATCACTTGGCTTGTCTTCAGTAAGGACCTGCTTCTATAACAATTAATTTGCTGCAGACATGGAATGTATGGCTACTTGAAGGATTCTCCCCACCTCTTAAGTGAAGCACCTTATTAAGATGAAGTCAAATATAAAACATAACATGAACAGAGTCTTAATTAGGAAAAAAAAAGTGGTTTTTTTTTAATTTAAAAGCATCATTTTGTATCAGAGATTAAAAAAAAAACAACAACAAAACAAACATAAACTCCAAGTCTTCCATTTGGTAGGGAAAAAGGGATATGGTAGCACACATGTGGGAACTGCATGGTAAAGAGCTAAAAAAGCCCCAAAATCAAAACACCCAAAGCCAGTGGTTACAAGAATGACAGTTTTAAGGAATAATGTTGTATGAACTCCTCTGAACATTAAGTGGAAATACTCATTGCCCACAGAGGTTGAGGCAGACATCTGTTTAGCATAACCTCAGATAACTTCAATTCAATTTAATTTTTTTTTTCAATTTATTTAAGACTTCTCCCAGTCCCTCTTCCTCCTCTTGATGATACATGGTACAGAAAGGTGCTTTATACTGTTACAGCAAGAAAGTAACTCCTATTCTCTTATTAGATTAGTAGAAGTTCGAAGCAACCTGTATGAGTAAGTATACAACACCAGCAGCTCTCCTATATTAAAATATTTTCCGTGCTTGTGTCACTTCACTCAAATTCTTTATTTTTAGACTCAGTCTTCACACTGACAAAATCCTTAAATATAAAAGCTGCTCTGCAGAAAGTCTGGCACAATAGCTCTAAGATGGAAAGAGCTGCATTCAGCTCTATGTAGTGAGCCTATTTCACCTACATACTTAAAGACAACTTGTCAGCATTATTAACCATTTAGTTCCTCATCAAAAAGAACAATCAACAAGGTACTTTCAAGTTTTATTTTGCAAAAATTTATGGTTGTATATACTGCAGTAATATTACATATCCATGTAGATTAGTGACTAACAACATTATGAACAACTGAATATAGGAAAACCATGAAAATACTCTTTAACAGGTGTTTCTATAGAACTTATTTTATTGTCAGAAAAAGATAATCAGCCTAACATACTTTCTGCACAGCTAAGTTCCAAAAATTAGTTCGTATTGTTCCCTTAATTTTGAAATGTAATGAACCCTAACTTGAGCTCCTAATGTTTGATAATGCAGAGTCTGTGTCTTTTATAACAGTCTGCGTGTGAATCACTTAAAAATATTCAGCTTCATTTAACATGACAGCTCAATAATTTACATGCTGATTGTTCTCTCTTTGACTACTTGGAATTTAGTAATATCTCCATGGTCCTACTTATTTGAGTCAAATTTAGTGAAATCAGTTTTAAAGTCCAATTAAATTTTAAGAAAGTGATCTGAAAATCTGCATGATCTGTTCAGTGAATCACACAAGGAGACCATTTTAATGAAGGGAATTCCCAAGCTTACCTTGGCTTGCAAAGCATCACAAATTTTAAGATCTAATATGGTCCTGTAAGCTTTGTATATATTTCCAAAAAATATTCTAGCTTGTATAATAACAGATTTCTAATATGTTGAGCCTGCTTTGGTGTCAGAGGACAGAACCTCTGAAAATCTTGATTACTGGATATGAAATTCTTCATACTGGATATGAATTTTTTAATGTCCTGAGTTTTTTTTCTGTGCGATCTCTGTAACAGAAAAGACTACCCTTCTGTAAATCCCAGAAATTCTCAAACAACAGGGCTGCTGCATACCTGAAAGATTTAAGTGCAAGAGGAAACCTCTGGGTTGGATTAAGATATCCACCATAAATCTTGGAGTAATATACTCCAAGTAGTATAGCCTGTAGTAGTATAGTCTGAAGTCCCCCCAGGAGTAAAAAAGTGAACTGGAGAAATCAGACTTCAGTGACTTCTGAACTGTGTGGGATGGAAGATCAGTGGTAGAGCTGCTACACAGTGAGAGAGACTGAATAAAACTTTATTGTTATTTTCTCTTCTTTTCAAACTGGCCAGGTTGCAACACTGCCATATCCATCTCTAGCTATTAGACAGCTGTGGCCAAAGAAGATAATTGATTTGTTGAAAGAGAAAACCAGTCTCTGCTAGAAAAAGCTATGATTGTTTACATAGATCCACGTGAAACTGCTCTGATAAAATGCTTTTTCAGTTCATGGGGCAGTTCTTTTATCAGCTCCTTCTGTATCTCTTACAGCCTTCAGAAAGAAGTTGCAGAATCCTAGAATTAGCATTGCCCCTCCTCATTAACCTATAGATCACATTTTGAGTTTACTGCACATAAAAAAGAAGAGAGAATAAATGCAAGAAAGAGAAAATTAAGATAGTATACAAACTAATAAATTTTAATACCTTTTTTTTTTTGTCATGCAAGCTTGGAATCTTTTGAAACAATAAAAAAGTTGAGATTTTGTATTTCAAACAAGCCAGAAATAGTGAGGAGAAGTCTAATTTATCTATACTTATAAATCTTTCCTTAGAAAGGATCACTTCAACATTAGAACTATGCAGAGCAATACAACTCCTTAGGGAATTTTTGTGAAATAATTTAAAACTGAGACAGCAATTATTTATGAACATGTGTCTCATTGCTCCTTGAATCATTTCTACTAGCATATAGTTAACCTTAGATTCCCAGAACACTTCAACTGATATAGAAAAAAACTCTACTCCCATGAGAAACAACACTGCACTATATTATACCACTTAGTTTTCTCATCTAAATGTAGTTTTCAATTGTTCTGGAAAACATTTCTTCTCCTGCCTGTTTGAATATACTACATTGCAAGACATGCTTCAAAGTATAGTGGAGTGAAATGATTGTTGAAAATCCTTGAATGTGTCAAACAGTATTACAAAAGGATGCACTTATTTAATCATGTGTAATAAACATGGGAGTGCACAAGCACAGAATACATATCATTCTTAAAGCTTAAATCAAAAGAAGAAGTGTTTTCCCGATTTTAGAGGAAAATACTGTAATTCAAACACGTTAGTAATCTAGACCAAAATTTAATTTTTTAAAAATACTGGAAGAAAACATCTGGTAGAAATTTATGTTGTATTTCTTCTAATCTTTATAATACTTGCCTTACAGTATAATAGGTTACAACATTTCTTTTTTTTGTTATGGGTACAGGTGTCTGATTTCGCAAGTTGCCTCCCACTGAATAATACCCATACATCCTATTATAGTGTTTCCTTCAGGTACTAGAACGCCAGGTAGCCTGGATATTTGAAATTATTTTAAAGAAACTCGATTCAAGGTTCAGTCACTATTTTCCTTCCAACTTGATTCTAAGGAAAAGCTACATATAGATAGTAGAAAAAAATAACCTTTATAGTTTCTCAATTTTGAGTAAACTAGAAGTCTATATACATGGAAGAAAAAATAAATTTGTTGGTTTGGGGAATTGTCCTTTGTGCATGTCTCCTACAAAAATCTAACTAATTAAACATAGTTAAGTGCTGACATTTCTTTCATCACAATTCTCTGAATAATCAATCTGCTAGACTTTACATAAGTCTGAATCTACTGTTTTTGTAGTGCAAAATACAGCAAATCAGGAAGAAGGGAGATATACCCAGGAACATTTCAAGAGGGGTTCAAGTCACAGCTGAAGCCATTTAAGCACGAATTTGCTGGTTGAGCCTCCATGATCATGTAAGCTGGTGCTATAATTAGTACTGGACAGCACCAGCTAAAAGAATAAATATGAACATGACAACAAGTTACAGTTAAGAGATGATAACTGCTAACAGGAGTGGCTCCCCTTCAGAGTCTACCACCATCTTGAGACGGTCTTTATCTGTATAAAGCCACTGCCTTGCCAAAACGAAGGCTACCTTGTTTACCATAAGGACCAAGAAACAGATTGCTCTATACATCACTTGCAGTCCTAGACACATCCACTCAAAGTGTCAAAAACACATTCAAAATATTTTCTTGACAACTCTGAAAAAAAGGCCTACATTTGCCGTATTGTAAACGGCACCCTCCTCATAAATAGGTTTTAGATCAGAGACGTACAAATGATAAATTTTCCTGTTCAGCACACCAATTGACCAGTAAGACAGATGAAACAAAGATAACGTCAGTGGATGTGTAATGGAAATTGTAAGAGTTCAAATACCAAATAGCCACATATTACTTTTCACTTTATCTGAAAGTGACTCATTTAATTCTACAGTAAATGGGGTATGTTTGTTTGGGGTTTTTTTCCCAGTAAACCTTCAAGTCTTTTAAACTGGATGATAAATTCCAAGTGAACATTTCATTCAGCATAAAATCAGAAGACTGTCAAAATGAAGCATTTTCTTAATATTTGCAAAAGAAAAGCAAGCTAGGCTGTTTGCTAACTTTTCCCTTCTCTGTAAAGTGTACCAGCATAAGATCAAATCACTCTGTGACAGGGACCTCATATTTCAGTAGGCTTCATATTCAGCTTAGCTTGTTATGCAAAGAACCTAGAATATATTTTTGGCTTTTAACTGCATCAGTGGAGCTTGGTTAAACTTGGACATTACAATTGAATGTCATCCTCAGACAGCAAAGAAATGCTTTGTAAAGAAATCTTTCCAATTTAATGTTTCGATAAGTAGTGAAACAGTTAACATTGCCTCAATTATCAGCTTTTTACATTAATTCTCCATAGAATTCCATATACTTGGGTGAAAATCCTACCTTTACCAATATCTTTGTCTCCTGAGACCTTTTCCCCTCTGCCTGATAATTAGCTTTTCCCTCCCTGAAGCTGAAATAGCCTTATATTCTTGGTAACTCCTGTTGTTTTGCATTGGGAGTTTGTTAGTTTTTCCACTCAGTGTTTTTAGGTTATTTGGTATATATGGATCTCCATCACCTCAGAAAGAGCTTATTAGTCAACATATAGATATTGAAAGCTCATGAATATAAAGCAGACAGCTATACCATGAAAGTATATAATAGGCATTGCATTGCTGATCTCTCACTTCCACAGACCGTGAACTATGGGTAGGAAATGGGCTGACATGAATCCATTTCTATGAAGAGGAAGTAACAAAAGTGGGAAAATCTGTCTATTTAGCCCATTCTACAAGGTTAAAGTTTCAAAATCACGTACCAGAGGTCACAAGAATTTTCAGTTAGACAATTATCTAAAGACAATTTTATACAACATACTTTCACTTCACATCCTGGGTAAACGTTGACGTAGTAATTATGTAGTTGCAAAAGTTAAAGATTTGTATCCCAAGGCTGCTAAATGACAACTTGGCATGTTCTGAGTAAACCATCTTACAGTGAGTTCAGCCTAGTTTACCATAATTACAGTACGTGTCAGTGGCAGAAATACTGGAAAAAGAAAACACAGCTTGATGCTCAGCAAAAACTGTTGTTCCTCTACATATATTTTAGAAGACTGTCAGCATTCTGTAGTCTACTTTTCTTATTTGTCTTAAGATACTTCTTAACTCTAAAACCAAAATGCAGAGAAGCAAACAAGCATTTGGATGTAATACGTAATAATAAATAATGTATTTTAAAGATAAGCTAGTATCTAGTGTGGCCTCTGTAGAAGTTTTCAACTTCTGCTTTAAATTATAAACTATTATTAAAATAAACACATACTGCTGCAGTGTAACCCCAAACACTGTATTAAGTCTTAGAGAAACAGACTGCCTGATGTAAACCACTGTCAATGTGAATAAGTAATTAAGGAATATTCTAGAAATAATTTTTAGTGTGCTAGAAGCTTTAAGTTAATAAGAACAAGAAAAAAAAATACTTAGTAAATTAGCTCAGCTAAAACTGTAATGCATTTGGAAAATATAAGCCATACTTGGTCTGCAATTTACATTCACATGTAGGTATTCCCATTAACTTTCATTGATATCTACATGCACATGCTGTTGATAAGCAGCACCTTATGAAAAACTCCATTACTTGTGGGCAAAATCCAGTACCGCTCACCAGCTCAGTAATGCAAGGTCATTCTAATTACCTTCTCCAAACTTTATTCTCCCCTGTGTGGCACCAGTAATCATGAGGACACTTTGAAATGCTGATGCAGCATTATACTGATTTATTTTGAAATATGCTCTATTTAATGCTAATCATTGGAACTGCATTTTGGATATTTGCTGAGCTTACCTTTAAATATTATGAACAAGGCAATCCCCCACACTTGAAGGCTCCATAAGCAGTTGCTTCCTGTTACTAACACTGGAGGAAGTTACAAATATTTTCTAAAGAGTCCAGCTATTGGGCTAGTTTTTTTAATCAATTAATCAATCAATCAATCAGTAGCTAGTGACTACTTGTGCTTCCTAGTGAAGTTAAGGACCTCAGTCAGACCAAGTGCTGGCTTTCCAGGCAAAGATGGTGTTTGCACCTCATGCTTTGTACTACACAACATCAAGTCAACTATCTTTAATGATCCCCTGATTTCATACATTTCTCCATCCATTTGAAAACACACCAAAAGGTAAAGTGCACTCCACCAGATTAAGGTCATAAAAATATTCCCCACTCTGAAAAAGGTTGAAAAATTTTAGACTGTTTTGCATACAACTATTGGGATGCTTGAGGGAAAGCATTGTCAGATGATCTGAAGAGATCAGAATCTCATAATTTAACTCAACATTGTGGCTAATGGCTGAGCATTAGAAATGACAACTAACACACTGCAGCATCATTCCCATAATTGTCACTCTATAACAAAGGGCTTCCAGAAGGGAAGCAGCATTTTAAATGCCTTTTTACTACAGCAATCTGAAATAATGTTTTTTAATTTTTTTTCCTGTGGTAATAGTCATGTGCAGTGAATCAAAGGTCTGCCTTGCCCAGCAAATTATCCTCTCCCCCTCCCTGCAATTTGGCCTGAAGTAGATGCCTGGGAAGTAGATATCAGAAATATATATCATTCTTGCCTCAGTGCTTTCCCACCAGCCATTTTCATTTAGAGCCTTTTCTGCTTTGGAAATGTTTTTTGGTTTTGAATTTTGTGTTAATTACCTCACAGTACTTAGGGCAAAGTTACTTTTATGCTAATCAGCACATGATAACAGAAGCAGAAACTGATATTAATTTCAAATTTTATAGCTAATATTATGAATGCAACACATTTGTGTCCCATTCAAATTTGCAGACAGCAATGACTTTGTTGGTACAACATGTAGTACCTCCCACAACAATGTATTTTGAAAGTTTCCACTGATTTATATGTTCCAGTCTCCCTTTCTGTGACAAGGGGAAGATAATATTTTATGCTAAACCAGAATGAGTTCATTTGAAATAGGAAATTATTTTTATGTATAAAACTATGAGTAAGAATATTCAAAATGTGACTTCATTACTATTTACATACTTGATTTAGTGACCAGTGTGTTTTCCTCCTGCTATATCTCTACTACAACTCTAAGTTACCAATCAAGATTTTTTTTCATTTGCTATGTATAAGCTCTGTAGTAGCTTCATTTGATTATATTTGAAGATAAAAAGCCAAATTATTAGATCTCACTTCAGTCTATTTGATGCAGATTTCCCTGTGAGAGAACATCACATTTTCCTTAATTAGGAAAAGGTTCCCTTGTTGTGAGTGACTGCTCATCTTTAGTCAGGACCTAGACACAGAGACCCTCAGAGGCACATTTAACCTTCAAGTCTGAGCCCTCATCTCTTATGTGACCAGAAGGGCAGCTATAATAACCAAAGCTTATTTGTTTACTTACAGCATAAGAGTTGTCCTCTTACATAGGGCATTTGTCCCTAACTAAGGGGCTGGAATCTATCCCAAGTCACATGCAGAAAGCCAGTTGCATCAGTAGTTAAACATGTACATTCATCTAAACATCAAAGATACAGAGCGCTTACATGGCGGACTATCTTGCTTGTAGAGTGGACCTACTTTCAGTCAAATGAAAAGTGAAAAAGGCCTACAAAAGAATGAGCTGCATGGACAATTCATCTCGTTCACTCCCCGTCTATTTGAAAGAAATCCAGTTTTACAGCAAAGAAGAAAAAAGACAGAGGCAAAGAATGGTCCATGGGTTGACAGATCTGATTCAGTCTTCAGGCCATAGATGGTCACTATGTGCTCTAGAAGCACCTGCATCTGAAGTCTTTTAAGTGAGCGATCATACAAGAATTCATGTTGTGAATGACCTGTAAAAACACACTCTCAGTATACAGGAAGATATTATCTCACTTTCAACAGCTATCACATGCCATATCCATCTATCTATCTAGACAGGTACACACAAGTATGTTTTATATATGCCAGATGTAGTCCTCAATGTTTGGTTTACTTTTGTTAGAGTTAAATGAACAAAATACAAGAGAATTGGCTAAAAATTTTATTCCCATTAGAACATGAACTCAGTTCTCCTAAGACTGCTAACACTTTATTCTCAAACAAGAATGTAAGCCTCTTCTCATAATAATGAACACTATCTATCCCATTAAAGTTGCAGCAAATAAGCAGCTTTTTGAAGGAAACTATACCAGTGGCTAAAATATTCAAGGTATACATGAAAGTGGTAAACCAGAGGAGAATAAGACAGAAAAGATATTACTACAATTCTGATATTTAGACCAACTGATCTTCTAAGAGAATCTTTCATGCTTTCATTTTCTTTGATCTACCAACAAGTTTTTTGTTTGTTCTTCCAGCTTAATGTGTTCTGTGCTAGTTGAAGAGCTTTTACTTATGACTCATTTGTGGAACTAACCCTTGAAAGCGTGTTTCCCAGCCAGCCATCATCATTTTGATTACATGCTAACAATGCTTCTTAATGCAAAAAAAAAGGCTAAACTCACCAAATCCACAAGCATCATGCACTTATCTCAAAGCTCATCTTGTTGAATAGCATGACAGACTTTTTCAGTTATTGCTTTACAAAAGTCTCATCTATGTGAATTAGAGTACACCAATTACTTTACATCTGAAAGTAAAATAAAAGTGGTCTCAAAAATTACTTAATTTGCTGTAATTTAGGAAGTTTTTATTTAAATATAGCAGCATTCCAATTAAGGACTTGGGTTTCTGCACTCTCGGTCTACCTGTATCAACAAGCTTTTGAACTGTACAAGCACAATACAAGGGTTATTCTGGAAGACAGAGGAAAAAAGCACTCTGAAAATTTCTAATGGATTATTCAGTTTCCTAGTATTTTAGAGATGTAAAATCAACTCAGAAGCACATTCATGTCAACACCATGACTTTCATATTAGCAGCTCTTCATCCTTGAAATAACTGTCTTTGTAATTTCTTACTGGTAACCAAATCAGTACTACTAAAAGAAGAACAAAAATCCCACTCAAGTTATTTCCCCACCCTCTGACTCAGGATGAGCAAACCAAACAAGAAACCAAACCACAAACAGAACGGAGAAGTGGACACACATGAAAAAAGAATAAAAAAAGGAAAGTAACAACAGAACTTCAAAACACAGAAGATACAAGAAGAAATAAAAAAAGCTTATTTAATTAATTTTACTAATATATTGCATTAATGGTAAATTGTATCCTTTTAAATGATGTTTCTATCCAAATTCTGTCCTTTAATGTTTCCCTTTCCAGGGGATATAGTTATTTTGCTTATTCCTTTTTTTTTTCTTTTAGATATTATACTCTTACTGATCAAACTTTCAAGAAGGCATCTAAACCCACTGATTTTTAGAGACTTTGACTACAGTATAGTCTGTTGCTTTCCCTTCATATTTAAATATAAGGCTACTAACTCAATCAAAACCAACTACTTACTTAAACAACTTGTGGAACATACTAAAAATGAAATATCCTATCTAGTAATCAGCTTTCTCCAGTGAAACAATGAGTGTACAGAAGAATGGTCATCTATAGAGATGCCCAGATAACGGGCTCCCTGCTGTCCTTCATCTCCTTCAAGCCACAGGGTATTTCTACACAGGCAAGAAATACAGCTGAACACAGAAAATGTAAATAAAAGTTACCCCTGATCAGTGGAGCAATTTTCAAAAGGGCTTTATAAACAACATGCGTTAGAAAAGCTGAGCTTTCAGGATAAAGTACACATGGGCCTGTAGATTTAATCAGAATTTGCGAAAGAAGTGCACAGAATAGCTTCACCATCTATGCACTATCTATTATTTTGGACTATGTATTGGACATTAGAACATATTCCTGAAAAGTCACCCAAAATATTAATGCATAATAGAATTATTTTTTTAATTCTTTCCTTTTTTAGTTAATTTCTTTTCTTTCTGGTAGTGAAACAAATATATTTCCGTTCTATATTTAGGATAGTAATGGAATCCTCCCTTTTTATCCAATTGATAGAACTGCAAGTGATTAAGTAGAAAATAGATCTTTCTTTGCAAAATCAAATGCTGTGTCTTAAGCAACTACTGTGAACCTTTAAAATACATTTGCCCCTATGTTGGAACAAAATATCATCTCTACTTTTAGCTATTACCTTTTTTGACATTTCTTCACTGCTTAGTTGAGAAGCAAATGATATGTGTTGGCTCAATAATATCACAGCATGTGGGGACAAACAGATTGATCGGTTAAAAATAAAAGCTGATATCAAGGAAAAAAAACCCAACAAAACAACAACAAAAAAAACCAGTTTACCACAAAGCTCTAAAATGAAAGCCCAATTCTTCCTATCGATTTCCCTAGAAATCAAATCCCAAGTTTTCTTTTGAAGACACTCAACTGTTCCTCCACCACCAGTGTCATTTCAATTGTACAAACAAAAAAAAAAACCAAAAACCCCAAACCTGAGCACCCTCAGCATATTTCAAAAAATAGTATTGTGATTCAGAGCAGTTATTTTTCCCCACAGAGACCAGACTGTCATCAGGAAGAAGTTTAAACAATGCTATGATGATCAGGAGAGATGCAGTTTCCACTTATGTAAATATTTATACTAACAATTAGGACAGTAATATCTTGAATCCTTCAAAAGTACTCTGGTGCTTTCAAGTGTAACAGACCACTAGCAATAAATAAAAAGCTTTAAAAAACAAGCCCTATAAAGAGAAATTGACCAAGGAAAGGTTATAAAGTGTTTTCTAAAATGCTGCATCTTACCAAGCCCAAGATTTTCATATTGCAAGTTAAAGCTGATTCCCCCTTCAAGATCATCAACTCTCCCTTTACTTAAAAGAATAGTGAAGAACAGATTCAACATGTGTCAACTTTGCATATACACTAAAATTGGAGGTAAGTTGACTTAAGAATACTTGCTATATCTCTTCATTAAAATATTTAATTAGATCCCAATTCATTGTACCACAATGTAGAGGTGGAAGACTAGTATAATTGTTTTTGATAACTCACAGGTAGAGATGAATTTAGGGAAAGAGGTAGGGACTTACTAGTACATTCAAAAACAAATAACCAAAACTAGCCTTCACACAGCTTTGTAGCGACACTGATTGTTACAGACCCCTCCAAATACTACCGGGCTCACTCTTCTGATCTTGATCAGTCATTGCCCCAAGCTATGATGTCCTGAGGTCATAAAAGCCCTCTAGCAGCATCACACACTGCTTCTGAATGCAAGACTGCCTGTCTCCCTCCAACAATCCTTATTCAATATCTAATGAAAACTGAAGGCAAACTGGAAGCTAATGAAATATATAACCTTCCTAAATCAATCCCTTGATAATAAACACAGCAACTGATATAAATTTACTTTTATATTCAATCGTACAACAGGTGTGTGTTCAAAATTCATTTACAAAGGACATAAAGCCTTAATGTGAATAGCAATTTCACACAGTGTTGTTTTGCATGGAGACTGTTAAAAGCTGTTAAGAAGAGCAGTGTCTTTATGAAAGACAATGAAGTCTTTTTTAAAATTATTGTTGATGGCATACAGCCACTTATTTTTAACCTGGCTGCAAAAACCCAAAGCAATAACCTAGAAATAGCCTATCATGGACTAGTTTTGTACCTTTGTTCAGTCTTTCAGAACACTGACTCATTCTCCATCTAACATATTAATTTTCTGCTTTTCTGGTCTCCTGTTATCCATTAAAAAATAATAAAACTCCCTGTAAAGGTATAGTAACTCTTCCACTTCAATTTCTAATAATTTTAATAACTTTAAAAAATTATTTCATAAACACAATTATGCCATTCAGTGAAAATACTGGAAATTATAGCCAACTGAAATGAAGACCTTTACTCCAATTTCATTTTCCTTCTCATGAAAGATGGCTAAATATTCTGAGCAACAGCCATCTGATCCACTGAGAGAACCTACTTGCATATTTCAGCATTGGCTATACAGTGCATGGTCATAATAGCATCCCAGAACACATTTGAAGTAAACATCAAACACTTACAAAGAAAACGTCATTAAAAAATAATTATAACACCTAAACACTTACTGTTACTTCCTTGCAGTAGAATCTATGTTCTCAACGAAAGCATGAAGCTATAGTTCGAAGTTATTGCCTGTTAAGAAGTCAAAACAACATAAATATATTAATTTAATATAGAATAAACTTTGAATTGCAAAAGCTAATAAGAATCTTTTCATACTGTAAATAAGAAATATACTCACAATAAGGTCTATGTCTCCCCCCTCTCCTCCCCTCCCCACATGAATTAAGAATTACAAATGCAGGACAAGTGGAAATTATGTCTTTATAGAGACACTGTCACAGAATGAGCTAACAAATGCTGCCTTGGGACCATGGAAAAAAATTCAGAACATGCACAAACAAAAAACTAATGGAATGAAAAATAAGCTCTAACACATTCTAATACTCCAGCAGTAGACACAAATTACTACAATACGGACACATTCACTTATAACTGGCAAAGTAAATAGGACCGGATAATAAAGATATGCATTAGATATAATTCTGGTGACTTTTTAATACCATTATCTCAGTTTCAATGTATCTCCAGTTTATCACTTATTCCACTGGACTCATCAAGTATATCAGATCTGAGAAAAATGTAAATCTGATCACATTGCCAATGCCAATTCTCATATATCAGCTGCAGTTGGTGATTAAATAGCATAAAATTAGTTTCTTACACTGGTATATTATAATTTTGCCATAAAAAGGGGGTGGTGAGACAGCAGAAAAATAAACAGAAAACCAAATGAAAAAGCATTTTTTGTATGATTTGTTCAATCTTACGTGTAACCCTACTTGTATTTTCCCCTCCATATATAGATATACCAATTTCTAGTAAATGAAATAACAAATAACATCAATTGTATTACATATTGAAAAGGTCAGGTCTTTAGGATCCATGAAGGTAGTTAAGTCCACAGATGATTTCTAAATTAGAAGTTATCTCCGAATTCTTAATGTGACTCCTTACATGCTACAATAGAATGAATAAAACATGTCCACGTGCCCTTAGCTATTGAGATCCTACAATCATAGAAGCAATCTAAAGCTAAAAAGTTGTCACTCAAGATTAAAATGATCTTTAAAAGTCAATATATATTTGCACCCATAAAAACACCTTAGTTTCAAGTACTGTTCCATTTCCCCCTTCTCCATAGGCAAGTTCTATGATTCTTTAAGTAGAATTATGTTTTATTTTAAACTCTACTAACATTTTACATACCTCATATAACATAAAAGCTGAGATTTCATACTAAAGGTGAAATGCAGATATCCTGCAACAGAAACACCTTAATTGCAGGTTTATCAAGAAAGTAATTAAGATAGAACTACATGTTTCATTTCATGTGGCCTCCAGATCAAAATGGGGAAAAAGTAAATTATACCAGGAGAGCTTTGGATAAAAGGCAGCAACCAAGCTTAAAGCATCAGAATTTTGGACAAGTGTCAGGAAAGTGACACGATAAAATTAAATACAAGTCATAAATTTCTCAGCAATAACATAAACTTCTCTATTTTCTTTTAATATATTTTTCGCTACCAGAAAAACTAGAAACAAATTCCAAAGTTTAAGCACATTTTGCCCATTTTAAATGCTAATATTATGAAAATAGTCTTCTAAAACATAGCAGACATGAAGTCATCTTTTATTTTTTGTACAGGTTGAACAACACATAATATGTAACAATTCATATCATATACTGTTTATTTTCCCCAATATTACTCAGTATTCATTCACATCATAAAATTTAGGCACTTTAAAGATCATTGTTTCCAGATTTGTTAGGTCATTAAAATAGGATTTTAGGTCATTAAAATAGGAGATATTCTGGTACAGGTTGATATGCCTGAATGCAAGGTAAACAGTCTCTATCTCAAAGTTTAGTGGTTCTGCTTGTTTGTTTGTTTGGTTTTTTTTAATATTCTTACTTAACAGAGTTAACTGTTGTTGTGAGTCAAGAACCAGATTTAATTCAATGTATGAGTTAAGAAAGAATAGCCTTAATTCTCTATTATATTAGCCATACCTGCAACAGAATTCTTTGGTTTCTCTCATTTCCCACTTCCATTGCTAAGGATACTAATTAAAACTGATAAAAATATACATGAGTCTTTACTAACAAAATGAGAACAATAAAGCCTAGAAACTGAGTATGACCCAAAGGTAAAATAAGGGTTTTGGTTCCTAATTAAGTTTGTTAGTTTATTTAAACATTTGTTCCCAAATAAAAGCTTTCTGCTTGAATAGGAGCAATGTGACATCAAATCTGTGCTAAACAGAGGTTAAATATGATGTTTGGAAATTAAAACACTTTCTAGTACCTGGTAAACATCAGTCTATTGCCTTGAACAGGAGTATTAAGAAGATACGTTGGAAAGATGCTTATCCCAGAAAAGATGCTTTCCATTAAACTCACAACTCAGCTTGTTCAAAGTCGGTAACTTTGAACACGTCTCCTGCTAACCCAGTGGCAGGGAAAAATGGAGTTCTGCTTACACTCCTGCACTGACAAGGCTTCAGACTTGCAGTAAGCATGAGAGCAAATATCATTTACTCTATTGATTAAGGGAAACCACTGCTAAAGCTTTCCTTGTTTATCTGTTTCAGTAAAATTCTGGGCCAGTTAGTGCAATTATATTGCTTTTTGGACTGCCTTATAGATTTGATATAATAAAGTATCTATCTGGATGACACAGTTCAAAAGAAAATTTTAAAAGCTCACAGCTGATAATTCTGTAAGCTATATGCAAATCCAACATAACTGAAAAGCATTTAAGGGGTATCTTGTCCCCATGTGGAAGAAGAGCCTGATTACAAGATATACATATAAAGTAGGTTAAAGGTCAAAGGAGGATTAGGGAACTAGAATGTGCACCATAATGGTTTATTTCCTCACAGTCTAATAAAAAGACTGAACAATCTTAAAAATAACTCAAAATTGCATACAAGGACTAGAAGACCATTACCTCTGAGTGGCAATTAATGGAAATTTTCTCAAAGGTAAACATGACTTCAGTCTCAGTACTAGGACTTCATGTGGGAGCTAGTCAAGGTATGCAGTTCAGATAATCACATGGCCATTTTGTCGTTACTTAACACAACTCTGCCAAAGAGTGACAATTCTGTGTGGAGTCGTAAAAATAAAGCCCCAAACCCGACAACTCAACCTGTAATTCACCAGTGTTTAAACTCTGCAAAATTAATAGTACTAGCACATTTCCAGTTTGCCTTCTTTCACCTCCCAAACCCTTCACTTAAGCAGCAAGTCTATTCCCACTTTTTCACTTTAGTTTCTGAAAGACATGAAGTTGTGGTTTGCCCTCTGTGGCTGCCAAAGGCCATTTGTCTGCACCTCTAAACATAAACATATATACTAAAAAAAGCACCACAAATAGCTCTGAGACCACATCTGGACTCCTGTTTTCCCCTCACAGAGAAAATTTGAATTATGAATATAATTTATATAATCTCCAACTACATTGGAGATTAAAAAAACCCTAGTTCACTCATGTAAGCTAAATCTTCTAAGCTGCTACATTTAAAAGATAGATGGATCATACAGCAAATTGATTTTTTTTTTACCCCACAGTAATTGCTATTTCTTCACAATGCTGACTGCAAATATTACCTTTTTCCTTTGTCCTTTAAAGGAAAAAAAAATCAACCCAAAACCAAACAGAAAGGTAAACTCATCAAAAAGTTTGTTGCTAGGCCGAGGATATCTGATCAAAATCTGTTAAATCAGAAATGCTCTATTTACTTCATTTTTTGAATTATTTTCCTTAGATTTTATAGATATTTCTGTTTAAAGAGAAAAGATAGTCATCAGCATATTTTGTTCCTTGGGTGTTTTATTCCTTTGTTATTTTTTAAATTAAATAAGCAGATGTGGATGAGTGTTTCTCTTTTTAGTCAGGTGGAAGGTAAGGTAAAAGCATAACCAAAAAATGTATACACAGCTGACATGGGAAACTTTTAAGAACAATATCAAACTTCAGAGTAAGAATTTGCTCTTTTCTATACCATGTAAAAACCTACACCCTACATATTTTAACAGTGCAACAAATCTGTATATTTGATCCCTCACTGGCAATAAAAACAAAGAAAAAACCCCTAAATCACCCCCAAGCCCCCACCAAAAAAACATTAAAAAAAAAAGGTGCATTTCCTCCAAAACCTGAAAATAACGTATCAATTTAAAAAAGGCAAACCAAACTACAGGAAATTACAGGCTGAACTGTAAAAATTTACTTTCATTTTCATAATCCATATTCTCCAACCTAATTGCTTTTCACAACTAATGACATTTGAACCTGTGCAACAGAAAACTGTGTGACTATTGGAGGTCTGTCTACTTTGAAGAAAGATCAGGTATCAGCAATTAATCATTAGCATAGCCAGTCAGTAATGAGCTACATTTTATTCTTTTTTGAACCTTTGTATCACAAATTGCTCACATAGCACATAATGTGGAAAGCAGAGTGCAATGTAAGATCTCCATGCTGGTACAGATGCAGCAAGTAGCTATTTATTGGCAAGCCAAATAGAGATGATGCACTGCTTGAGTAGACAGATACACACACTTGTAAGAGACTGAAGCAATGCTTATTTTAATTAAATGGCCAGACTATTTCCAGGACAGAAACCAACATAAAGAGAGACACTAAATTGAAAAGACTGAACATGTCTATGAGATTTGGGCAGACTGAAGAGGAAAACTGATTGAAACCCCTCACCGTCCCTTGCTGACAAGGGAAGAGTGGACTCCTGGAGATGAGAGAGGGGGCTTTCAACAGAACCTCATCTGACTACACCAAAACTATTTATTGATTTTTACATTTTATAAGCCTTGTAACTAATGTGGCCATTTGGAATCTGATTAAAAACTATTCTCATTTTATCTTAACAGGCCTGGAATTAAACTGATCCCATATGAACTGCAAGACTTTCCTCACCCAGGGAAGCTGTAAATCTTCAGATGACTGCAAGTGAGCACATTGAGAAGAGTCCTACCTGCCAAGTACACCTTCCACTTTAGCTCAAATATAGTAGTGCTACCCAACCCCCTGTTTCAGCTCCCTGTGCTAGGCAGAGCCAGCACCAGAAAAATTGGAGCAGGAAAAAGTGTCTGCCAGTGACTGGTAATTATAAAGGGCTGACAGGGCTTGAGATACCAAAGTGCGCACAGCATTCTGTTCTGACAGACTTGAAACACACTGTAAAAGACAAGAATTAACCACAGAATAATCAATTCCTTCCTTCATGTCGGCAACTGGCAGGATATTACTGCAGGCAACTAGCATGATACCTTTTGACCAGCAACCTATTTAACATGGGGGTATAACCTGCGGATATAAAAACACACACAAAATCATGCAGAATAAGCATAAGTACATTGATATCAATTCAAAGCTGTTAAACCGTTGTTTATTAATTCACCTAAAGTCTGAAGACATATTTAATACTGTTGGGAGATCCCTTTCCATAACAATTGTATGAGTACACTTCAGAATAAAAGCAGAAAAAATGCTGCTTTAAGGAACGTTTAAGGATGAACTATATCTAAAAATCAGTAATAAAAGCACATAAGAGTCATCAAAAGAGTTCTTTAGAAATCACTTTTTATATGGTAAATCATAAAGAGGTGAAACTTTTTTTATTATTCATAGGCAATTTATCACATTTATATCAGCAACAGTAAGTTGGACACTGAAAGGAAAACTTCACTCTATTTCTGACTCAATACAAGCTCCACTTGTGCTTCAGTCATATTCTACATCTATTCATTTAATACTGTCTCTCAGTCACAGTTCATTCACAAAAGCCCAAAGACGGGGAGAGCAAGAACCTGAAATGACTGGGTAAACACTTTTGTGTATTTCTGAAAATATACACGTTGGTAAATAGGAACAACTAAAACTGAACAAACAAAACCAAGTAAACTGGACAGAAAAACATATTTTGAAGCACACCATTATCTAGAAGAGGGCTTGGAAGCACAAGAACATCCTTAGTACAACACAGCAAACTGCAGAGAAGTGCATCTCCTGATTATTGACTCCTAAGTCATATATTAGCACAAAAGTCTCAGTACAGAACTGCACCTGACCTAACAAATCCTACACTTCAGGGACACAAAGCTCATATTACTGCATACCCATCACATCACTAAGGCAGATGTATTATCATTATGCAATATAATCCTATCATGCTGCACTGCACAGAATTATCAAGATGCAGGAACTCAGACCAGCAGTGGCACATATACCCCACACTACCTTCCACTGAGTGGTATCAATATCATCACCCTGTGTTGGGGTGTTCTTTGTTTTGAGTCATTTTGTTCAGGAATTTTTCTTTTTTTTTTTTTAGGGGGGGTACAGTTTGTCTTTTTTTGGTTGTTTTTTTAGAACCTGGTAGAAATAAAATCTTGAAGCCACTTATACCAGTAAACATATCATAACATACCACAATACAGTGCACCCCCTTCCTCTTTTCCCCCCTCTATCCCCTAAGCCACATCTACTCTGTATTCATCCGCTATTGAGAGCGCATGAACTACAGTAAGGAACAAGTTCATTGCTTATTTTTCCTGGGGTTCAATGTTTTAACCGATACGCCATTCCCAGATGAACAAATAGTCTTTAGAGGACAAGACTTCAAAGATTGTAAATGAAAACAACATGTTCAGTCCTAAAGTAAGGAGCCATTAAAGTGCCTGTGGTGTGTTGACCCTGGCTGGATGTCAGGTGCCCACCAAAGCAGCTCTATCACCTCCCTCCTCAGCTGGACACAGGAAAGAAAATAAAATGAAAGTTTCAGGGTGTCACATATTCAGATAAGGTCACATATTGTCTCTGTTGCTGCTTCCTTCTCAGGGGAAGGACTCCTCACACTCTTCTCCCACTCCAGTGTGGGGTCCCCCTCCCATGGGAGACAGTCCTCCACGAACTTCTCCAATGGGAATTCTCACTATAGGCTGCAATTCTGCACTAACTGCTCCAGCATAGGTCCCTTCCATGGGGCGCAGTCCTTCAGGAAGAGACTGCTCCAACACCGGTCCCCCACAGGGTCACAAGTCCTGCCAGGAGCCTGCTCCAGTGTGGGTTCTCCTCTCCATGGGCCCAAAGGTTTGCCAAGAGCCTGCTCCAGCAAGGGCTTCCCACAGAGTAACAGACTCCTCAGGCATCCCCCTGCTCTGGTGTGGGGTCCACTGCAGGCTACAAGTGGATCTCTGCTACACCCTTGACCTCCATGGGCTACAGGGGCACAGGTGCCTCACCGTGGTCTTCACCATGGGCTGCAGGGAAATCTCTGCTCTAGCACCTGAAGCACCTCCTGTCCCTCCTTCTGCAACGACTTTGGCATCTGCAGAGCTGTTTCTTGCTTATTCTCACTCGTCTCTCAGCAGATGCATCTTGGAACTGGTTGGCATTGGCTCCATCAGATACAGGGGAAGCTTCTGGCAGCTTCTCACAGAAGCCACACTGTAGCCCTGCCCCTCCCCCAACTTATTTTTTTTTTAAAAAAAGCCCACCACTACTTTAAAAGAAAGTTTTGAAGTATTGATGATTAAATAATACTTCTGAAAAAAAAAAATTCTACTGTATAGGTTAGAGATCTATGGTGTGTCATTTAAAACAGGGTTACAAGAAGCAGTGTTATGGTTAGGAATAATTAACGGAAAATAGGAGTGAGAAGAAGAAAGTTCATCTCCTAAGAGCATCAAAAAAGAACATATAAAGAAATTTCTTATTCACTTCTCATGTATCTGACATTCACAAAAGTGTCCCTATGCCTTTGGAAAGTTGATTTTTCTTTTCTTTTTAAAGAAAGTCTGAAACAAGATTTCTTACAGGAAAATACTAATTGGTGTGACCCAGCTTTCTATGGCTGCCAGTTGTTTTTAATAACTTCCAAAGGCATAGACATAACTATGAATTGGTATTTAATCTTAACACTTAAGCTGCCTTTTAAAAAATCCTTTTTACAGTCAGCTTTCTAATTCACAGTCCCAGTTTTTTCCCCACATTTCAGCCTTCCTCCCACCAGGCAAGTATTTGTTGCCCAAGTGGCTTTCACCAGACTGAGACATCAGCTTATTCTAAAGTTTCCATATGAATACCTAGAGTTGGAAATTCTGCCCACCAAACCCATCACTTCCTGTTAAAAATACTGGCTTCTTGCAAGGTTGCATACAGACTTCTTTTCTTAGACTTGACTATGTTGTAAACCAGTCTATCTTTAACATTTCATACATAAGTGAATTTCAAGTGAGTCACGGGAGAAAAGATGGTTTGGTAATTTGTTTCAGCAAGTACAACTGGTTTGCTAGTAATTAGAAGAAAGACCTTTAGAACGGAACTGGCGAAGTATGTCATTCTTTTTCTTCTCACCTTAACAAACTCTCATTGAGAGATATATAATAAGAACAGAACGAGATAAGACAAGAAGATGAGATGTGGGAAAATGGGACTGGAAAAAGAATTAGACAGATGAGGGAGAGGCAGAAGCAGAAATGTACAGTGATAAGAGAAAGTGCTTAAAGAGGAAATTATCAAAATACATGAAAAATTAGAAAAAAATTAGGATAATGAAAGAGTTAAGGAACAAGAGAAAAAATGGACCAGATTAGGTTTCAGGTGGAAAGAATGGTGAATGTTACAGGGCACAGCTTGATGCAGTGCAAGGATAAAAGAAAGCATGGTAAAAATAGTAGCTGAAGAAGCAAGGAAGAGCAGCAAGGCTCTTCTCATGCTTCATCTACTCATAAAAGCTACGAGCTTGCTACTGTGGGAGAAAGGAACTGTTCCATAGAGCTGCCCATCTGGGGAGGAACTCCCGTAGCACCCCTCATTCACCGCTATGTTCATTGTTTTAAGAATACTGCACAGAGTAGCTCAGCACGAGTTGCAGAAACATGGCCTTTAGCTTCTGTAACTGACCGGGCAGCACATCTGCCCGTGCTAGGTCATTTACAGTTACTCTGCTATTCCCAAAACATTTTTTAGCTTAATAGAACAGGCTTGCACATAGTTATTACACTATGGCAGAAAGGACAACTTAAGAGCATCTCACTTTCCTCCCCATCCTGACTTCCTCTCTGCCATGCCCAACATTTCAGTGCAAACCTCCATCACCTGCCTCAGACTGCACAAAGCCAAGAATCTGCTCAGAATACTCCTGTCCTGAGCCATTTGTACTTGGCATGCCTCTCTTGCTAGCATATTTTCTGTCAAGATCTCCTGCAGTTTGGGAAAGCAATATCTTCCCTTCTGCCAGGACTATTAGAGGAACACAGGGTAAAATGAGGGAGGATGCTTCTTTCTTCATGGAGAGAGTAAGACTGTTTCCAAGCACTTGTGTTTATTAGCCAGGCCCACACTTAACTTAGTTCCAGAATCATCCAGGTTCTCTTTGGGGTTCTGTTCCACACCTTGAAGTACCCTGCTGCTCACAGGCCATCTTCTGCTTGGCCACAATATGTGTAGCCCTAATGTTTTTTGCTGACTTTACAGGAGGAGCATCTAGGCTTATTGAAAGGGTTTTTTTCCCCTTGGTCACAAACACCTCCTCTCACAGTTCTGCAGTTAGCATAATATGGTGCATACTTATTCCAATTCCTTTTCTAAATTTCTCTCTTTTCTTCCCTGCTAGTTGAGATTCTCCTCCATTTTGCAGCCATCTCCACAGAGCATTGATGATCTGTAACTATGTCATCTGCCTGTTTTCCTGAGGAAGGCTAGTACTTTGCTTCATTTGTTTTCAGAATAGAGCTGATCTCATCAACAAAAAATAAACCCAAACTCTCCACAATAGCTGAGACTTCCTCCTCCAGCTAAGAAAAACACCAAACCCCAGAACTGAGATGCTGCCCTCAGGGCTCTCCCAAGGTGTGCTGGGAACTGCTCTTCCCAGGGGTACTCAATCAACCCTGACTGGCACCCACTACTCGCCCTCCCTGTCTCACTCCTCTGCCTTACATTTGCCCCAAGCTCACCAGCCTGCCCCTAATGCCACACACCTGCCTGACTCCTTCCCTTGCCCGACCTGCCCTACCACCTTCAGGTGCAACACTTCTGAACATCATGCACAAAAAAAAAATGCACCCCACAAATAAATAAAAGTGAGACTTTATGCTAGATTTGCTTTGCAAGGGCTTAACACTGAAAAGATGTTGTTGGTATTGTAATAAGCATTTTAATATCGTGAGCCTGTTTTCTGTAGCAAAGTAACAGTCTTCCTAATCTATTGGGAAAGGTACTCTTATGGAAATCAGCTGCAGAGTACAACCAGCAGCAGTAGCTGCAGAGATTGCTTCCGCAGTTATGAGGATCTTACTAGACAATGTTTTTTGCTCTGATGTAGCACTAACTCTAAATCTTGAACAATGATCTGGAACAGCCTTTTTATCCAAACATCTACTTTTTCTCCTCTTTTTCATCTCACATATATTAGTTACTTTCTAAATTCTATTTTCATAATGTTTTTTCTCATTGGTGCTTTTTTCCCCCCCATGTATTATCGAATATCAAACTATTTATAAAATAAAAATGGAACAAAAAAGGGTTTATTTAAATCCTCGCTCTATTCATGACCCTTTTAGTTTTAGTTCAGCTGGGTATTTACACTGTCAAGTTCTTTTATGTTGTTATATACCAGATTGGAGCCCTGATCTTCACTGGAGTGCAATAGCAGCAGAACTATAATAATAAATAGTTACGTGCTATTGCTTTTCTGCAGTTATTTAACACAATTATTACCAGAGTAATAACATTAATGTCTATCTCCAAATGCTTTGCTGAGAAAATGGAGACAATAATGAGAAGCATGGCTTACAATTAAACAAAGTGAAAATTTATTGTTAGGAAAGAATTACAGTAATGACAGAGAAAGTTGGAGCATTGCTCATCATATTAATTTATTTTAGTTTGGATGTAGGAAGGTTGTGGTTTCAGACATTAGTGGAGTTATCAATATGGGAATTGGGAGAAGTTTGATGCATAGACAACACTAAGGAAGTGCATTCAGTAATGTGGAAAGCTTCTTATGATGATGGTTATGATGCAAGCTTTGAATTATTTTACATCAGTCTAAACTTAAACTCCCTTCATGAATACATATTTGTTCATCTAAATATAGTGTGCTGTTGTAAATTAAAGAAATAGACTGACTTCTATTTGTATTTTCCGGAAATAAAATTCCATTTTGCAAACAATGCAAACCTTTGAAATTTTAACTATCTTTTTTTATCTGTTAGGAAAACAAAGTAAAAAAAAAAAGCTGAGGCTTTGCTTCTTTGACATAAGTCAATGTTACTTATGCAACTGTGTTTAACTTTCCTTTTCCTGAAGTATTCAGAGAAAGTGGATTCCTACTTTTTCCTCTCTCAGAGGTTCGAAATAAAATGAAAAATATTTTCTACAAATTGCTTGGGTTCAGATTTTATTCATGATTCTTGTTGAAAAGAAGTATAATTGCAAACGTCAGTATAATACAAAAATCAGTTCAAATTATTTTACATTTTGTAAAGTAGTTGTCTTACTGATCAAACAATTCTGACTACTCATGGGAAGCTTTTTTCCTTTTGTACATAACAGTGATAGCAAGGATAGACATTCATAAAATATATGCTGAAAATATTCAAGATGAACACGGAAATATGAACAAAAAAAAAAAAGAGGAGGAAAAGACAATTCTAAGTGTCTGTAGATAACATGATGCTTACACACATATCTGCTACTAGTTCTGCTTTTCTGTCACTTTGTGACTACAGCTTTCGCATGCTGCATCTACACACGAGTAGACAGAGGTTTAAATTGGTTATCACATAATCTACTGTTATGTTTTTGATTATGTCCAGCTCTGCTTACTTGAATACACTATGCATTTCCTAGGAAATTAATCTTACCTCACTTGCTAATATTCCATTACTATGAGGAAATTCAATGTAGATTGCTCTTTCAGTCAGATTTAATGGAAAAAAACCTCAAAACAACAAACTTCTGTGTATGTTTTCTAAAGTAGTTTATGGTTCAAAGATGTCTCCATTCAATGAATAAAGGATACTGATGATTACTTCCAATGCTTGAGATAAGATTAGTGACTGCAACTACAGTAACATAAGCTCCTACATCTATCACGAAAATCTCCCTTTACAGTGAATGTCAATGAAAATTAATAGAAGTTTACAGGCTGAATAAATACTACTACCACTAAGCTGTTAATATGCACTCAGAGTTGTGATACTCTTAATATTTTCTGAGATTGAATAGAGTTTTTATAATGGCTCAGTTGTCCACCATAGCTATTAATACCCACTATGCAATCATACTCCGATCAGACACAAAATAATTCTAGTTGAGGGCTTTGCTTATAGAGAAAAATGAAGAATCAGTTCCAGGAACTTTGCTGTTATTATATGGAAATACTCGCTATTTGCATTCTTACCAACTTCCATATAAGAAAAGTAATAGTTTTGCTTTTAAAAGCCAATATGTATTTTGTGTATTAGAGAAAGACTGAAGAGAGAGAAAATGGAAAAAATACTTGGGTAAGCAAGTGAACGATTCATGAAGTGATTATTGTAATGAGAAAGTTTCAAGACATATGCAGAGTTTTAGTAAATATGCCAAAGATGTTAGTTCTAACACCTGAACTTTAGGAAAGTACTTAGCAATTTTTGTCCATTTAACATGATTTGAAATTATATTGTATGCTTTAGAGGTGCTTTGGAGGTAATTAGTGAAGTAAGTAATGCAAAGGTAATTTCCCTAAATGCTGTATTTGCATTTATCCAAAGCATAAACAATTCTTTTTAAATTCTGCAAATTAAACTGCCTTTAACAAAGGCTTTTCTGAAAAAATGTGTTTTTTCAAACTCAGAAGGATTTTATCCTAAACTAAGAATTCCTTTTGCTCTCTCACTTTTTTCTCCTCATATTTTTCCTTCTCTAATTTCTACAGAAATATTAGCAAATCTTGGGAGAAAAGAATTAATGATTATTGTCAGAGTTTTTTACTAGGAAAAATATCTCATTTATTAATTTTTAAAAGTATTATTTTATAAAAGCAAACATTTAAACAATACATAGTACAGTCTCTATCTTTTGGTGTAAATTGTTTGGAGTAATTCTGGCTGTTTCCTTGCATGAATTCCTCCTCTAAACCAGATGGCACTATTTCACTTCACACTCATAACCTATTGAATTAAGCAGCTTTATTCAAAGCTCTCTTATTTAGCATACTTAGAAAGTATGAAAAGCTAGATCAAATGCATTCTACTTCTTTATTTTTAAATGTCTTAATTATTAACTTGAAAGCAACTTTTATGTTCAAAGATTCTGAAAGTTTGTAAGGAGCCTTTCTAGTGAACATCAGCTTCTTAAAAACGGAGGTCATGTCTGCAGAGTCATTCAATTTAGGTATCTAATCCAGGATTCAGTCACAACACATCAGCTAACTACTTCCCCATCAGCAGGTTAGGAGGTACCTGCCCCCTTAGTTTTGTCAAAGAACAGAAAGGATTCTTGTAAGCTAAAACAAATTGTTCTGCTGCACATCCTGTGCACTGAAATGCTGATGTTCAGAAGCAGAAATTAATATCAAGATGTAGCAGCAGTGGATTAACGCAGTGAAAGGCAGATTACTGCTCCTCACTGTATCCTATCTGAAACAAACTGATTAGTGGTTTAAGTTTCTTCTTTGAGCGTCACACTAAGATGAACAGTATGCACTCCTGGTCAGGTATAACCCAAAAGGTGTCCTGACCAGATTTCATACATACTAATGGTTATTTAATCTCATGGTTTGGTCGCGACTACACCTCTTCAGGAGATTCAGTCTGTGAATCCTTAGGGATTAGGAAATCTAACGTGAATGCTGTGCAAGTGTGGTCACTAGTACAGGCTTAGAACCTTACTATAAAGGATTGTGTATGTGCTCATTGAATTTTTTCTTTAGGAGTATATCTAAATATTATACAGTTTCCAGGGAAATCTTCAAAATGTCCAGATCTTTCAGATTAGTCACAGTAAGTGGGGTCCACATAAGTTTTTTGCTTTTAAATGTGAAAGATCTATTTAAGACAGGTATCAAGAAGACAGCTGTATGATCAGGAATTTTGAGCAAAATGATCTAACAGAAGATGATCTTTAAAAGGTCCCTTCCAGCCAAACCAGCCTTCCAACCCAGACCATCCTACGATTCTGTGGTATCAGAAAATAGCAATTCTCCTGTACTTCCTGGGTGGGAAAATGGAGAATAAATATCCTGCCAATGCTTTTGTTAAAAAAAAAAAAAA